>VXBL01007667.1:520189-583603 GCA_013400195.1 Aramus guarauna | reverse complement strand
GGAAAGAATCTGAAAAAGAAGCAAAGTATATTCCTAAAATGTTTTATGTCTGAATTGTGTATTCACAAAGCTACATTCATAATGATGTCAGCAAATCTCCTTAAATATTTGTAGTTTGTTTAGCAACAGTTTAAGTAATTTAAAAGTAATTATTATCGGGGGGGGGGAAAAAGTCCTTGAACTCCATAGTGGTTGTTGTTATTCTAGTTAAATTACTGTTTGTAAGAGGGCTTTAATTTCTCAAAATAAAAAGTAAAACCTTTTCCAACCAATTTATTTTAAATGAGAATGCCCTTCCAATGGCTCGATGAGCAAAACACTTTGTTTTATTTTGGTTTTTATATAATTTGCTGTGTTGTGTCTTTTTAAAACTATGTAATGAGTTTTTAAGAAAAAAGTTCAAAGGATATATCAAAAATATTTCCTTGTGTCTGCCTTCCAGTTTTGACAGTGTGCAGATAATGCAACTATCTTTTTTGGGGGGTTTAGGGCTCTCCAAATCAGCAAATGTATCTGTGAAGTTTAAAGCCAAATGATACTTGTAACTGAAAAATAAATACTGCTTCTACAAAAGAGATTAAAGATAGTTTATGGATTTTTGAGGGCTTTTAAAAATATCAATCACTACCATAAAAGTTGCTCAAATCGTTTATGAGAGTTTGAGATGGTTGTTTCCTTCTGCAAAAACAGATTCTGTTTTCTAATAGTAAAATAAGAGTTTGCTGCCATTTGGATCCCCAAGGCATGAAAACTAAACAGCGGCTGATAACATTTTGCAGATTATACTTAAATCCTTGTATGAAGCCTGCAAATATTTTTATTTTTTTTTGGGGGGGAGTAGCATATTTCCATAATGAGTCTCTCTTTACCCATTTAAACTTTGCGGCCACAAGTAATTGCAAGCTGCTGTGGTTTCTGGAAAACCACGAAGCAAACAGTTGAAATCGAGAGGGTTCCTCCTGGTATGCCTTCCCCTGAGTAAGGTGTCCCGGTGATTACTGTGCTAAACCGAACGGACTCCAAATGGGGTACGGTATAATTTCTCAGGGGGCCAAAAACCCCCATTTGGGAGCAGTCTTCCCTGCAAACTAGGGGAACTGCTGCGGAGAGGCCCCAGAGCAGAGAAAAATAACTCGGGGCTCAAGCTGTGAGGAAAACCAGCTTGAGCGGAGCAGGGAAACCTCGGCACCCCATGCACTGCTGGTGGGCTGCATAGGGTCTGTCCTTGGCAGAAGGGGCTCAAAGCTCATCTTTGCAAAATCCAGCTGAGATAAACAGCAATCTGCCAGTAAATCATCTCAGGCTGCGAGAGCAACCCGGGGAGGGAGTAGCACCGCTCCGGAGAAGGCAGCGTTTGCTTCAGCAAGGCACCTATAAATAGTATTTTTTTTCCCCTGCCGCTCTCCAGCACTTCGCGGCTGGGGAATAGGTTTGATGCCGATCCGAGAAAGCTGTAGGGGCAAGAGGAGTTCTCCCGCCGGCAGCCCGCATGTGCGGGATGTGCACTTTTAATTTGTTAAACTAATTACAGGCTAGAGGAGGGGGGGAGAGAAGCAAGGCAGCCCCAATCTGGAGCCTTTCCAGTTTTGCACGAGGAGAGAAAAAAAAAAAAAAAGAAACACACACCCCAGTATCTTAAAATAGAGAGCAGGGAGGGGAGAGGATCGGCGGGATCCTCCCAGCCCGGCGCAGGGTAACAATGGTGCTCGCCGGGGAGCAGCGGGCGCCCTGATTGACAGCCGGAGCGTCCTAAAAAGGACGTGGAGAGATGCTTATCGGAAGGTTTATATAGCGGGGAGCCCGGCGCTGCCGAGCGCAGGGGGAGCGGAGCAGAGCACAGCCCAGCCGAGCCGGCAGCGAAGCGGCAGCAGCAGCAGCAGCAGCAGCAGCGGGGCAGCGCTCGGAGGCGCCGGGCGCTCATGCGTGGCCGTCCGCGGCTCTCGCAGCCCCGCGCAGCCCCGCAGCCCCGGGGCGGGCGGGCGGCCCCGCCATGCACTGTCAGCCGCAGCAGCGGCTCGCCGCGCCCGGCCGCGCCAAGGCAGGCAGGCGGCGCTACAAGACCTTCATGATCGACGAGATCCTCTCTAAGGAGACCTGCGATTACTTCGAGAAACTTTCCCTCTACTCCGTCTGCCCGTCCCTCCTGGTCCGGCCCAAGCCGCTGCACTCCTGCGCCGGTAAGACTGGTCCCCGCGGCGGGGGAAGGGGTGTCTCCCGAGGGAAACGGGAGCGAAGCGGCCCCCTGCCAGGGGTTCGGAGGATGCAGCGGGGCGGGGAGTCGGGGCGCGCAGGCACCGTTTGCAAGCCAAGCCTCTCTTACCTCGGCGGGGCGAGCAAATTCCCGCATATCCCGCTTCTCCGAAGCGAAAGAGACTCCTCCAAACCCGCGTTTTCAGTCCCCGTCCCCAACGGAAGGGTTTGCATTTGCTTCTGTTTTCCCCAGGAAAGAGGGGAAGATGTAATTTGTTACATCTTCGGGGCTGCGTTGATAATCTCGGCGTGCAGTGGTGGGATTCAGCCTTAATCTTCCTCGGGGTGTTCACAAATAAATCACCAATGCAAATGATAATGAGTTAACAGGAGCACATGTCCCCTAGTAGAAAGCGGCCTTGATCTTGTGCTCGTTGAAACCATTAGTGGTTTGGGTTTTTTTCATTGCCATCTGTGGAAGTAGAAAGAAATTAATAGAAAATTTGAAAAAGGAGAACTGCTATTGAGACACAATTTTTTCTACCCTAAATTCTCTGTTCCTTTGAAACAAGTTAGCCTATTTCTCACAGAGATGATGTGAAAAAAATGGTGTTGATTTTGCAGACATAGGCACTACAAATAAATGCATACAAATTGTTCTCTGTCCTGGGCAGATACCACTGATTTTAATGCAACAAAATGAGTGATTGGGTCTTGACCATGGGCATTATTAAATTTCACAAACAGATTGGTCTAATGTGAGCTTTTAAAAATCCACCTTAAAAGTAAAAATATCATTCTTATAATACATTTTTTAAAAAAGAAAAATACCTCTCTTTTTCTGGTGAAGTAGGCAGTTTTCCAGATTTGTATTCTTCCCATAAGGCCATACTTCCAGTGGTGACACCTAATGTCTTTAGAGAAACAGAAGATGAAACTGAAACTTAAAAATACGTCCTTCCAAAAATCTGAGCTATTGAAAAATATTTGTAAAGGACTAATTCCCAGAAAAATAATATGTATTTCAAGGTCATAAAATTCTCTTCTTCCTCTTTCCTGAGAATATTAGTTTTGTGTTTGCGTTAAGTTGTGTGTAAAAATTCAAGACCTGGACTTTGGCTTAGCTTTGGTGTTTTGTTTGTAACGCTTAGTGGAATATAAATAAGAAGGCACTCTTCAGGTCTTAGTGGGGCTGTGCTATTATAAAACTTGCTGTTAGGTTACCCAAGAGTGTCACAAGTAGAGTAAACCCTTGGCCCAAGCATAAGTCTTCCTCCAACCTCCATATATATTTTGTAAATACTAATAATTAAAGATAAGAAGAAGTTAGGAGGGCAGACCAGAATTAAAACCCATGATGACCACCTTAATCAAAGAGGTTATGTGAATAGTGTGCTCCTCCTCATTGAACATTTATTTCTTCCAATCGATTTGCGCGTGACGTTCCTTGCCTTCTCTAACTAATCGCTGACGTATTTTTATACAAGAAGATCTGGTTGTTAATCAAGCTATTGCTGACAAGGGAATTTTTCAGAGCTGATCCCTCGCTACTGCGTAGACAGTAAAATTCAGTACAAAATAGGCATGAACGTCCCAAATGGGTTCAGTGTGTGGCAGCGTGCAGTTATGTGTAGAGGGCCCGATTCTGCACAGATCAGAGTCAGGGAGAGGAAAGAGATTTCAGTCTCCTGCTGTGCAGAAAAAGGAAGCAAGAGAAAAGAAAGTTCCCTTTAGCACCCAAAAAGAATATTAACCTGAGTATTTACCAACATCCAGAAGCACGTACGGCTAAGTCGGCATCAGAAAATACGGTTTGAATATGACCTTTAGGTTAAGGGATCCTTAGTGGTTTTGATGGGTGGGGCGTTTCCCAGCCGCTGTTTTGAGTCTCACCACCCCCATGGGGAAAAAAAGAGAGACATTATTTTACTATGTAGTTCTGTGTCAAGCATAGCAAACGTTGTCTTTGCAAAACTAATATTATTCATTAAAATAATCATTAATAATCCTCAAATGATTCAGCGGTGGATTCTGAGTGATGCTAGCATGACTCTTGTGGTTACCGTTCAATTAAAGCCTTACCTCTTTTTGTGCCTGGGATCTTTAATGAATTTGCCCTCAAGATTGTGTTTCTAGCCCAAGCTCTGGCCTGTCCCTGTGTCAGGGTGGATTGTGGATATCTGCTTCTAATGGAATAAGCTTGATGGAGTTGCAGTTCTTGAGAAGTTAAGTACGGAGAGAGATTTGCTTGCAGGATTAAAACCATAAAAGAAACTGCTGCAAAAGTCCACACTTCCAAATTGTAAGCCTTCTAAAGTTTATAGGTACAATTAAAGTCCTGTATGTATTAAGTAACGGGAATTTTTTTTATTATAAAAGAGGGGAAATTCTGTCATTGTATAAGAAATGGACAATACTTCAAAAGATAACTAAATTTGAAAGAATTTGAAAAATTGCCAACACAAATCTGTTTGGGAAAAAAAAAAAAAAACAACAAACCCCAAAACTCAACAAACCAAAACCAAAAAAACCCCACCTACTTAGGGACTGAAGACTGCAGAAATACAGCAGCATGGCATTTAACTTACTCCTTGTGTTTCCTTTGTCTCCCGAGTTAATCAGGAAGGGAGTGAGCACTTAGTCTCTCTGCGGTCTAAAATAAATTAATCTTCATCTAAATCACAGAAATCTACCTTGCCAGTATAGTCATAGCTGGGACTCGGGAGTGTTTGAAGTAGTAATGAGTGATTAGTTACTTCAGCTGAACTTCTCAGCAGCAGCGGCTTTTTCTTGAGTCAGGAGTCAAATTTTGTAGGCATTTTCATGGGCTAAAGAGTTAATAGTTCTTTCATCTTGGGTGAAGTCAGAGAAGCCTGATATGCCTTCATAATTTATTTGGAGCTGAAAGATGTAAGATGTTTCAGTTGTGCAGCGTGTGTGTCTAACAACGTCCTTTGTTAAGTGAAGAGAAAAAAAACATTGGTAACCAAATGGAAAATATTTTTTCTTTTGGCTGTGATCAAACACTAAATATTTAAGCATGTGCAGCTGAATTGGGACAAAACAAAATTGTTAAGTAGAGGGGGATGGAGGGTGGAAGAAGTGTTGGGGACTTTTCCCTGTGCATGGTGGGGTTGAAGACTGACATTTTAGTTGTGAGGAGCGTTCAGGAGGTGTAATGCAAAGCTCACTGGTCTCACTGGGGAGATTCCCATTGCAAAGAGCTTGGAACGAGCCCCAGCCACAATTTTTCTTTGGAAAGAAAAATGCAATTGCCTGCGAAAAGGATCCACCAGTAGCTTAAAATTTGGTGCATGAATGGTGAAAATTGTGGCGTTTATTGAGCCAAATAAACAAGACTGTACTCCTACTGAATCTGTAACAAAATGTCCAGGTTCAGTGCCATTATGATTAAAAAAAAAAAAAAAGTATTTAAACAGAACTATTTTCAGATGGTGATTAATAATACCTCTTTGATTTATGACTTTTTGGATTGTGATGACTTAGTGAAAACATTATTTAATTTGTTTCATGATACTTATATTTTTATTGGCTTTTCATATTATGTCATATCTAATTAATTTGTATAAGTAATGATTAGAGTGTTAACATATACTGTGCTTGGTTTGTTATAGTTATTTCTGAAGGTTGCTTTTTGACTGAGCAAAGTTCTGTAGGAATCACTTCTCAACCTGTCTTTATATAACTTTTCCATTTTACATTTAAAAAATATTTGTAGGCGAGCCTGCACCAATTCTGGTTTGTTTCCCAGATTTTTTAAAATCTTGGTTTAGCAATACATTCAAAATCCATATGTCATATTTGTAGTTACGAGCCTGATAAAGAATCAAAGGACATTGGCAGTGTATGATGTTATGAAGTCAAACTGGAACCGTTTCATATTAATCAAAATAACTAAAATAGCTTGAAAAATAACCAGCAGGGTGATCATGGCTGGGTGTGGGGAGGGGGTTGTGTGCTATCCCTGTTGATAGTGGAATTCGTGACATTGTGTACTCATAATGGACAATATTGGTCTTGCGGGTCCTTTTTAAATCAGCCATCGTAATTTAATTGGGATAGCTTAAAAAGAATTGCATTGCTTCTTTCAAGAGAGAGCTTTTTATGAGTTTTCAATTTATTTTAGCAAAGTTGGTAAGAGATTTGTTATCTCTGCTGTGTATTCATTTCTACCCGGATCCGTTCTGGAGCTCAGCAAAATACCTCAAATTTGAAATTATCTTGGTGATTTAAAACGTAAATTCCAATGAGCATCAGCATAATTAATTTCCATTCTACACCAGTTTTTTACTGGTACGTATCTCAGGAAGGACTGCGCTGCTTTCTCTTTTGTCTGCTACAGTAGCTGTACAAGAACAACGCCTTGCATGAACAAGGTACAGAGATGCCTTATTTCAGTGGGCTTTTACTTGTCTTCTGAGGGAATTACCTACTTTGGTATCAAATATTTACCCTGGTGTAAGGAGAGTTGTGTTAAAGGGCATTGTGCTGCTCTATGTGTATTTAAAAGTGCCACAACTTCTGGAAGTTGACATAACTTTAATTTTCTCAGCTTGTTTACATCTTATTGAAAGTTTACTACTCTGCTTGCTAGTCTGTGGAACAAGTTGCCTTTAAAGAACATTAATAATTATGGCTTGCTTCCTTGAAATTATTATTATTTTGGGTGGGGGTGTGTTTGTCTTTTTTTTTTTTTTTTTTTTTTTTTTTTTTTTTTTGGTTTTTTATTTTTTTTTTTTTTTTCTTTTTTTTGAGGATGAGACCTTGTTCAGTATTTGTGCAATTGGGGTTTTAATCTAGGCCGGTATCTAGTACAGAATTGTTCAAAACTTGAATTCTTTTCCTTGGCTGTCTTCTGTTGGTTTAAGATGAAATTGGGAATGGCTTATCCCAAAGGTGGGGTTTTTTTAGCTACTGTTTATCCTGGTATATTTGGTATTTTTGCTAATGAAGCGATACCTGCCACCACTGGCGCCTGTGGGGAATCCTTGCTTGTGCGATAAATTGTAAGCTTTGATATTCCCAGTCCTCAGTCAGTCCTGTCAGCCTTTTTAGGAAACCATGGTGAGAAAGTAGATTTATTGCGTCTTAAAACAGCTCAGTTTTTATGTGTGACCTCAAAACAAGATTCCTTCTGATTCTGTTCAAAAAGGCCTTGATGTGGGCAAGGTTTGAATTTGCTCTGGGACATTATTTAAAATTGGGGTGGGAACCATTTCTTTTGCTCAAATACATGCTGAACCTTCTTCCTTTAAATTGAACGGATACTGTTACGGAGTTCCTGGGGGAAAGAGGGGCACTGTGGGAAAGGAAAAGGGAATCCATGTAGCGTATGTCCCAGCATGGGGAAAAATGAGATGCCATTCGTTCAAAGCACGTTATCTGAAACATAACAGCTGGATTAATCCCGTTAAATAAAGCTAATACAAAATCGTGGGCATACCTTCTACCAGCCTGACTCGAACCCGAGTGTGCCCAGGCTCCCGTCAGCCTTGCATCTTCAACTGGGCTTGAACTGCCGTCCCCAGTATGCTGCAGGTGTAAGGGTTTGCTGTGGCATCCCAGTCATTATTACAAGAGTTTTGGTCTTGTGGGTTGTGTGGTGGGTGCTCGGGAGCCCTCGATGTCTTTCATGGGTGCCGGCGAGGGCAGGAGCTGGGACTCCATGACTCATGGGGTCCATTAAAGACCTGTGGCTCAAAATGTGCTTGTTGAGGGAAGCAGGCCAAAATGAATATGCTTGTTTATGCGGCAGCAGAGTGTGATAGGTGCCAACTTAAATTGCAAAGCTCTAAGTGTCTCTGTGTGGAAATCTACTTTGCTGCAATACTGTTTGGGATTTTTTCTGATTATTTGTGCAAACATACGAAGAAAAAAAAATCTTTTGCAAATTGCCAGCATTTATTGGATTTAGCTTACAAAGATGAGTATAATTCTATAGTTTAATAGCAAAAAGTAAAGGCAAAATGAGAAAGGAGACCTATTAATCTTGAAAAATACAGTGCATTGCTTCTGTAGGTGTCTCTGATCCAGTATTAGGGAAGCATTCCTAACAAATGTAAGATACTTCAGAGATGACGTTACTGCGTACAGATCCTAGAAGATGCAGTCACGTTTACGCTGATGTCTCAGAGCACTCCTCTGAAAACCTAGAAAAATCAGAATTTGCCATTGGAACTGTCTCCCTTCTCCCATAGCGTGATTTATTCAGCCGCAACCTGAGGAAAGTCTGAGTTTTCTCAAATCTCGGCCAAATAACTCCCCGTTCATTTAAGCCCTATGAGAAAAAAGTCTTTCTGTAGCAATCATGCTGAAGACCAGCAGAGCTAAACTGAACAAACACTACAGACTTTGAAAATGGATTCGTCTGTCTGCTAAATTGGGCACAACATTTAATTTTAAAGAACTTGGCATTTTTCAGGGTGTCCGCTGTGTTTTTTACATGTTTTGATGTCTTTAGTAGAAAACATAGTTCAGAAATGCCAAAAAGTGGCCTATGAGGGATGATAATAATGGGCTGGCTAATAATAACTATATGCTTGGAGAAGAGGCTGTCAATTTTCTCTGTCAGATTATATCCAATATTAGAGGTGGTATTTCAGAAATGAAGCCAGATCAGAGTCTGAATTTGAAAACAGGTCTCAGACTGAGCAGGGAAATCTGGCTCTAAAGAAATTTCAATGCTAGATATTAAAAAAAAAATAAAAAATTGGAATCAAGACTGAATTTTGCTGTCTCTATCTCAGTAAATACTGAATAAAACAAATTAATGAAAGGCAAAAAACTACATGGAACAAAATAGAAAATCACACCCTAGCGATTTCAATAAAAGCTACTGTGGAAGGTAATCAGCATTGTGGTTGTGGTTAAGCATGAATAAGCATTGTGGAGGAATGCTATAATAGGAGGTATTAATGAATGTGGGATTCCAGTGGGAAAATTGACACCTACACCTTATTTTCTAAAGCCTCACAGCTTGCGCTGAAGTGCAGTTCAAATTCATCTACACGCTGGTTTGGGCTTAAATGCCGTAGATTTGTAAAGAGCCCGCTGACTTCAATTTGGACACTGCTCACGGAGACTGACTGCGCAATACCGACCTGGTGCCGCAGCTCTCAAATTGTTGCGATTATTTTTATGACTTTTATTCAACACGCTGCTGCAAAATGCAGGAAAAAACCAGACTTGTCTAGTAGAATAAGCATCCCCCCAGCATTGCTGCCTTTAGTACCAGCTGGGTATGAGCAAGGGCAAGAATCTTCCCTGGGGAAGTCGGGGAAACAGAAGTGAGACGGTTATGAGCCAACAAGTTTTGTGAAGCCCAGTCGACTTGCCAGGCCACAGGGAACAGAGCAGAGCAGTAGCTAATCAGACTTTTTGTTTTTTTTTTTCTTCTGTTCACTTGTGTTGAGCATGACATTTATTTTCCAGTGAAAGAGTACGGTGAAGGCCAGTTTGCTGGATCATAATCTTGGCGAAGTGTTGATCCTCCTTCAGAAAGGATGTCATGCCAATAGGAGTGTTGTAAGCAGGTTTGGATGATTAAAAGAAATCTCTGCCTTTCTGTCTTTAAGTGGTCCTCAGCACAAGCTGGTGCGGAATGAAGATTTGCATGCAACTGCGCACGATAGATGGCAGAGCTGATCATCTGGAATTGATCTTCACATCAGGAACCGATCTCTGTGGATAACTCGTTCAATACGCTCACTAGAATTGTTTCTTAATCCACTGCTGGCACTTACTGGGTTAGAGAGAGGTTCTGTTCTTGCTCACTGTTGCTCAAATGATCTTGATTTCTTCATTCTGATGATCTATTTTTTATGCTTGTTCCTGTCCAGTTAGAGGTGTCTGCACAGCCCTGCTTGAGGAACTGGAACCTTAGGCTTTGCGTTACAGACTGTGTACAAAATTTCATCGCGTCAATGTGAAAATACTAGTAGTCAGAAAAATGGATGATTTGGTTTCTTGGTAGATAGAAGAAATAGAGTGTGGCAAAATATTTTTGATTTACTTTAGCAAGTTAAAAGTTTAAAAAGTGTGGGGGTGGGAGGGAATCAGATCAGGGAAAATACTTGAATAAAATATTGAAAACGTATCTTCTAAAGGCTGAAGCGAAACTCTCGAACACTTTCCTTTTTTATATGAGACATTTGGCAAGGCAATGAAGTTACTTTCTGTATTGCAAAATTTTCTTTTTCCTTTTTTTTTTTTCATTTTTGATGAAAGGAAGTTACAACGGACCATTTTCAGTCAGTTCTATTTAAGAATTGCTCCAGCTAGACTGCAGAAGCCAGAACACTTCAACGTGAGTTTGATTTGCTAGGAAATCATAGTTCCTTGGACAGTTTAGGACCTGGTTTGTGATCTCAGCTGTATTTGTGTAAGTCAAGACAAAGTCCATAGCAGAACCGGATCACAAGGACAAGCCAATGCGAGCTGAGCAGTAGATATCCTGCGTACGCTTTTACTCAGCTTTTACACAGTGTTGCAGCACTCGGATGAGACACACCAAGTTATTCCTCCCGCTGATGGACATGACAGTGTCCACTCACACTGATTAATACGGGAAAGTGTCCCCTGTTTGTGTTGCTCACGTTTCTCGCTCTGCTGGGAAGAGTTTCTGTGCCATAGTGTGTCTGATCGCTCCCACTATGGATTGCATGGGTGAGACAAATGCAAGAGTTTCAGAGTAGGCTTAGTGGCAATAAATCGTGAGGTCATATTAATATTCCCATCCAGGGAAATGTTGCAGATGGATTTTCCCCCACACCCCCCGGGTTACCTATTATTTCTTGTGTTCCTAGTACTCTGGGAGAATCTAGCTGAGAGGCTTCTAGCCCTTTCTGAGTGATGTGAAAGTCCCAAAGCTACATTTTAATGACATCTTTAAAAATGTATAGGGATTTGGTGTTAGGGCCTGGCTAACGCGGTAAATACTTAATATTTTCCATCTTCCTCTCATGTAACTCTTCGTTTTGACTGATTCTTGGCATCTTCTCCCTCATTTCTCTTGGCCAGAACGCAGCTCGGAAGAACACCAAGTTACCAGTTGCTGATATTTCGGACAGGTGTTTTGGATACCTGTCAGAAGGGTGAAGAACAGCCTTTCCCAAAATAATCCTCCATCTTCCCGAATATGGACCCTTTTTCTGGTATTCAAATCTCTTGCAGCTGCAGTTACCACATCCCAGTGTTGCAAATGAAGTTGTGTACTTGCTTCTTCTCACGTTGTCCTCTGAGTGTCTCCAGGCCCCCAGAAGGGACAAATCCAGCAGGGTCTGGGTGATGCTGGATGCTAAAGATTTGATTCTGCTCTTAGTTACCTAATGAGAATTCTTGAGGGTTTTTTTTTTATTGGGGTCAGCATTGGGGTCAGCAGTTAGAAGTCTGTGTAAATCTCTCTCCCTGAAGTGTGCCACATGAAAAGGCAGTCCAGCATCTCTTAATTTAAAAAAAAAATAATTAATTTCCTTTTTTTTGCCTGATCTGTGCATACCTTTTCATAGTTGGCACTTTTGTAAACAAACGTATATAGTTCAGTAAGAAGAAATGACTTTCAGTCAAAACAAACAGATATTTTTAGAAGAATATCCTGGTATATATGATGAGTTGGAAAATATAGTCTTTTCCTTGCACAAGATTTTTATAAAACTATGGTTTTGGCAGTATTTATTTCTGGTATATTTGATCTCTCTAAAACACAAAACCTGAAAGAAGGCCACACTTAATTGACAGCTCCCAGACAAAAATCTCTGCTTTGTTTTTTTCATTTTTCTGTTAAAAAAAATAAAAAAATCACACTCACTTTTTTTTAAAGGAAGGAGAAAAACAGTTTTCCAGAACTTCCTATATAATAAAAATAATATTCCCTTTGAAAATGTGATGACAGAAAATTTGCAAATATATATATACGTGCTTTTTTTTCTGTGAGATTCAGAGCAACAACCTTACAATGACCTTAAAATGTGTTTGAATGCGCGCATTCAGGTCTTATCTTGTAAATTCTTTAACATGCCAGTGATTTTTATTCATGTAGTTAGTTGGCTGACTTCAACAGGACTACTCATGCAATTTGAATTGGAAGCTTTCGTATTTGCACTATAATTCAGATAACCTTGCTAATCATTTTGTGGATTTTCTTCAAAATAAGAGAGTTTTCAATGTAGTCATCAAGTCATCTTTAAACATTTGGCTCATCATTTGGCTTTGAATATTTCTACTAATGATTGCCTTACAACTTACAGGGTAGTTAATGCCTAGTGTTCCTGATGATGCAAATTTTTTTTTTTTAAACTGGGATTTCACCTTACGGAGGTTGGATTTCATCTGAATTAAATTTTAATAGCCATCTCCAGAACTAAGGTTGAAGCAAGAACAGGTCCCCGTAGCTTCGAGTGTTCAGGTACCTCTTGCCACATGTAGTGTACAGCTGCCTACGTTTATACATTAAAAAACCAAAACACTGTTGTGTAAGCACAGAAGGGTTGAGGCCTTAATAAAAGCATCTCCCTTTCTTTTACAAGACAGAGAAACGCGTGTGATGTGTTTGTGGTTACTTAAACAGAGTATTCTATGACAGATTAACCTGTCATCTTTGAAGCAAAATGAGAAGTGGTGGTACTTTCTTACGGAAAGTATCTCCTTGCGTCCCGTATGGATCATGTACGTGTCATTGCATAACATACGTCATTAGGAAAGCTTAGTGCTTGGGCTTGCTTTTGTTCACGTGGCTTAAAGAGAAAAAATACGAACAATCTCCCTGAAATAGAAGGTGAGTAATGTAATAATTGATAAAATATCGTCAGGAAAAGTCTGAAGCAAATGGGGCTTTTTTTGGCCACAAAACATTTGCGTGAATTTGTGAATCCATTTCGCTTCACCCTTCTGTCTGTTTTGTTCAAAACCTCCTCTTGACAGCTTTGCTAACAGTTCATTTTGTTCCTGCAGTGACTAAATAGTGGAGGAGCTGGTATTTGAAGTTTTCTGTAACAGCAGAGGACAGTACTAGGCAGTTTGGATCTCTGCCGTCTGCTCTTCTGCTCTCCTTTAAGCAGATTTGGTTTCAGTTGCTGGATAGTAGTGAAATTCTTCACTGAGGGACAGGAAGCCATATCAGAAGTTGGAAGGGTTGGTTTCACCTTGTTGCAATAAATTACAGAGCAATCATAAATGATGAGAAGGAGTTTGATGAAGTGGGTGAGGAACAATTGATGGATTATTTTAGTTAAAATTACTTAGAGCCCAATCCAACTCCCACTGAAGTCAATTAAATCGTAGTTGGATCCTGGCCAAAATGAGTCAAATTCAATTATGCCTTAACCGTAAACATTTAAAAGCACATTATTATAAGGTAGTTTAGCACTTAAATGACAGTTTAGCACTTAAAACCAAAAGCATTTATGAAATCCCAGACTGATAGTATTTTATGTGTACAGCGCTAAGGAAACCATTTTTCTTGCGGCTGAGAGACAGAGACCCCTTAGACCCGGTGCCTAACCCCTAAAGCGCCTTTTGTCGTGAAGAGATGTCACAGAAATCGATACTGTAGATGTATTTCTGTCCATCAGAGACTAGCTATCGCATGAGAAGAGACAGCAAAGATGACTGAAAAGAGATTGGAGAAATCCTGGTGTTGTTTCATCTAATTGTCAGGATTTAGAGAGCTTACTTGTCTAAGTATCAGCTCATAAACTGCTGAAACTTCTGCATGAGCTAATCGCAAAACTGTAATAGTTCTGCATATTCATCTTTGTCTCAACTGAACAAAGTACAGCATCCACAATACTCTTTAAAAAGAAATAACTTACATGATAAAAAGATGGATTTATAAATATGTTCAAGTTTAAGAGCATATGGTGGTGTTTTCAGAAAATCAGGGAGGTTATCTTTTAAATTGTGATTCACAAGCTTGCTTTAAGACAATTTATGGTTTGTTTGTTGTTTTTTTAATAAATTCAGAGTTGATCCTTTTCATTCTGTCCTCAAGATTTCACCTCACCATCCCTTTTGCAATAGAGTAAAGGCATCTCCTGCTGTTTGGAGCAGCTCGAAGTTGGCAGGTATAGGGTTTCCAGGCTTTTGTCTGATCAGGAAAGCTGTCTCGGGAAGTTTTAGCACCGCATCCAAAGTGCCATCCCTAAAGATCTATCAAAAGCTTGGGACACGGGGAGCTGTGTACATAACAGGGAATAGCTGTTAACTGGGGTCACTCCTGTCTTTGGGAGTGAACTAAATCCATCCCCATGGACAGATGATCTCCCACTCGATGCCAAGCGCTGAAAGGACTTCTACAGGGTTTGAAGTCGGTCTGGGTTGTGGCCTGTCATTGTCAGCAGCTGTGTTTAAAATGAAAGATAGGGCCTGATCCTTGTTTTAACTACGGACGTGACATTGCTCCGGCTCTGTGAAACCTCTTTGTGGTGGATGGAGATGCTGGACATTAGCAGAGAAGTGAAAGAACAGCAAATGGGGCATGGGTGGAACCGAAAAAGATCGATTTGACTGCATGCACAGCTAGGACAGGAGTGTTGGAGCGTTTTCAGAGCTGTTTAGCTGGCTAAATGCACTTCTCTTTCAGTCTGGCAAGCTCAGTTTGGCAAATTATTTCCTTTTCTTTTGTGCTGTCACAGTTTTCATGATTGTTGTGCCTTCTTTTAATATCCTTTTCTGTTTTCCATGCATTTCTATTAATAGCAGGATCAATTAATAGCTTTCACTAACACATTCTAAAGAGCATGCAACTATGAAATAGAAAGTTCTGCCCTTCAGAGAAGGGTAAAAGCAATACCCATCCCGCAGTGTTTCCCAGGAAAAAGGGATACAACCATGATAAGCTTTGATATAGGACTTCTGTGGCACAGAAATACTGCCTGTTTTCTTCCCCATCAGTAAACAACGATGCTGCCATGAAAGCAATGCAGACGACTGGATAGCTGTAGTTGACAATCTGTGGCTTTAATATGTTTGAAAAAACTGATTTCTGCGATCTGTGACTTCTTTCTCCTTAACATCAGTTGATGGCTATTTGAAAACTGAGCATTCCTATTATCTAGTCACAGATATTGACTGCTTAGTACAGCCTAGGCATCGTTTGTTTGACTCGTATTAACTCACCAGTGATCTTAACTTTGGTATTACCTTTCAAAAAACAAAACGAGTGATAATGTTTTTACCTGCTGGTTGTATTTCTCTATCTCTTAGTATATGCCTCCAAAATAAAAATGGTACTTTCCCGTAGTAAATTACGGGATAGAAAATCCTCTTGGACAGTGAAGGATACTGAAAACGCTTTCATTCATCATGGTGCCTTGATGGCAACTTCAGCTGAAGAAAAAACATTTCCTTTAGGGGAAATATCTCAGGAAAACTCCCGATATATCTTAAGAAGCAGAGCTGGTGCTGAATTTCTGAGTACCTCTGCAACGATTTGAACTTCTTGCTGACAATTTGCCAGGACATAGCCCACCTTACCCTGAAACCAGTCATGCCTGCAAGGTATTCACTGCGTATTTCTCACATATGCAGAAAGTTATAATGGAATAGCTGCTATTGCTGCTTTGTAATTCATTCAAACTTAAGTGTTCATTCCCAGTACCTGGTGTGTAGCTTTAGTGTGGCTTAAAATGTAGTGGACTCTCTTGTCTTCTCAAAATATTTGTTTTCCCCAAAGTCAATCATGGGTCATTTGTCTCCAGTAATTGATACCAACATTGGAAATGTTTGTCCAGTTGATGACGAAGTTAATTTAAGTGTTTGAAAAGTTATTGCCTCTGCTTAAACTGGGGCCAGTTTGCACATTGTGAGAAAATTCAAATACATACCTCATCTAGTTTCTCTCCACAAGAATTTTCTTTATTCATTATGTCTCACTTTTTACAACGATCAGTAAATAGTAAGGCTTATGTATTCTAACCTACAATTTAACATTTTGCTTGCTGCAGATTATGTCCAAATATTGCTTTTCTCAGTACCTCTTGATTATTCCCGCACCCCCCCCCATCCCCACTTCTTTACTCCCTGAAGTCAATAGCAATTTTGGGTGTGTAGAAAAAGAAAAGGAATTGCATCAGACTGCAAATACATGAACATTTTCTGCTGAGCATTCATTTAGCTGGCAGCTTGGGACATGCCGCTGGAGAAACAGGGATAATGAATGGAGTTTGGGATTTTGCAGAGGCCACGGAATAGCAGAGAACTTTGCAGTGGGCGCTTGTGCTTTGTCCATCTCACTTGGCTTTGTCCTTGACTCCCTATAGGATGTGGAGCCAGTTACATGCTCGCTGCATGCCTCATCTTTCCCCTTAGTTCAAGGAAAATGACAGTTTGTTACACGCTTCTGCAAAGTATTGTAAAATTCTTTGCTAAGAAATGCAAGAGAAGCCCAAAATAATATGGTCAGCGAGGATTGTGTATGTTTCACTGTACCCTGCGTGAGGGTTAATTAAGTACAAATAAAACCGGTATTTTTTTCCCACCAGAGAGAAGTCTGCAAGAGGAAAGAAACTTCCCCACAAATCACGTTAAGATAGGTGTTAAGGCAAAGCTGCGTTTATTACGTTGTAAGGGTCTCAACTGATATCTTAGCAATTTTTAATCCATCCTTTGGCCCTTTATTGGACTTTTTTTCATTCTGTCCATGTCTTACTGAGTTTTTTGATTTTCTCTTTCACTGCCTTCCTTCCTTTTTCTCTCTTTGAGCTCTTTTTTGCTGTCTCCCCTCAGCACAAATTATGTCTGAAAATGTTTGAGTTCAAGTCGAACTTTCGAACCCATGATGTCAAGTTGGTTTGGAATTAGGCAAAACCAGTTTGCCCATCCCTCGTTGTAAAAGGGTTAATCCTCTAAACTATTGAGAGGCAAGGGCAAGGAATTATGAAAGGAGCCCCTGTTTTATAAGCATTTGTATTGCCAGTGCTTGAATACCTGTAATAAGTAGGTTGCTTCTGTGATTAACAACTGCATTTTACATGCTGACGATGGATGATGCATCTTATTGTAGAAGCCATTTATTTTTATTTGGTCTCCTCACCCAAGCAGTACTGCAAATGAGATGTTAATGTCTTGGTGGGAGTATGTTTTATTTCCAACAGGTTAATGAAAGGTGACCCACAAAGAGGAGAAAATAATTAAAATCATGCCGTTTTTTTTTTCCCCTCTTTGTAATGTGTGCAAAGACAATTCACATAGATTTTTGTTTGAATACAGGATTTTTCTGTTTCTTTAGAGATACTTATTTTGCTCCTTCCAAGTTGGAAAGGAGGAGGAATGTGTTGTCAGTCTGAAACTTTATTAATTTGGAAGGGGTGAGCTATTCAAATGCCTTAAACTCAGTCTGTGGTTTAATAATTAATTTTTAATAAAGGACTAAAATAATTTGAAATCTTTAGTTATTTTGAGCAAATTCTTGTATCACATTATAAATTTCTCATTTTGCTTTAGTTTCAGTTGCACTTTTCCCCCCCACTATGTCATTTTGTATGTGTAAAGGAGGTGGTGGTGGAGTATTTGTTGTGGTCTGAATACATGCCGTAGGCAGAGAAGATATCTTTTTATTAAACCAACTAAGTATTTGTATACATTCATCTAACTTCAAGATTTTCATTTCTATAGAATGATTTAATAAAGGAAGGAGGAAAAATACTTAGAGCACTCTTGAATTAATTGGAGAAGATCTATTTCAAGATAGTGAAATTGTTTGCAGTGTCCAAGCAAGTTTTTCTAAGGCTGTGCATAAACTGAAAGATCTTGATTCTGGCTTCCCAGCAGATCTTCCTGGATGGAAACAGAGATGGCTGTAGGCATGGCATCGACACTTCAAGAGAGAGAAAAAAGATTTTTTTTTTTTTTTTTTTTTTTAAGGTTAGAATTTAAGCACTTTTTCATATGTGATTCACCAAACATAAATTAAAAGCACATTTAGGTCTTGGAATTTAAATCCCTTGTAACTACTATGCCACTGCTGAGCAAAGCAAACCAATTCAGCTTGATGGATCGATACTGTTGGTTGCTTTTCATTAGATAGCAGTAAACACCAATAATTGCGTAAATTCTCTGGACAGAGTAATAACCTTCCAGGTGGGATATGGCCCCCATTTCAAAGCTTCATGAACACACTGGCAATGTAAAGAGTCTCTGCGGGGAGAGCATGGAAATACCGAATCTAAGATGTGTTTCATCCCAGCAGTGCCACATAAAGGAGTCTGGTCATGATGGTGTTGGAGAAGTATAAAAAATATTCCCTGCAGCCTTAATTCTTTACATCACCATCATGTAAAAATTGGCAGCCATGTCTGATCTTTGGGAGAGTATCCTTCCTGATTTAGAAGAACTTTAAAAAAAAAAAAAAAAGAAAGGATTATTTTGGTTTGAAAAACCATGCACTGCATAAGTGCCTGTTATTGGAGGAGATCCTGTGGAAACATTGCTGGTTGCACAATAACAGGATACATGCATTGCTTCAATATTAACATATATATTAATGGCACCTTAAGGAATTTCATAACTGTATGACACAAAAGAGAGTTCTCAATGCAGTGCTCATGCAATCTATTAATGGGAAATGTCCTCTGCAAGCTGTGAGATAGTAACACCTCTGCCTCCCCTTGTGGCTTCCGTTTGAGTACTTTCCAGAGCATACAACAACTTTGTGTGGTAGGTATTATCATCCTCATTTTGCATGTAGGGAAAAGAGAAGTTGAGCGAGATTCAGGGACTTGGCTGAGATTGTACATTAAGGCAGCGGCAGGGTTGCAAACACTATGCCTAGTGTCCTCTTTCCCCAAAATCTACATTTAAGTGAACAGAACTTTGTTCTTTCAGCCCTTGATGGGGCAGATGAGAGTAAATAAAGTCAGTCGGAATGAAACAACATTCCCACCAGCCTGGAGTTGTTTCTAACGCTAGTGGGAACTGTACACCCACACATGTGTGGAGGGAAGAAAGGGCTGCATTGTTTTTTTGCATATTGACTCTTGTGATTGGTATTTAAATGAGATTATTTAGTCAGAGATGTACCTGTGGAACACGGCAATGCTACATTCCACAGTGACAGGTGCCGTAGGAGAAACAGAGGTAAATAAGTGTGCTGATGAAAACCAGAGATGGGTGATAACCAGAGAGTCGACTCAAAGCCCTCCAAACCTTAGGGTGAGGGAGGGTCTCCCATCTGGATCCCTAAATCTGAGCATTTCTAGAGGCAGGTTTGTGGTTCTAGATTGGAGCTGTCGGAAACAGGTGTCCTTCTAACATTTCTGTCCATGATGGCATTGATTCACAACTAAAGCTAGCAGAATTTGAGCACTGCAGAAACCTAATTCATTCGCTTATCATTAATTAGGGCCTATCTCCACCCTAAGTCTAATCTGTATTTGTCTGGAGATGTGAAAACACAGTCTCCTTGGCTGACTTCCTATCAGAACAGAAAAAAAAAAAAAAACAGCACACTGATGTCTGACATGAATGAGGGCTTGTATTCTTTGAAGATCAGGACAGCTAGAGCTCACCAACTGGAATTTCTGGCTTATCCTTCTGCCCGTGCTGTGGTATAGGCAACCTGGTATCTGAGAAAACCTTGTCATCGCTTTTCTAACACATAAGTTGTTGCATGCCTCCAAAGTGCTTTGCAACTATAAGGTTGACATTTTTCTCATGGAACTACTTATGCTGGGTGCGTCCATTTTGAGACTGCCCATCCTTGAGATGTTTTTCAGCTTGCTTTTTGAGATTAGATGAAGTTCAATAGGAGCAAAACTTGTTTTGTGCTTCAGCTGAATAAAACCAAACCACCACCCACCCTGAAATGGATGGGCTGGGTCTCAGCTACTATAAATCAGACAGGTTTTGATGTTGGGGCTATGCAAGCTTGTGCAGGCTGAAGATCTGGTGCAGACACTACACCCTGGCGTAGGGCGGACAGAGCTGTCGTTGGGAGTACTCTATGTCCTTCTCCACTGAGCAATTGGCTATTCTGCTTGTTGCTTACCTCTGTTTTCCTGCTACAGACCAACCCCATAGATGCCTTGTCTGCTCTTCTTGTGTTTTCATCCACTGGCCGTACTCTGCAGTGAAAATATATGTGCAACACTGCAGTCTGACGTTCTCTTTCCATGATGTCTGTAGTAGTGGATGCAGCTTTCCTTGTCCTCACTCCTGGGCCACAGGGCAGGCTAACGAAGTGCAGATGTTGAAGTGAGTGGAATATCAGTTTGCCTGGAGACTGGAGGTGTGACCGATGCAAGCATCCCACCTCCCCTGTCCATATTCGATAGTCTTGGCTGCAGGTAGAGGCAGTGATGCAGCCGTATGACCGAGGGTTCTTGCAACTTCTTCAGCTTGTAACTCACTTTATCTAATGGAGACGGTTCTACTGAAGTCAAGGGATCTGCTTTGGGAATGAAGTTGCCAGTGCTGATTTTTAGCAATGTTGTAGAATGGTTTACAATGAATCTATAAACTGGAAATTCAGCATTTTTTTTTCCCCCACCCAAAAAGTGAAAGCTTAGCTGTCTTTGATTCTTTCTGTTTGGGTTAAGATTCAATCCATGGGGTGACATGGGTGGGCTGTTATTTGATGTGGAGGGAATAAAAATAGCCATGCCCTGGGCTGATGGAAGCTATGACATAGTCTTTGTCAGCTTGTTCAACCAAAAAGATCAGCTTTGGGTGAAATCCTTAGCCCAACGTGCTCTAGACTCTGCTAACAAGGCTTCAGCTTCCTGGAATAATACCGTGACGTGCATTATGCTTAGCTTTATTCCCTGTACATGTCTCTCTTCCTTACCGTAGCCACAAGAGCCAGTTTAAGATTGCTGATCTAATTGGCAAACACAAAGGATAGACAGGCTGTGAACAAAACCTGCTCATGTATCATTTGCATCCTTCTAAATTGCATTGTTTGTGCAGCTGTTCAGCCAAATCAACCACACAGTTTATTTTTGTCCATAGAGGAAACAGAGATGAGTTTTCTCTCTGTTAGGGCAGATGCAAGATCAAAGAATCATATATGCAGCTCAGAGAGACCAGGCTCTCTGCTAAACATGTCCTGATGGGGGCAAGATTATTAATAGAGAGACCCCTGAGATGATAAACCACTATGACAAGAGGCAAAGACTTTGCCAAGATGTGACAGGTCTCTTTCAGGTTAATGCTGGTACTTGCTGAAGTTCCCCTTTCGTTTCAGCGCGGAGGAAAAGAGGAGGGTGTCTGTGTATTTTAAACACTGATCTACTATTCTCCTGAGAAGAAAAAAAGCATTTTCCAAAAGATCCATCAGGCAAAATTTACACAGTCTGGTGTTTAGAAACAATCAAACTCTCTTTCTTCCCATGTGTCACTCACCAGAGTGTTTTAGAGACTCGGAGCAGGAAGAGGTAGTGATATTTATGGCAAGCCTTTTGCTGGAGCTCACACAAGGGTGGGCTTGAGAAACCTGAAGAGTGCTTTTGTGTGCATGGCTAGTCAGCTGTCCAAGGCTAGTGTTTGCTTATGGATGTTGTGATAATAATTAACAGAGCAGGAAGTGAAGGACTTACTGATTTATGCTTGCATGACATTATGCGTTTGAACTTGGACAGAAACTGTGAAATCCTCAGAGAAGGCAGACTTATTTATCAAATGTGTAAGGATATAAGAATGGTCATAATGTGTCAGTCCAAAGTCCATATAGACTTGTATCTTGGACAGTGGCCAGTAAGAGATACCTAGGGAGCAATATAAAGAACAGAACGTGACTTATCCTTCCATTAAACTCTACCCTCTCAGCTCTGATGATCTGTTTCCAGATCTAAGTCCAGATCTTGCTCCTTGACCGTTGACACCATCTGGGCAGAGGATTGGATTTGGCCTCCTACGTTTCTCACCGCTGTCCCAAGATGTCTAGTCATCTGGCTGTCATCAGTAAAGATAGAAACTTGTTGCAACTTAAGCTTAGACACCCTGAGAGTTGTGTTGTCTCGGTGCAGTGTTTCTCCTCCACCCCCAATAGACAAGATCAGAGATTGTCTGTAAATCCATTCCTTCTAGCTATTTGATTCTGTAATCTTTTGGCTACTTTGCTTGCTAAATCTGGTTCCAACAAGTGATGAGCTCTAGAGTTGAGTCTTACCCTCAATAATGGAGGCAACACTTGGCTGAAGTATTTAACATGACTTAGTTCAAAAAAGCGAGCTTCAAATTGAAGTTGGCTTAATGGAACCAAAGTGTCCCTTGATACAGTTATGGTAAATGAGCTGGTGGCTTGTATCCCAGTAACTTTCCTGCACCGTCCGAGCACTGTCATTTATGGAGATGTGCTTGTGTTTATTTCTCTGAGACTAACATGGCCTGATCTTAAAACTCCCTCAGAGTCCAAACATTAAGGGCCTGGAATGGAGGTTTATGTCCAAACCCACCCTCCATTTGGAGCCCTTTCCAGTCGTGATGGCCTTGGGCCCATATACCCAAATAGGACTGATCTGCTTGAGCTCACTGAGTAGGATTTAAAGGGATCATCTGCTAAAGATGAGGAATCCCAGACAGAATCACTTTTCTGTAGCCTCAGACAGAGAGCAGACTCAGTTTGCCTGAAGAGTATGGATTTGAGTCAAGGGGGAGGCTCCCTTCCAAAAGGCTGGTTGCTGTTTGAATACATGAAGCAGAATAATTCAAAATAGAGAAGTAATGCGTGTTCTTCTGATTCATTCTCCACTGATTAAGCCAGAGTGCCATTACATTTGCTACAAAGGATTGCTTGAGTGTTAGCCAAATAGATTCTTTAAATGCTTCTTAAAAAAATAATAATCTTCTATATATAAATTTTCTTCTTCATTGAGGATCTGACAAGCTCCTGGCACACTCCGCTGTTTGACAGACAGCGTGGAAGAAAGGCTGCTGTGTGCAAGGAGAACAATCTATAGCACCCAGGTGGTGCTTGCTTGTATCTTTCCGGCAATTGAGAAGAAACCCAGCAGTTAAGCATTGCTATCCTGTGATAACAGGAAACCACAGCAGAGTGACTAGCCCCAGGATAGCAGCACAACCAGGTCTTTGGTCTCCAGGTTCAACGTGCATTCCTATCTCCTCCCCTGCCAGTACAGCCCTTCAACAAAGCCAGCTTGTTATGATGGGTATCGCCAACCCTGCCAGAAGAACCCTGGTGCCATCCTTCAGGGATCTGGCATCCCTGGAGACGTTGATGCTGTAGGTGAATTTTTGGATTGTGTTTATAAGATAGATAATCACCCCACATCCAGTCCTGTGGCAGCAGGGAGTGAGACAAGTTCTTGTTCAGGGAGGCTCTCAGGCTCGTCATTTGTTCAAGGCCAATTACTTACTGTGTGTATGGTTTCTTAAACATGTGAAAAAGCACAATATAAATATCAAATGTCATTATTAAGTAAGGTTTAATTACCTTTCTGGTTAGTTTTTGTGAAAGCCTCCGGCATGCATACCTCAGATGCATTCAAACTTATTAATTACTGTTATTATGTAGAAGTTATACTGAAACATTATGTTGATAAATTGCTAATGGGGACAGGCTTGAAACAGAAAACCTGGATCTCACAGCTCTAAGCACTGAGGAAATTTCACTTGTGGCTTTGAAATTGGGCTAAACTTAACCACAGATCTAAGTGCCCCACAGCTTGGGGAACAGCAGCTGAAGCTTGTGTCCACCTCCACTCACCCCTGGGTACCTGGACAGGTAGTTGCATGATAAGAGATACTTTGAGGAAGAACACCTTTCAGCTGCAATATGTTATATTCATTATTGTAAAAGTTAACGTTTGCAGGCATCAGGGATTTTGTTTGCAACTGACTTAGCTGAAAACTCACCCCCTCAAAAAAATGTGATTGAACATAAAAGTGACTGTTCTCTAATGTGCCTAGGGAAGGTAAAATAGGACTCCTGGGTGAGCCATAATTTCCCCCACCTGAGAAACTGTTGTCAAAAATTACCACTTGATAAGCTGCCACTTTTTTTCCCCACTTACACTTGGATCATCACAGAAGGTACAGACTCCTGAAAAACTGGCCTTCAGTCAGAATGCCCTAAAAAGGATCATTTTAGCTGCGCTAAAATTAGCTGCGTTCATTTTTATTTCTTTTTTGTTTTCCTCCTGTGGACATATGCGTGTGGCATCCTGGCTGAAGCTGATGGGTGTTTTGCCATGGACATCAGTTGGATCTGGATTCTTCCACAACAGAGAAAAGCCCTTTGCTACCAAGCAGACTTTTTGCTGTGTAGCTGAGCTGCATTTATTTTTTTGCAAAATTCATGGTCCTTGTCAGGCTAGTAGGGTTCATTGAATTGAAGTGGAAATAGAATATGGTGTGAATCTACCTGCAGCCTTTCGTTGAGGAGCAGTTGAACTTTACTCCAAGGAACTGAATACTATTTTGGAGTACCACCAGTGTGTGTCTGTGCTCCTCAGATTTCTGGGTTGATTTTCAGGGTTCTCTGATCTGCTTTCTTGTAGCCTCTGTGACACTCGTGATTCCCATGGAAAATTTGGCTCTATGCATTTGGGCTGAGTCTTGGGACTATTTCTGGAAGCTTTCAAAATGTCCCACAAGTGCCTTTCAGCTCTGCTCATGTGCAGAGACTTCGGCTCTTGCTTGGCTACAACTGGTTTCCACATGTAACCAAACAAAAAGAGAGCTAGTAGAAAAAGAAACAAAACCAAAGACGGACAAATCTTCCCTCCCAAAGCAGTGCTAACTTAGTTAAGTGACCAAGCTCTTAGGTGCTGGGATGCTGGAGAAGAGGAATGGCAATAAAGAGCATTCTCAAGCATTCCCAGTTCCAGAATTCCTATTTAATATGTAATAGCCACAGAAAGTCTGATTGTAGAGTTGAGATATGGCACTTTTAAAGGGTCTGAGGATCGCATGCAGGTTTTCCAGCTATTTCAATATTCAAAGAGGGGCAAGCTCTGTAGGTTTGTCTTACAGTAAGGCTGGAAAGAATGAGAAGAGAATCAACATCTGAACTGGTTAATGCAAAGGATTCCTGACAAATTATCTGTCACCACCTCTCTAGCCAAGCTTTGTTTGACAGGGATGCTAAAAACATTTACGTCCATACTTAGGTACCACCTCTGGGCTTGAGGCTCAGTTGACTTGTGCAGGGGAAAGCTTCAGGCAAATTTTGTGGCTATGCCTGATCTCCTGGCCCATTAGGAGAGGATACAAGAGGGGTAGCTAGCTCTGAAAGACCATCTGTGTCAATGTGTTGCAAGAGCTGCTCCATGCAAATACACCGACTCATGTCTTGGAAACTGTCAAGCTGTCAACACAGTGTTCACAACCTAATTAGCCCACCTCTCTTCAGGCCATAATTAGCTCAGGTGCAATCATACCCTGGCATGGCTGTGCTGCTTCCCATTCTAGAGATAGCTGAGGGATCTGTGCACAGCAGCAAGCTGCATAGCGTAAACATCACTCAGGTCATTTTTTTAACGTGGGATTCAAGTGTTTGTTAATGACAGCACTCCAGTGAGCAGGGCCTCTAGGAAAGGACTGGATCTTGGGCTATTTGCAAGGAGGGGGACCTGGTTATTTCCCTTCAACCCTCTTCTGAAGCACTTGTTCCTAAGGGAAAATGAATTTGCCTAGTATATGCCCAGCCCCTTGCTGTTCTTCTCTTTCCTTTTGCCTTTACATCCTTATCATAGAATCACAGAATGGTTTGGATTGGAAGGGACTTTCATGCCCATCTAGCTCCAAGCCCTTGCTGTGGGCAAGGACACCTTCCACCAGACGAGGTTGCCCAAAGCCTCATCCAACCTGGCCTTGAACACTTCCAGGGTTGGGGCATCCACAACTGTGGGCAACCTGTGCCAGTGCCTCACCACCCTCATAGTGAAGATTTTCTTCCTAAAATCTAAATCTCCCTTCCTTCAGCTTAAAGCCTTTACCCTTTGTTCTATCACTACATGCCCTAGTAAACAGTCCCTCTCCTTTTATTGGGGTGCTTGGTGGAGCACAGCATTGATCCTGGGAAGAACCTGATGCAAGCTGCCTTCTAGTAGTTAATAATCATAAAGTGGAGCTTAAGGAAAACATTATGAGTAGATGAGTGCAGTATTTTTACTTACACAGTGGCTTAAGTTTTTTGTGCGATATTGGATAATATAATGCAATTGTAAATAAGTGAAGTATCTTGGTAAAACAATGCCTGTAAAAACACAACATAAGCACAGGGAAGAAATGAGAAGGAATCTCGCTGGGGAGGTGCTTAGTCAACGGTAAACTTGGCAGCTCGAGGGTACAGTTCTGCTGGCAAGGGCACAGGCAGAGGGGGACTCTGTGTGCATGTTCCTGTCCCACCGCCTCTTGCCTTGACCGACTGCATGATTGCTTTCATGATAGGTGCACTCAGCAAGAGAGCCGACAACGTGGCTAGGCAATGATGCGATGCTGGATGTAGGCTGAGACAAGCCCTGCCAGGTGAGGGAAAGTCACCTTTCCAGGAAAGACAGGTGGCAGTGCCCAGGGAGACACTGATCCCACACTCACCAATGCTCAGGGTGCTGGGAGTCAGCAAAGGGGAGGCAAGGACGTGCAGGAAGAGGCACCCATGTCTGGGGGCTGCTCAGGGCCTAAGCCTGGTAAGATGGAGCAGAGAAGGCTTAAATCCAGTGTCAGCAAAAACAGATGGAGTAAGGCCTAACCTGAAAGCAGGAATTGCTTTGCTACCCTCAGTGGGGTTTCTGATGGACAAGAGAGATGTTGCAGGTCCACGTGCTAGCTGAGGAACCTAAGCATGTGTAAGAGCCATGCTAGGTCCCTAACCAGCTATTGACTACCTCTAGCAACTACAAGGCAAAGGACCCCACGCTGACCTGGGAGGACATCCTGTGTCCTGGTGTATGCAGCGGGTGTTTGGCTGTTGTCTTTAACCAGTTGACACCTGGGCCATGTTGAGTTTCTGGATTGTATCGGGTCTATGCTCTGCTCTGGCTTGCCTCCACTCCCGCGGAGGCTGGTGGTAAAATTTTAGCCAAGATCCATGGGAATGGCATGGCTGGGAAATCTCAGCTTTTGGGCATCTGCAGTGGAAAAAGTAGATGTTAACTCCCTCCTTGCTAAAGAAACTGTGTATGGTTCAACTTATTCTCAACATTGCCTTGCTTCTTTCGCCTTCTTTGCTTCACTTAGGGCTTGCTTCTTCCTTTCAGTGGGCTGCCCGCTCCTTCAGCAAAATGAAGTTCTTTCCTAAATGAACTCAACTCCTTCTTGGTTCCCTTTTGTTTTGACACTCAGGAGACGGCAGATTTATAGACCTTGCTGAGTCGTAAGTTCATTTTCTTTTCTTATTTACCTTTCACTGCAGCCCATTCTGAGTGAGATTTCATTCTGCCTCCGAGCAGGGCTGACCTGCCAAGAGGAGCTGATCCATAAATCTTTCCTTCCTTTTTCTTTCTTTCCAAAACAGAATTAGCTGAGTTTGCCTAGAAGGAAAACTGTTCTGCCATTGCCGCCAGTCAAACAGTGCAATTAATTGGTGCTTTCCCTTTTCTCTTCCCTCTAGTCTGTGTCTGCTGGGGTTGAAAGTAAGCCAGGGAGGAGGGGGAGGGGGAAAAAGAGGGGGAAAAGATTTGTTTGAGGTATTTATTTTTAATTAAAACTTTTGCAAGGTGATCTGGGGTAGTGGTGGTGTTCCTAATGGTCATAAGAACTTTAATCGAAGCGTCCCAGCAGATGAGTAGAGATAACTTCAGGTCGGTCTGATGAAAAGCAAGTGTTCCCAGTTCCTGCTCCTGTAGCTGGAGCCAGCCTGAGTCTTGCTGCTTTACTCCTTCTGTTTACACCTGGGGTAAGAGGGAGTAAAAGGCTGACACACTGCAGATTTACGCCTGGGATATCAGCTTGTTTTGGCTAGTAAAAATTGACATTCCTGACTGAAACCTTCTGGAGAAAATGGGATGATTCTCTGTCTTCCTTCTTGGTGTTTCTGCTGAAAAGCAAAAAAAAAATGGGGGTGGGTGGAGGGGTGGATCTTTGGATACGTTAGATCATGATACATTTCTAGGACAAATATTTTACATGTAGTTAGGAAATGGGAGTCCAGGGTTCTTCTAGAGCTGCATGGCTGGAGTAAGCCAATTCATTTCAAAGTGGTGTGGTCTGTGCATTGTGCAAGGGGCAGATCTATTATTCGCTGTACGGCGGCTGCCAGCATGGCCTGATTTAAATAGCAAAGTAAAATGTTTTCAGATCCTTAGAAAACACTCTGCAAATCCAATGTCCTTTTTATTTTTAGCTCTTGGTTAGTTTTAGCAACTGAGTGGCCAGATGTTAGCTTTATGGAGATGGACAGAAATAAGAGCTTTCTTGCTGCTTGAAATTGAGACTATTCAAATGCTTAAAAAATAACTACAGGAAAGCTTCTGTTGCTTAAGCACAGCTCCCTCAGTTGTGCGTGGTATGAAGTACGGATGATACTAATACTTCCCAAGTATTTGAGAAGTATTCAGCAGCAAAGTGAGCCTGAGACCGCCCTAGACTTTGGGGTGATTAAGGCTCTTCTAGTAGATAAAACTGGGACTTTTCCGTAT
This sequence comes from Aramus guarauna, assembly GCA_013400195.1. Classification (NCBI taxonomy): domain Eukaryota; kingdom Metazoa; phylum Chordata; class Aves; order Gruiformes; family Aramidae; genus Aramus; species Aramus guarauna. The sequence goes on along the minus strand of VXBL01007667.1, from coordinate 554,858 downwards.
AAAACCACATAAGAAGAGACCACGGTGCCTATGAAGAGCATTGAGACCTCCTGAGTCCTAAACTGCTGGTGGTTTCCCCATTAGACTGTGCTGCCTCTTGATTGTTTTACATGGAAACAATAAAACACTTGAGGTCTGTTGCTAGGGTCGGAAACTAATTCCTCATTTTCTGGCTTATATGGGACACTTTTTGGTTTTCACGTGCAAAAGACCAGTGGGTCAGGATTGGAAAATGTGCTCAGACAACAATGCAGGAAAGTATGCATTCAGCTGAAACTGGTCTGAAAGGCAGGTACGGAAAGGAAGAGCACTTCATTTCCATTCCTTCCCATTTTGGGAGACAGAGCATGTCACAACAGTGCTGAGCAGACACGAGCTGCTTGCCAGCATTTAATTTGTTGAAGATTAAGAAATTATTCCATTCTTACAATACCATGTCAGTCTAGAAATACCTTTGAACTCTGGGGGATGTGAAATTTAGATCTAGCCTCAGATTTCATAGTGTTTGGAAGCCAAGGCATTATCAGGGTAAGAACTGTACGGATGGTTTAAGGGGACTCATGTTAATAGTGTGCCTAGACACAATGGACTGGCTCAACTTCAGCTACCTTTGAACTTTGGGATAACTAGATCCAGAACAGGACACTGAATGTAGGCTTTTTTCTTTGTGATCTAGGAGCTAGCTAGTGCAATGTAGAGGCTAACTATTTCTGCTTTACTCTGTCTGCAAGGGGATTTGGCTGCTAAAGCATTGCCCCCTTTCTGGCCAGCAGCTTTCCCCCCAGAAAATATCTGCAGCCTTGAACCCCATGTCTTTCTCTAAGCTCTATCCCTACGCTATGCCCTACAACCATCCTGTGTCCTCATCAGCCTGAGAGCAGAAAGCTGAGAAGTCTTGTGTACGGCTGGGCTGAACATCAGCAGATGCTTTCATTATTTACGATAGTTTCTAAAAGCACTGTCGCAACTGTTGGTGTCAAGCCATAAGCAAAGGCTTCTCTTATGAGCACAAATGATAAACAAATATAAGACACTTGGTGTCAACAGCCTCGCAAATCTGTTCACCACCTGGAGCTCGAAGCAACTCAGCAGTTGCAAACCACTACTTGCACAGAAGTAGGACAGCGGTTTCAGAAGTTCTGTAAGTAAATAGGTGTCCTGACGTGAGCACCAAAAATAAGCGCGTGCTGAACTTTTCTGAGCATTTGGCCAGGTCACAGCTGCTGGCTGCTGAACACTTTGGAAAATGTATCCCCTCATCCAGGTGCTCAGCACTTGAAAACATGGACTTGAACAACTCCAATGTCATCTGCTTCTCTAATAACCAACCACTGTTTTACCCTACAAAAATAGCAAGTTCTTGCTGGCGAACCTGGAAGGAGGAAAGCAGTTATTTTATTCCTGATCCTACCTGATTATTAGAAAAACAGCCTGAAGAGATTTTCCTCTGTTTGATGGAGGCAGATCTTAAGCTTTGGGACTGTTGTAGCTAGCCTCCCCCTAGCCCGAGCAGTCCCACATGCTGCTACCAAGCCATACGGGAAAGCAAATATCCCTGATTGCTTTGATATCAAATACCTTTTGCTGACCTCCCTTGAGGAGAGTTCCTTGTAAAAATGCTTTTGTCCGGAGGTTTCAGTCACTTGGAGCCTTGCAGGGTTTTCTGAGCTCTGGTGATTTATTACTCCTTAGTAATCTTGTGGTTTATGGAGAGCCCTGCTGGAAATACACAGGGGTACAAGGGTAAAAGTATCAATTAACCAGTGATCTGGTGCCAAAAGCCACCCGTGTGCAAGGACAGGGTTTCAGGCTATGAGATAAGGCTCAGAGAATGAACCTGCAGGGGAGCTGGAGTTCTGTGATGGGAAGGTTTGAACCAGGACCCCCTAACAGCAGGATCTGGATATATAACATAGTAAGACTGGATCTACTCCTTTATGGTGTGTAAGCGAGGGCACCAGTTTTCAGTCTCCTTATTCAGAACGGGTTGGAACTGGGATCCGTGAAGTCTCTTCTCTTAGAGCTTCTGTGAAGGAGGGCAGTAGTGCAGAAGGGCTAAGTCCTGGGGCTGCTGCCAGATGAAGACCATCAACACACCTCATCATTCACATCTCATATGGTGGAGGTAGCTTCAGGGTTCCTGCATAGAACTTGCAATGGAGGTGCCCTTCAAGAAGGGAAGAGGGGATGCTTCTTTTTGGCAAATTTGGCTGAAACAGAGGAAGTTGTCATTGTATTGGGAGGTCAGCATTGCTTTTGCTATCCCACGATGGCAGAAACTAACTAACCATAGTGAGTATTGGCGAGGAGGATATAGACTGTGGGATTAGGAGCTGTTTTACCTTCTGTGGTATCAGTGGGTGCGTAAATATCAGTGAGGGCAGAATTAGTAGTGTAAAGCAAAGGACAGTGTTCTGTATCCTAATTTATGATCTTTGAACAGCCACTGAGGATGTAAATCAAGGCAGAATTTCTGCCAGGTTACTTGGTGATGCTGTAGATCAGCACGGTCTTCAGCTGAAAAAAATCCACAGAAAGAAAAGGTAGGTAACACTTTACACAAACTAAAGGTTGGGTTGGCAATTCTGATCTCATCTCTCAAGTACTTCCTTGGTGGTTTAAGTGGAATAATTCAAATGTAATGGAAATATTTTGATTTTTAGTGTTGCAGAGATGTGGAGGAGAAAGCAAGGCTTAAGTCCCAGTCTGCCTAAACCTCAGTCTGTAGTCACAGTCTTGCTTAAATCCCAGTCTGTTGGGATTTGCAGTGTTTTGGCAATAGCTTTCCAAGCTTGCTTTGTAAGTGGCTGGATTTTGCACAACTTGCAGTGGTTGTGGAGAGAAGCGACGATCAACAAGCTGCGCGATTCTTTGATGTACTGTGTGCAGTGCAGCTTACCTGAGACTTAATTTATGCGATCACAACCCTTTACTCGGAGGAGGAGAGTAAGGAATACAGGTCATCAGCAGGCCAGGCTGGCAACTCCTTTCTTCCACTGTGACAGGTTACTCACCGAAATAGACTCATTGAGGTCTATAGATCATTATTTTCATTAGTGGTGATTCATGTTAAGAGTTTCACAATCAGACCTGCTGGTGTAATATGTTCCTTTCCACAGCACCATTTATCTAAAGATCTCAGAATACTTTATGTATGTTAAACTTTAATCCACGTTTTACCACCAGTGAAGTAGGTAAGGAGAATTTTGCATTACCTCCATTTTGCAAATGAGGTAAACTGAGGTACGGAGCAAGAAAGCGACTTGCTCAAGACTGTGCAGGTTGGTTGCAAAGTAGTATAAAGTGCTGTCTTGCAATGAGTGTACATTTCTCATATGTGGCCCTATTTCCCTGCCCAAATTTTAAAGGAACATTTTATTTCCTGGGGCTAAGGCTGAGCAGGAATCTGTCTCTAGCTGTAAATTGAGAAGGTCTGATGTGAATCAGAACTTCCTCTAGCGTTTGGGAATGTTTAGATTTGTCATCCCAGACTGGCCCTGACCTGAAAGGGTTGAAGCAGAGCTGCGGGTTTGTTTTTAGGGCTGGTATCAACTGGTTGATATAAGATGTAAAGTTAAGAGTCAGTGAAGAACTCCGATCTATTCATCCTCATCTGCCCATGTGGTCAAGGGGGTCAGTATAGACAGTGGAGGATGAAAGTGTGATTCATCTGACTCTTTCTGTCACCTACTAGAGGATGAGATGAATTGTGACTTGAACTCTGTTGTCTGTCGCCTGTAAAAGGTGTCTGTCCCAAGTGAACCCTGTCCTGGTGTCTCTACAGAAGCAGAGTTGCCTGAATGGGGACAAATTTCATCGTTTGCTGTGTTTAATCTCTTGTGGTAGTTAGTTAGATGACTTCAAGGGTATGTGTTATAACAGCTTCTTAAAAAAAAAAAAAAAGAAGAAGAAATCAATGGAGATGCAGGCCTTCCTTTCCCTGTGCTAGGGAAACATGTACCAAGACTCCCAGCCCAAGGAAAGCAATGCAATTTGGGAGAAGGAACAGATCCAGAGAGGGGCATTGACTTGCTTGTGGTCACTTAACAAGTGAAAGGCAGAGCCAGCAAAGGTATTCCTCTCTCCCTGTTCTCTCCAGTGCTCCCATTATTACTTAACCATATTGCCACTGAGCTGGCCTTTATCCACCTCTGCTTCCTTCCCTGCCAGGCTCCCCTTCTCTGAGGGCATATCCTCTCATCTCCGTCATCACCAGGCAGCCCTCCGTGGTCCCTCACCTCGTCCCAGCTGCTACCAGCTCCCGCGTGCTGCCAGCCCAGCCCTCTTCAGGGACTGTGAGCTCAGAGACACCCACCAGCGAGACCCATGCCAGCAGCGAGTCGGAGGCAGAGCAGCCCGCGCCTCGGTTAAAAAAGCCACGCCGGAGTAGGACCATCTTCACAGAGCTCCAGCTGATGGGCTTGGAGAAGAAATTCCAGAAACAGAAGTATCTCTCTACCCCTGACAGGTAAGTCAGTCTCTCACACTAGGAAAAGGAACGAGCAAAAGGGCTGCTCAAGCCCTGCTTGGCTGTTCCCGTATTGAATGCTCCCTGGCTGCAGTGTGCTGCCTTCTAGCTCCACAAAGGTGCCTCTGCCATTGACCAAGGACACAGGCAGATGACCAGATTCAATTTCAAGGCTAACTTTTCCTGGGATCAAAGGTGACACGAATAGATTATATCAATGGAAATACCACATGGTTATGATACATGTGCTTGCTAGCAGGCATCCAGGCTCAGAGATAGGCAAGGTCTAGAGCAGAAGGCTCTGTGCCTCTCCCATTCTTGCTGCACACTTGAAAAACGGTGAAGCCTGTCTCATCCTGGGATGTGGTGGTGGATAGCTGTGTCTCCATGGCGGCTCAGAGGTTGGCTGTAGCTTCAGCTGGCTGCAGCTTCAGCTGGCTGCTGAACTAGCTTTCATCTAGCAAACTTGGGCAGCAATTCACTGAGAAGGTGTTGGCCTGTCCATCAGCTTGGAAAACAGAGCTAGGGTTGCAAGGAGTTGAAGGCTACCTTGCCCTTGTGAAGGCACAGGCAAGTACCTTGTCTTTGTGAAGGAAAAGGCAAGTTCTTAGGGACTACTTAGTACCGAATGAACACACCAAGTAAGGAAAGGTTTTATCTTTTTTAAAGCCTTTGAATCCTACTCTGCAAATTTAAATTACAGGAGAAAGACCTGTCCAATTCCTATTAAGTTTATAAACCTAGAGAGGGTTGGAAAGGTACACCAGACCTTGAACTCCACAGATGGCAGTGTCCCAATGTTTAAATTGATTTTAAAGATTGGCATTCTCAGCTCATCCTGCCTCTCACCAAAGCCAAGGATTGCAGCTAGACCAAATTTCATGGGCACAGCCAGGCTGTCTCATACAGTTTCAGAGTTCCTAATGCTCTTGTACTGACTCCTTGCAGCTTCGCGTAGCCAGATGGTTGACACCATTGATGAAGCACCCAAGGCTGTTAATTAATTTTGTGGTATGACTGTTCCTTGGCTTTGTACATGTTTGAGGCTGATGAGCAATTCCTGTCCATGTACCACTTCCCCTGTTTGTTTCCTCAGGTTTCTAGGCAGTGCTGGTTACGCTAACGTGTGTGGCAAGAGATGGTAACTGGTTGCAGGTAATCAAAGTGTGATAAGACGTGCACTAAGGCAAGAGTTAGTCAGGCAGTGTTTTTCTCTGTCAGCTCATGGCTGCAAATGTGATGGGGAAGCAGTGGGTTGTGATTTGCATTCACTCTTGCAGCTTTTGGCCTGGGCACAAGATTGTACTGCTTGGAGGGCAGCTGAAGCACCTGGTTTATTAGTAGTGAGGGAGTGCAGTGCAACGGGATAATGCCTCTGCTGGATTCTGCTTCTCAAATAACAGTGATAGTATCTTTAAGTCAATGGGAAATCTCAGAGACATTATATGCTGCATAGGCAGCCAGCAAACCAAGCCCATAGGTCTAGAGTGAATCCAAAGTTGGGGGGGAAAGCGTGAATCTGTGAGCGTGCGTTTGAGTACAGAGAGCTGGTTTGGGGGACATAGGTGTTTGTAAATGTAGGAGTGAGTCTGGCTGCCCTAGGAGCCCAGCTGAAACAAACGTTTTATTATGAAAAACTTGGCCTCGACAAATGTGTTTCCCCATCCAAAGGTGGGGAAATAATTTCCAAAAAGTTCACACAATCCAGAACACCTTGGAATGTGACTCTCAGTTTGAGCTGTCCCACCTGCAGGACTTGCATGACTCTGTGGGGCACTTGCCCAGCGTTGTTGAGGATTTCCAACTCCATCCATTGTGCAATGCCATTACAACACTGCCAGATCCACAGTGCTATCACCTGTGGGGAAGGATAAAGAGTTACTCTGAGCTGCATTTGCTTCATATCCTGGGTTTTAATATAGAAATAATGAATGGTTTCAGATGAATTTGCACAGGTTGGAGATTTGTGGAGGATGAATCAGGATTATGGGCTGTCTGCCATATATACCCTTAAGCTAAATGTGCAAATAATAAATTCATTTATAAGCCTAAATTGCCTATAATAGCAGAATGCATGAGAAATTAATAGATTTAGATGTACTCCTACTCTGTGAGAAATGAGAAAGTATTATTATCCCCATTATGTAGGTAGTGAAGAAGAAATATGATACAAAGAGCAGCACTTTCAAAGGCAGACTGATGCTGGGTGTCTTGGTTCTTACGTGTTTGCATCATACACCATAGACCTGTTTTTCAGGGATGCGGTGTACCAGTAGCTCCCTGCTCCGTATACAAATGTGAACTGTCAGCAGTTGGAGTACAGCAGGCTTGTGTTTCAAAGGGGGTGGGCAAACTTCTGAAAACACCTAAATTTTCTTCCTTCTTCCACAAGAGCATCTATCTTTACATCCTAAATTCACAGTGCTTTACCACTTTTGTCTGACCCTTTCTCAAAACAACAGATCAGAGAGACAAAAAACCATCTCTTCTGGCAGTCCCGCTGTTGTATGCTCTTACAGTGTTGGATTGGCTGCACCTCAGCTCCTCTTCTCCTCCGTGAACTCATTTCAATCTCTGTCTTGTGTCCCAGGCTTGACTTAGCCCAGTCATTGGGGCTGACTCAGCTCCAGGTGAAGACATGGTACCAGAACCGTAGGATGAAGTGGAAGAAAATGGTAAGTGGTTTGTTACCATTTCTCCATGGTCCTTAAAAACTGATTTCAAAAGAACAGATTTGGAAGCTGAGCATAGTGTTAGTGACCTGTGTCTGATTATACCAAATTTTCTTTTATTCTTGATCACTTTTCTTAGAAACATTCTCTTTTAAAAAAAGTTCATACTGCAACATATGTGGTGGGCCAGGGGGACCATAGGCAGTAGGAAGTATTCAAGGCAAAGGGATGTAAGAAATTTGAACAGAACAGAGGGAAGAACCAAAATATCTCCCTCTGCATTTTTGGCATTCCTGTGATTTTCATACTTGTGGGACTGGTTATGTGCATAAGACAAAAAAGATTGTATTGCTCCATGGAAACCAATGCAGTTTTGAGAACTAATATCATTAATTCTTGCTTTTCATATCTTCCTTTCACCTCTTTCACTTATTCTCAGCTTCATGGCTCTTTTCCAGTAAAAATGCTTTTAGAAAGGACAACTGTCTGATAAATCCTGGTGGGAACCATGATGCTGTGACATTCTCCAGTGGAGATGTTTATGTATTCTGATCTGGGAGAAGAGATGCAGTTCTAGACTGTAACTTTGAATGTATGTGACAGCTGCAGAAGTTACTGCCACTTAAATTTGGGATTAGCTTGAATGCAGATCTTTGGTTGGAAGTGTCTTGTTGCTGCGGTGATGATGTGAAGGGAGAGGGAATTAAACATAGGAACAGACCCATTTTGCTGACTCCCACCTTTTACACAGATGAGAGGGATCTCATGTCTTTTAATGCAGGTGTTACAAAAAAAAAAGGGGGCAAAAGGCTATTTCAGAAGCTCTTCAGCTGGAGGAAAGGCAGTCAGAGGAAATTCTGGCTAAGGTTTATGACTGTTCTTACTTGGGCTTTGAATAAAGCAAACACTCAGGAAAGGAACTGAATTCTGCATAAAATCTTCTCTGTAGTGTTGAGGACTGTGTGCCTAGGTTGTTTTTGGGCCTCCCATAGGAACTTAGACCTCCAGAGTTCTGGGTGTCCCTGTGAGAAGTGTTTGCATTTCATTTTATTTATATGAGATAATGCGCGAGCTCACACCATGAATGCAAGGTATTTCTATGAGGCTGAAATGGTGACCAAGTCATGGATTAACTTTGAGTTACATCCTTCTGGACAGGGTATTGGGCCATCTTGTCTAGATGCTGCTTTTGTCTAGATGGAGTTTTGCCAAGAAAAGTCGGACCAGGTGATCATTGAGGTCCCTTAGAACCTGGTATTCTATGATCCTTCTCTAAAGGCTGTCTCACAGCAGCAGAGTTCAGATTGATCCTGACAGTTCATCTCTTTTCTCCAGGTGCTGAAGGGTGGACAGGAAGCTCCAACGAAGCCCAAAGGCCGTCCAAAGAAAAACTCCATTCCCACCTCGGAGGAGATTGAAGCAGAAGAGAAAATGAACAGCCAGGCTCAGAGTCAGGAGCTGGAGGGATCTCAAGCCCCTGAGGAGCCTAAATTGGCAGAGGAGAAGCCAGAAGTCTCTTTGGAGACAGAGAAGTCTCCAGAACATATACCAGAGCCCTCCTCAGAGGAGACTATGCCATTAAGTTAAAAGGGAAAACAAGGAGGGCAAGGGGAAAAAAGAAAAGAAAAAAAAAAAAAAAAGAGAAAAGAGAAAAACCAAAACCAAATATATATGTGTGTATATATATATATTTAAATATGTATGTAATTGTGTGTGTGTACATATATATATAAATATATATATATATATGTAGACCTTGTGTATAAGTCTAAAGATTGGTCACTTTGTGCCTTTGGGAATCAGCCACCATGGGCCTGGTGGAACAAAGACGTCCCGTGTGAGTGGCGATGGCCCGTCCCTCTGGCGGTGTGCGTGAGCCTTCCCACCGATAGTGACTGAGGCCTGAGCGTGTTTCCAGAGAAAACCACATCTAGAAACCTCAGACGGCCCCTGGCAAGGAAAGGAGAAGTCCAGGGCTCCTTTCACGCTGCGGGAGGCAAATGTGTAGTTGTATGACTGCGTTGGAGGGTTCAGTGTGTTCTCTTGACTTCATCCTTGCCTTTTAAAGTAGCGCAAATGGACGGAGTAGTAGGTCTGATCTCAGATCAAGGACAGCTAAGAAATGGGGAGCTCTGATAGCACCATTTCATCGTGTAACCAGCACTTATTAGTTAGGGATGGGCCCAACTTTAACAGTTTTAGGAAGGAGTTCAGACCCATAGGTTTGCTTTGGCCCAGTGTAAAGATCAAGGCTTCTGAAGTGAGATTCATACCCGGGTCAGCATTCAGATTTCATCTCTTTTGATTGTTTGGGTGCCGTGTCTGTGAATTTGCAGTGATCCAGGATTTGGATTTGAGTCTGCTCCAAAAGCTTTGGGATGCTTGGATCTGGGATTTTTGCTTTGGGCCCACTTCTAATTTTTGTAGGGTTTTTTTAAAGAACATTTAAATGTTTTCAGGGGTTTGGGAGAATGATGGATTTAAGAAGTCACTGCAGAAAGTTCGCATTTGTTTAAGATGTGTGCCAAACATAGATGTGCATCATGTTTCATAAAGTCTTGTTAAAGGGTGCATTTTGCCCAAAGGCTGCAAGAGATGTATTAAGATAACCTTTATTTTTTAATTAAAAATTAAATATATAAATAAAACTGTTGTTGTTATTTCTCTTTCAGAATGCTAGACAGAGACTTTTCTGGGCTAGGTTTTTCTATTCTGACAAACCCTGGAGAAAAATGGGAGTTATCAGACTTTCCGTAACACTACTGTGCAGCAAGCACTGTGCAAACTTCCTTGTAGCACCTTCCTAAGGTAGGTGAGAGGCGTTGTTAATGTCACCTTGTCACTGGGTGCAGATGAATGTGTCAGAACACCAGAGCACTGGTGGCGTAGCTATTTTCTGTCACCTCCACTCCTGCAGTTACGTCTGGACATCCGATAAATGGGTCTTTGTTGACCCAGTGAGGATGATTTCTTAATATCCCTTTTTTGGGGTGGTGTTAACAATTCACACGCATAGATCTCAAGTGACTTATCCTAGGAGTGTTGAGTGGGGAGGAAGGATTTCTTTTTTTTTTTTTTTTTTTCCCCCCTCGTTTCTTGCTCAATGGTGTTTGGAAGACTTTAATTCCACCTCTGCAATGGCACATGCACCTGCAGCATGTAATACTTACATGGCGAAACTCCAGCTGACTTCAGTGAAGCCAGGGTGGGACATTGCTCCACTGACTGTGTATTTAATACATAGTAATCAACTCTGAAAAGGCATCTACAGTGTTAAGTGCATCTACGGGTTTGCATCTAAACCTAGAACAAATTCACCAGAGTTGGGCAATGCTCATTTGCAAGAAACTTTGACAATCCCAGGTACTTGATGCCATTTAGCTCTTCTTTTATGTCACAGAGAGATGGAAATGGGATAAAAGATTTCCCTCTTGCCTATTGTGTTGAAAACGCAGACTGTGAGCTACAAAGTCTTTCTTCTGCCATTAAAATGCATCGAAATTTGTTTGTCTTTGAACTATTGTTCTTTCCCCTGAGCCCTGACATACTCATGACAGGCACAGTGAGAGGCAAGGGTGGCGGGCCAGGATTTTGGCACTTGTCTGGAGCAATGCTACAGTATGTTGTTGCACATTTTTTATCTGTGCATGTCTTCTTTTTTTTCTTTTTCTTTCCACAACTGTGCTTTAGTTCAACCGTATCTATTGGACTTGAAATAGCATTTAATTTAAAAAAGGCCTATGGCCTGTTTATACAGGAATTAGATTAGATGGTCTATGAAATCTATAATCGTCGTCTATTGTTCTTGGATAGTAGCATCAGCACTGTTATCTCAAAATAAAATATTTCCACAAGTCTTAAATGAGGTAGTACTCGGTGAGGGTGAAGAGAGCAATTTACTGGGAATAATTTGTCTGATGAGTTTCACCATCAGATTGCAAAAAAGTCTGCAAGAGTCTTTACTAGGTTTATTTGGAAGCCTGAATAGTTCATTAAATCATATTTTCTGTCCAGGAACAAAAAAAGCTGACTGTCAGGGAAGGCATCAAAGATATTTTAACTTCTCTGAGTTCAAAGTGGAAATAGCTTGTAGTGAATTTAAAAAAAAAAAAAAAAAAAAAAAGAGATGTATTTTAAACACTGTATTTGGAAATTTCAGTAGATAGCCTTTCTTTCAACCAAAATGTGTTCTGTAAATTGGATAATGTATCTGGGTTTTGCATTTAGTGTTCTGGGGTTTGTTTGTTTTTTTTCCTGGCACCCAGTGGATTTGTCTAATTGGAGGAATTTTGATAAATTTACATGGTGGGGGGAGGAAAGAAAAGTAGAAACAGGAAAAGAAAATTTACCTTCTTGCCCTGAAATAGGAAGTGGTGTGTGGTGTTTGTGTGCTATCCGAAGAAATGGATAAATATGAAAATACAAAATTTCAAAAGATTTTGAAGACACATTTCTAAATCACAAGCAAAGCAAAGTTGGTCACTTTCCAGCAAAGTGTAAAGAAAGTTTTACAAAATGACATTTTCGACTTCCCAGATGAAAATAATTGTCTCTGACTCAACCCCACTTTACAGTGGGAACAGTTCCAGTGATTTATTTTATTTTATTATTTTTTGTTAATCCCATTCTAATCACTTATGAGTCAATCTGGGTAAAAATGCAATACTCTAGCTGTCTGGGCTAGTTTTTAATGAGTCCATAAGACAGTGCAGATGTTTTTGTTCCTCTTTTGGATGAGTAGCAATCTTAGCATCTTATTTTTCAATGTGATAATTTAAGTGCAAAATTACCTCTTGAAATGCTGTCCAATGCTTGCTCACTCTGAATTACTGACTTTCCTGATAATCTCTTGAATGTTCATGGAAAGCACGTTCAGAATGCATGTGTTCAGACGGAAAGAAAACAGCAGGGGAGAAACGATAAAACCATTGAATTATTATTTATTGGCTAAATCTTTTCATACTTGTTGTCTGTTCTGTGTTACATCTGCAGCTGGAGAAAAACCATCTACAAATTCTAGTTGAATTGAACATAGTGATCCCAGCCGTTGTTGGTAGGCAAGCGCCCTTCTTCCTCTTGTTTTAAGATTTTTTCGTCCGTTGCACTTATTTTTGCTCGTCACTGAAATGCAAAGAATTGAGCACCTCTTACTCTTTGCTTTGGGCTGAGTGGAGACAGGCTTCAAGGCTGGGCTGGAGAAAGCCTGGCTGTTTGAGTTTAGCCTGTAACGGGGCTGTGGTGATGTCCAGCTCTCGGGGCTGTGAGTTGTATTTGCTTCATGCTCCTGAGACCCAGAAAGAACACGAGTCTCACTTTAGGCATCCTTGTCCAGATACGTAGCCAAAGTGGACCGCTATTTGCAGGCAATATTGAGGAAGTCTGCACAAAAAGGTTTCGTCTTCGTCAATAGAGTGACAGCAAAGGGCTTTCCAAGTGTCTTTGCACTGGTCCTGAAGATAGCTTTATGTTTTTTAAAAGGTTATTGATTATTCTGTCTCCCAGGCACCCAGATCTCCTGTCCCATCACTGCTTGTCACTTATCGGAGGAGTCGGATTGGGGACGTGTGCCCTTGGGGTTGAACCTTGCTGATGTTCAGGGGTGTTTGGCTTCCAGTTCTAACAGCCAGGAACAAGCCCATATGTCGAAATCCGAACTCCCCTACAGGGATGGAAAGTGCTCATATCCGGAGTTCTGGCTGGGACCCACCTTTTCTTGTACCCACTGTTTAGATAATTTTGCAAAGCACTGAGCTCATCCTGCAAGATGGTAAGTTCCCCCAGGTCCCAGTGAGGGTGAATGGGCTTTCGTCCTGGTTTTTTTCTTTCTTTCTTTTTTTTTTTTTTTTTTTTTTTTTTTTTAAAGCATATTTGTTTCACTCCAGGCCAGTACCAAGCAATTTGGTGTTTGGGTGGGTTTTCAGTTCCCCCTTCAGAAGCAAAATGGAAAAGGGCAGTAAGAAAGGAACGAGTGGAAAAAAGAGGGGAGAAAGAGGAGGTGAAAGAAAAAGCAAAGGTGAAAAGCTGAACTCTATGGCGTGGTTTAACCTGGCCAGCAGCTAAAACAACCACAGTGGGATGGGGGGAGAGAATCGAAAAGAAAAAGGTAAAACTCATGGCTTGAGATAAAGTTTAATAGGACAGAAAAGAGAATAATAACGGTGATAATGATAAAAGAATATACCAAACAAGGGACGCACAGCACAAGTGCTCACCACCCAGAGCTGGTGCTCAGCTGGTTCCTGAGCTGCGCCACCTCTTGACCAACTCCCCCAGTTATATATGGAGCATGACAATACAGGATTTGGGCCCAAGTCTGTGTCTTGACAAAAGCAGAGGTTTGGTGAAGCCTAAATTCTATGGAATCTGAGAGGTTGGGCATGAACATCCTGTAAGAAACTCTCTTCTCTTTCTTCCCATGGGCTGGTACTACCAGGTAGGATTTATCAGGTTTTACTGTAAAGTGAAGAATAGGTAGTTTGGAGGCATAGATCTTTGGAGCACAGATGCTTTCCTTTTTTTACAAGAGTGGCACACTGCAAACATAGTAGTTGGAATTCAAATCTCTTAGTGATGTTTGGTTAAAATGACAACCAAAAAACCCACAAAAAAACCCCAACCCCAAACAACTTGTTGCTTGACTTTTTCCTAGGAACCCATAACTAGATACTAGGTTTAGACTTTGAAGTCCTGGAGTTAAAGTTCATGAGGATGATTTTCAGTAAACCCTAAAATCTAAATATAGTTTCCCTAACATAAATAGATTAATCTTTGTGGTTTTTTCTCTCATAACCAGATACCCTGTGATTTCTAGGCTTTCCCCTCAATTCTAGTCCCTTCCCATATTGTTAATCTCCTTGAATGTATTGTCCCAATGGAATGGAATAATTACGCCTTACCGTGGCAGTAACTGCTAGGAAGGAAGCTCCTCACCGCTCCTGGCATCCGTAGGTGCCAAAAGGGAGAGGTGTACTGCTCGGCGGTTGCCAGTGGAGAGAGTTAACCCCTCCAGGCTGTTCTGACATGTCAGTTAACTGCTGGAAACACCGAAGCTCTTGTTTTGTCAAACAATTGAGAGTAATAGAGTTACTAAGAGAGGATCCTGAAATCATCCTGGTGCTGGACAGCCTACCTTCCTGTATGCAACTGGGAGGAGGGTGAGGTTTTTTTCCCCCAGAGATTAGTGAGAAAGAAATTTATCAAAAAGAAATTTCATAAGCCAAAATTTCCTGGGGAAGAAGGCTGCTGAGCATGCCAGAGCACTAACAAAAGCAGAGGAAGCAATGGGTACCCCTTGGGTAAATGCTTCTAATATTTGCATAAAACCAAAGGAACTAAACCCTTGTAGATAAAACAATAGTAAAATATTTCATGCCTTTAAAGCTTCCCATAGGAGGGCCATGAATGCCTTTCCCAAACAGTAGCTAGCATCATTGTGAGGTGGCAAATCTTACAAGTTCCTGGACACTTAAGACTTCACCGTTCTCACCACACCCAAAGCCCAGCTCTTATTTAAGCTAAAGCAAAACCTTTCCTAGTTAGATCAGAGCTGTGATACCCAATTCCGATGCTGTACAGATTTTTATAGACCCGCAATGTGCTAGGGAGGTTTTCGGCTAAGGTAGACCTTTGTGTGAGAGATCCTGCACCCCTGCAAGGTGTCAGAGGGGCTATCGCAGCAAGGGAATTAAGTTAAAATGGGTCTGAGAGCTGCTTTATGTCAGTCGGGTCCTAGTATTTATGCAGCAAGCAAACCATCGGGAGAAAGTTTTCAGCAGCATCCTTTCCAGTCACAGCTAGGCGGCTTTGGTGGCTGTTCCAGCAGTGTCACCTCATAATTATGATATTTTAGTAGTAGTTTTTGCAAAAGCAGTGGGAAATAAAAAAAAAAAAGGGGAAAACTGTCATGAAAACAGCAGGGTGTTTTCCTTGAGTCTGCTGGAAACAAACCCTGCAGTTTTTTGTGGCTCTCGAGTAGTTTTTAGCAAGCTACCATTCGGGGGGGGAAGATTATTTTTAAAGCCAGATCACACAGCTGCTCTCTGTGGGGCTTTCCTGGTGCCTCTGGAGAATACGGACTCTCCGAGATGTCTGGTAGCTAAATGAGAAACAAACAAGCTGAAAGTGGTGGATTAAAGTGATAAATACCCGAGCGGGTCACAGGCTGGGGGTTTCTTGCTGACAGCTGTTCTGCTGGGAGATTATGGCACCAGCTCAGTGAGAAGAGAGAAACTTTCCCTCCATCATCCATCCCTGTCCTTGGCATATACGTGCACATACAAGCCTTGGTGCTCTGGGCATCCAAGGTCCTGCCAGAAGAGATGGGAATTTCCCTCTTCTTACTGGAAGCTTGGATTACCCGTAATTCCAGCTCCTCTTCCAATCCTTATTGCGTCTGCCCCTGCCCAGTCAGCTTTGTTCTTGCTGGAGGTCCTTGGAGCTTCAGCACCTTCTAGGATTCCCAGAGGTAGGAGCTGTGATCCACCCGTCCTGCCAGCTCCTGAGCAGCAGACGCCCGAGTCTGCTTCCAAACCGCAAGCTGCCGCATCAGAACTGCTTTCTCCATCCAGAACAATGGTTCCCTTTATTCTGCGCCTGTGCCCATCCCTGGATTGATGTGGGATGATCGGAGGAGCACGGCCTCAGGGGCGTCCCAGTCTGAAAGGGCTGATCCCTTCCAAGCAAGGGGTGCACAGCATCAGGTCCCTGCAAACCTCAGAGACAGCAACGTCCAGGCCACCTAAGCAGGGAGAGCTGGCTTTCTGTGCTGGGATTTGCACGTAGGAACTTTTTCATGATGAAAATTAAGTGCAGCTAATCCATAACGTCATCTGCTTCTCCACATGGAGATATTTCTCTTATTTGGGTGGGGAACATGACTCAGAGAAACTGTTTCCTCTCTTGTCCATGGCTCTCATTACTGGAAATACCATGGTGGTTTTTCCCCTGTGTTTCATTTTGTTATTTGGGATAATGACACTGAGGAGGTGTCTGATAATGGGATTAGAAGCCCAGACTGGGAGTTACCTGCCTTATTCCCTGTGTGCCTGGGTGAATATTTACCCCTGAGGTAATAATTAGATCCATTTGCGCAGTGAAAAGGCACCCATCATGAGCAGTAAGATGAAGATGTCAAAGAGCAGAGCATGGCTTGACGTTTGTTCGAAGCTCTTGCCAGGAGACATGGGATAACTCATTCGTGAAGCGTCAGCCAGACATTTTCCCACTAAATCTGAGGTTCCCTCCCGAGGACCTGCCCCTCTCCTCATGCTGTGTTGCCACCCAGGGATAAGCGAAAGCCCATGAACTTGATCCTTCCCTTGGTGAAAGCTGTTGGAAAGCTGTGGAGCAGTCTCGCTGAACCCCTTCTGGAGGAATGCTTCGCTCCCTGGCTCCCAGCCCTGGCCTCGATTAGGCCAAACGTGTTGACCTTTTGGACACAATACGGAGCCCATCTGTTCAAGCAGTAATTTGTGGAGAGCCTGAGGTAGCAGAGTGTGGGATTTTTAGCCTGATGTACTCAGCACTGTGTGCAGTTTGTGTGGGACGTGTGCCCAGGAACAAGGGCCAAGATAAGTCTTCAAAGTCTGACTTTAAGACACCTGAGAGAGATCCTGCTCTTCGAGCAGCAGGTAATCCTGCCTCTGAAGACAGAGCCCCTTTGAGGGCGTCACGCACGATCTCCCGCAGCGGTGGTTCTGCTAGGTCAGGAGTGAGTTACTGCAAATCCAGCAACTGGATTGCCAAGGCAGGATGCTTTTTTTTAAAAAATTTTTTTTTCTTTCAGAAAAGGGAAGCTTTCTACTTTTGGACTCTTTTCCGATAGCTCTTTTTAAAGATCTGCTGTCAGCAAAGAAACTAAGCTCTAATTTTGGACGATAAATCAGGAGCAGGTAAACAGGGGAATGTTGCTAAATCAGTGATGTTCCCCAAGTGCTCCTCAGAGCCATGCTCTCCTCTTCGGAGGATCCTATTTTTATCAGTTTAATTTCCTGCTTATTCTTCCTAACAGCTTAGTTTGATTAAACTCGGCATAGTTACAATAACAACAGACTGGGAAATGGATGCTTGTGAAATCTAACACAAATATTCCCCTTTTCCCTGTGCAACAAGATTCTCCACTTTTACTGCGGGGAGGGGGTGCTTTCTCAAGATGGGATCCTGTATGATGGCAGGAGATAAAAGTCAGGATTAGCAGGGTCTGCTTAGGTTACGAAGATCAGGTTGTTGCAATTGCACGTGTTTGTTCATACTTTCCCTTTCATAAATATTTTTGTCTCTGTTTAAAAACACTTCGAGGGGGGTTGTACTTTTCTACTCCTCTTGGAAAGCTGTTTCAGAAGCTAACTCCTGTGGCAGTCGTTCATTAAATTTTTGATCTGCGCTTATCTATGTCCTATTTCACTGTATTTTATTATTTTTACTAGCATTGTCCACGGGCGCAAACAGTTCTCCCTCTCTGCTGCTTCTCTCCCTGGGTATTTATAGCTAGGGATCATATCTCCATGCAGCCTTCCTCCTGCTAGGCTCTTGGAGGTTTGTCCCATGAGATAAACTCCTTCTCCCCGATCACCCTGGTGTCCTTTAGCAGCTTCTGTTCCAGGTTGAATTTCTCTTCCTTGACCATAGGTGATGAAAACTGGACACGTTGCTACAGAGAAGGTCTCACAGCAGTGCTATGTCCAGCACAGATCCCTTATCTGGCTCATTTTGGAGGTAAAATTGCCTTCTTTTTTTTTTTTTTAAAATATGAGCCACCTGATTTTGGTACCCAGAAACCTCATTTAGTCATTGACTGATTACCACGCTTATGGTTTGCTCCTCCTGTGTCTCATTCCTCTGTTCCAGTCCTCCATCTCCTGGTTTTCCTGCAGGTTGCACAATCCTTTTTGGTAATGGCAATCTGACTCAGCTTTTTGTCATCAGTAAACTTTGATGTCTCAACTCTGCTTTTTCTGCCCAGGGTTTTAATTAAAGACTTATATAAAATTAATCTCAGTCTGAATCCTGAACAACTCTGTTAATAAACTTCCTTGAGCCCACTTGTCTCCCTCTGAACATGTTTTCCTTTGATCTCTAGCTGCCTCCGTACCCTCTCATACAAACCCCCCCTTTTGTCAGTGAAGTTATTAATTCCCTATAAGAATTACACAGTCCATACAAACTACCCGTGTACTGCATTTCCTTTGTCTAGAAAATCCGTTCTCTTATTGAAGAGAGAGATTAGGCCTAACAAATTTCTTTCCACATTATCCCATTTCCCTGTATCTCCTCTACTATTAGGGTCACTTTCCCCCCCGCCCAGCTATTAAAGTCAGCGTTCAGTCTGTTTGCTTAATGCAAATTTTCTTTCCAGTTCTGGAATATATAGGACATTTCTCCAGTGCCACCTCCGGCTAGATTGATTTATTAAGATTTTTTTCTCTTGGAGTTTGTGGTTCTGTGATAAACATCTTGTTTGCGACACAAGAGCTCTGAGCTCTCTGAGATTCGTTTTGTACTGGATTGTCGTAGTTCCAGTTTTTCTGCTCTAATTCCCCCCCCAGTCCGAGTTCTACTTCCAGCAATCCGAGCATTTGCGTTCATTTTTCTTGTGTGGATTCAGGGTTTTACCATTTCATAAATGCAAATTGTGCTTTCCACAAGAGTGGAGGTGCCCTTTTGTGAATTCGGGAGGTCCCAGTGGAAGCGGGTACCTGCACGGAGACACGGAGAGATGGATCTGCGATGTCTGCAGCAAATTCATCTGCCCCAATACGGAGTTCCCAGACATCAGCCAAGCCCGTTTTCTTCTGAGAATTCAAAGGTCAGCCAAACAGGGGCAGGAAATGGGAGCAATCCTGCACAATACCATTTCAAACAGTTCTAATGACAATATCCTTTCATACCTGCCAGTGATTTTTTTTTTTTTTTTTAATTTTTTTTTTTTTGTTCAGCTCTTTGGCATTGTTAATCTTTTTTTTTTTTTTTTTTTTTTTTTTTTTTTCCTCTTTTTTTTTTTTTTTTTTTTTTTTTCTTCTTCCCTCATGCTCTCTGTTTATTTTTGTTGCAGATTTATTAGGTGCACAGTTAAGTGCCATTTAGCTTTGCAGAACTGTCATCACCGGCACTTTATGAATGGGATCATTCACTGACAAACTATTTAAACACTAAAAGGGGGAAAAATTTACTGCTACAGGTCAATGAAGAAGCCAAGATCAACTGAAACTCAGCTGCATTTCTCCTTGAATATAGGAATGTGACAAAGCCGCTCAGAGTTTTCTTTAACGTATCCTCATCCTTAATTTATCCTCACACGTCAAACTGAATGTCACTCTGTTTTTTTGCAGTGGTATTTTACCTAAAATAATGCTTTTCTTTCTGACAGCTTGCAAGAGCCCGGAGATCTAAAAATGTGGCTAAACAGGCAGTCACACACCTGCTAATTAAGACTATGAATAAGCTGTGACCAGTCATGCAGCCGCTGAAAACCAGTTCCAGGCAGAGAGATTTTTTTGGGGAAAACAGAAGAGAATTTAGTTTAGAGCTGGACTTTTCCCGTGGTCACTTCTTCCACCCATGGCAGCATCTTCTGGAGGTCAATGCATAGATCAGTAAGGTTATAAGGGGTTATCTCTGCTCTCCTTCAGGTGAAGCATCTCATAAGCAAGGGAAGTGCTGTAGGAAACTGTGCTTGCTTTACTTTAAATGTTCTTCTTGAAAGGGAACGGTCTCCCTCTTTTTAGTATTATAACAGCCTTCAAAAGACGCATCAAGGTTGTCTGCTTGCTCACGTTATTTCGTATGTCTAATCATGTCCTTCGCATCCTTATCTTTCCTAGTTATCTTTAATTATTTGGGAGTGCGTAAATATATATTTTTATATAGGTGTTTGTGTGGTTATAGATTTGAAGAAGAACTGGACGGGCTCCAGGAGCGCAGCCGGTGGGGACTGCTGGGTGTTGAGTGAGGGAGCTAGGTGGCCTTAGGTTTCCCGTCTCTCATGTCTCTGATGCTCTGACCCTATGAATTCCAGTGTTTTTTTCCCAAGTGAAAGTTTTCTCTTCACCTGATCCTGGGATATTGCCAGGCTTACAGCTCATTGTACATGGGGGATCAAGTTGTATTGTAAAGTTGACAAAAATGACAATTTTAAATATTTTTCTCCAGCAATTCCACATTACCGTGCAAGGCTTCTTGATTAATCCGCTCAGATTTAGAGTTAATCCTTGTGCACTCGGTATATTTGCGTGTAGGTATTTGAGAGATTTAAATGGACACCACTAACCCCTGTTGGGTCTTATTTCGCAACATACCTTAGAAACTTAATCTGATGGAGGAAGATGAGACACAAAGGCTTCTTTTCTGTAGCAATCAGCTTTAATTTTACTTTCCTTACAGGGTGAAATCAAGAAAACAAGAACTCCACGGCCATGATTTTAAATGCTTTAGCAACATTAATTGATGCAAAACTTCTAAGTTAGGTGAAGCGCCCATTTTACAGATGTGGAAACTAAAGGCACAAAGAGGTGAAGCACAATTCTCAAAATAACAAAGATAAGAGTGCAAAACCCAGGGATCCTGTTTGATTGCAATAAGAGCACGGACATGAATTCAGCTGCTCATGAGAAATGTATTTTAATTTCTTTGAAAGACTTTGGCTTGCGAACAGGGGTGTAAATCTTGCCAGAGTTTCTTGTAAATTCTCCCAAATTCCTGTGCTTTTGGTGCATGGGGAAATATTATAACAAACTTGCTGGTGGTATTTTATCACCTGCAATTCTAGCCCAAGTCAGGAAGTGCAGAAGGATGTGAGAGGCAGGGATGGGAGCAAGCTGCAGCATTCACGTCTGGAGCTGGACTATGAAAACCCGCTGTCGTGGTGGAGCTTGCTGTTGGGGGTGAATTTGTGAAGGCACTCCAAGCTGGCAGTTGACAAACTCAGTGTGCAAATCATGTAGGTGCTCCAGTGGGGCCGTTCATCAGCTTTAGAGAGGTTCAGGTTGAAGCCACCAGCCCTTAATGACTGAAATTGGATCTTCACTCCCATCTCCAGTGAAACCACAATCAGTTTTACTGTCTAGTTTGGGGTCTAAGCCACTTCAGGTTTCTCAGGTCCCACATCCAGCTTCCCGTATTCATTCATGTTCTTAAGCCAAATGAGCTAAAATTTCACCTGGGTTTAACAGAAATGTTGTCATGATTTGTCAGTGGAAGTTGTTGTGATTTACAGTCTCTTGCTGCCTCCTCCTCCAATACCCTTCTTCAGTTTCGGTTGGTAGTTGGACAACTTCATCATATTTTTGTTGCTCTTGTGGTATGCAAAAAATGAGCCCTTTCAGGACTGATAGTTAAGAGATGAGGAAATAAACTTTATACTACCTTTTTTTTTTTTTTTTTTTAATTAAGGTAGAAATTCTTATTGTCATTTTGAGAATCTGTCAAGCAATGCTACACAACGGTGGCTTGAAACACTCCTCCCTTCGGGTGGGCTTCATCTCACCTGACCGTGACCATCTAAAACTTTGCTGTTTAATCTGAGCTGACCGTCTCCTTTCCATCCATGGCCAGTGCAGAGAAAGAGGCAATTTATCCTGTCTCCTGCAGAGGTGACTTGCTCTTTGGAGATGCCTCTGACTGTAGGTAGAGGTTAAGTTGGTTTCCTTAGTTTAGATTGCTGATGTCTAGGTAAGATCTGAAGCCACCAGATGTTGATTTACATGAAAATGAATGATCCCCTGGTACCTCTAACAAAAGCAGATGTCTTAAACTTTGGCTACTTTCTTCTTAGCCAGACACTACCTGCAGCACAGAGTGGAAGTGGAGAACACTGAGTAATGTAGAAAAATAGGTGTCCAAACAGTAGACTCAAATCTGTGCAGGCTGCGTCAGCGTTGGGTGCCCAGGGCTCCGAGGGGAATACAAGGAACAGTAAGAGGCAGATGCAGAGCAATCTTTCTTCCACAACGGCCTTTTTCCTAACCTCTAACAGCTGGCTTAACCCCGGTACATGACATTGTATATGCCTTCCAAATGCTTCTTACTTCTGGCTATAATGACCCCAGGTATTATTATCCACATAAATTACATTTTGGTTCTTGGGTTTCAGAAACATCGTGTGGCAGGGAGTCCTGCAGCCTCATTAAGCTCTCAAGTACGCCCTTCCTTCTCATTTCTGTGCCGATCTGCTTCTTGCTCGTCAAGGATGGGTGTGCGGACATGCCCCGGACAACCCTTTGTGTGCCTTTGGGTTTCCGGACCTGCCTTCCCTCCCTCACCTGGCATTGTGCCCTTGTGGTGTCTGTAGGTGAGAGCAGAATCATGCCCGTCGTCGCTGTAATTGCTGGTGATTATAATTAATAAAGTTCTATTTTTATCCAGCTTTTTTTTTTTTTTTTTTTCCAGGAGCTATGGGTACTCTGGTATAATAACAGATGTCGCATTAAAAATAGGTGATCTTGCTAAACAGGCTGTGAAGAGTTGTGTTCTGTTCAGCCTTTGTTTTTCAACTTGAGGAAAGAGCAGAGAAATATCTGCGGTTACTTAATGGAGTAATAATAACTCGCTGTTATGGTTATTCCATTTGGCAAACGTGGAAATATTCCCCCCATGCTCGGGCACAATGTTTTTGAATGGAGACTGCATTAACGTGGCTGAGGCTGTACGAAACCTTCTATTCATAGGGCTCGGCTTCGTGCTGTGCCAAGCCCCTTTCCTTGCACGCTCGTTATATTGTCAATGAGTTCATTAGCTCTTGGTCTACAGTCAGAAGCAAAAGAGCTGTAATTGCAGCTTCTGGAAAAGAATATCTTTTGGGGAAGGGTTTTTTTTTTAATTAACATTATACTTTTTTTTTTTTTTTTTTGCATTAAAAATGATATAGAAGTTGGAATGACACGCATCTCATTTTTAAATCTACTGGATTTTCCCTAATGGACAGAATGGATGATGGAGACGGCAGGAGAGACCTTTTAACAGCGAGGCTAATTGACCGTGGAGCAACGTGCCTAGGTTACGGTGGAATGTCCATTACTGGAAATATTGATATCCAGACTAAATTTCTGTTCTTAAGAAACTTCCTCTAGTTAAAATTAATTCCACTCCTGTGTTAGATGGGATATGAAAATGAGGGATCGCTGTGGTAGCCCCTCACCTTGTTATATTATCTCCGAGCCCGGCGTGGTTGGGATCACCGCGATCCTTTAGGACGAGGACTGAATAAACCCCCAGGAGCTGATGGATGTTCTCCGCTGTGCCTGTGGGTTGGTACCAAGCCTCCCGCAGCACGTCGGATTGCTCTTCCATGCAGAAGCACTCACTCGGCAGCGCCTGGAATTGCTGCCATGCAGTTAGGCTTAATCCTGCCTTGGCATGGCGTGTTTACCCGGCATGCCTCGCCTGGCAATCTGCTTTATAAATAGAGGGAGCAGAATGCAAAAATTATGAGCGTGGAGCAGTTAGGGCTCGTGACCTGGTGTGATCGTACATGAAGCTACAGAGGATGAGGAATGGATGGGACGGAGCTGCAGGCTCTGCCTTGCCTGAAGCCCAGTGCTGGGCTTTCTCCTCGCAGCTTTAGCCTCCCGTCCTGGTCAGCAGGCATCTCTGAACGGGCTTTGGGGAAGCAGATGAATGACAGGAGGAAAAGAGGGGAGGGACAGACATCGGTAGGTAAGGTAGGCTGGAACGATGGAAAATGCAGAGAAGAGGGTACCTTATTGCATAGGGTTTTGTATCTCTGTCTACTTCTATTGATCTTTCCTGAAAAAACAGAGGTTAATTTATTATTTCTTGCAACACCCACTTTCCAGCATTCCAGATCCCAAGTCCTGGAGCTTGCAACTAAAAGAGCGAGGGGGTTTTTGTGGTTTCTTCATGCAAACGTGAATGTTGTATCCAAGTTTAAACCTCTTCCTTCCGATGCAGAGGCGTGTGATGAATTGCAGGGATGCTGCACCCCGGCCACTGCCGTCCTGCTCTCCCCTGCATGCAGCATTGTCCAGGCAATGAGTCCTCTCTGCTGGCTGAGCGTGAAAAATAAAAGCGTAATACAGTATAAAAAACTTCAGGAACTTAGATAAATAGCTGGTGGAGGATTTCTTTCCAGGTTTTTGTTGTTGTTTTCTGTTTGGTGGGTTTGGGGTTTTTTTTAAGAAGATGGAAATATTTGTTCTGTTGAGGCAGGAGAAAAAACAGCCCTTCGTTCTTTTCACCTGTTGCAGTAGCTTGAAATTTTCGCTTATCTAAAATTACTGAGTTCAGGTGCAACAATGCAATGGTCTACAGAAACCCAGAGACATAGTCAAGTCATATTTTCAGCTGAAATAAATCAGCAGGGAGCCATTTATGCCCTCTGAGAATCTGGCTGGGGATTAGGTATTTTATCTTCTGTCCTCCCCGCCAGAGGCTCGTCCCCTGAGCAAGGAATAACTTTGACCCAAAGCAGTTAGAAAGAAAAGTCAGCGTTACACACGGCGGCTGCCGAGCAGTCAGCGAGGGTGGGAATTTGTCTGCTCTTACTGCCACGTTGTTGGGCAGTTATTTACCTCTCCGTTTTGGAGAGGATGGAAGTGGAGAGGAAGCAGTGGAGGCAGCAGTGCTGAGTGTTTCCCAGGCTGGGGCTGCAGGACTGGGATGGGGATCATCGCCTGGAGAATATAACCTACAAGAAAAGGGCAATGCTGGGGAACAATGGGAGCCTTAATTGCGGATAAACACTGAGAAAGCCACATGAATCACAAGCCCATGCATTAAATTGTTACATACGTTTTGGAGAGGAGAAAGAAGAGTCTTAGCCAGTGAAGCCTGGCGTTGGCAGAAAAAGCTGTTCCCACCTATTATCTTTTGAGGCAGACAAAGGGTGAAGAAAAAGGGAAGAGAAGGTAGAAACCACATATAAACATTAATTAATGCTCTCCAGGCTGCTGCTTCTTGGTCATGTTAAAACTTTAATCCCTGGGATTTAAGACTGTGGCTCTTTATTGCTCTCCAGATAATAAGCGTGGAAAGGAGTGCTGCGGGAAAGCCTTCGCATCCAGCTCCTCACCCACGGGGCCAGCGCAGCCAGCCAGGCGCCCTGCGTGCCCAGCCTGCATCCCGCGGGGACGCAGATGCTGCCGAAATCCACTCCGCTTGCGCTCACCTTCCCCATGCTTTGCGTTAACCCCTTTTATTTTCCATTTGCGGAAGATTAAGAGCATGTATAAGGTCAGTCACGCCACCTCCGCTGAAAGGTGGTAATTTTGCCTGATATCTTGTATCCCCTTTCTTCACAAATATCCTAACGCTCTTCCAAAATGCAATCGTACCCAGCTGTTACCGCTCAAATAATGGCACAGCCTGGAGGGAGCATGGCTCTTCAGACGTGTCCCTGCCACGTGGATTAAAAGCGATCGGTGGCTGCTGGCAGGGAGGGCTGGAATGGATTTTTCTTCTCCAGTGATTACTGCTGCTCCTTGGCAGGGGAAATGCTCCCTCGCTTGAACTCTCGAGGTTAAGCCGCATCATTCCTGAGTGTCATTCAGCGCTTAAAGGTGCTGTCAAAAAGATGACACAAGAATTTGTTAAGAAACTAATGTTTCCCCTCAACCCCTGCTCTCCCTTAGGGCTCGCAGGCACCCTGGCTAAGGAAGCAGTAATGAGAGGGGAGGAATTAAATTGTGTCGCAGCTGCCCCAGAGCCAACAAGAGGGGCTGGCTCCAGCCCATACCTGGGCTGTGTGTCCTTCACGGGGGAGAGGAGACAGGCAAAACCAGCTCTGGATACTATTTCTAGCCGTATGGATGAGTTTAACCTGAATTATTATCATTTCTGGGATCCAAATGATCCTTAATGTCTATTCCAAGCGAGTTGATCTAGCTCCATTTTGCAGATGAGCGACTGAGACCTGGCGGCCTAGCATCGTTTCCCAACCCAACTCACTCCATCAAGCAACAGATACTATCAAAAGCCACAGATAATATCAAGATAATACCAGTTTCAAGAAATAGAAAATAGCACATTTTCGGGGATGTTTCTGAAAGCCAAATATGCAAACAGCGCTCATCCCACCGACAAGTAGGAGCGAGCCTGAAATGCAGCCGGGGAGGATGCCCAGCCCAAGAAGGGTCTCCTCTTTCAGGAGCTGTGATCTTTTTTTATGTGCAGAGCAAACCATTCATTTTCTCTGGCAAATAATGATAGTTTAGGGTTAAGATTTATGGCATGGCTATTAGTGTCTTGATGGTAGATATGCAAGGTTATTTAGCTATTGCCGAAGGTGGAAATCCATAAAGATGATGGAAGAGTCTCTCCCCAGACAGCACAAAGGTCATTTGTTTTTTTTCCTGAAGATCTTGCCGAGCTGGTGATGCTGTCAGTTTTCCTCTCCTCCCCTTTCCTTTGGCACACATGGCGTACCTTGCTTTGCTCCTCCAGTTTTATGGGCAAGCAAGGGTGCAGGGAAGGTGCTTCTCATTTATTTTCCGCCCCTCTCTATTTGTTTTTCTCCCCTAATGTCTCTTGCTCAGATTCAAAGCCTCCAGCCTGAGCACTTTTCCTCCCACCTTGCTCTCAACCCCTTCCCAGGCTCCTTTCTATCCCGCTCATTTCACCCCACTCTGAAAGTTTTAGGTGGTTTTTGCCCAGTTGCTTGCTCAGTTCGTGAGTTCCCCTCAAAAATAAATACACGTATTTCTGTTGGGAAAACAAGGTAAAAGCAGAATCCTAACCTGCTTCTTGCTGGGTATTTCACTACGTGATGGTGATGATGATGATGATGATGATGATAATAATAATAGTAATAATAATAACACAACAGTTGCTGGGGTTGGACAGGAAACCGAGTCCTTTGTTAAAACAAAGTTTTGGCCAAATTTTTCCCACCGTTTTGGGTCACAAGTGGAGCCTCAAGCAGGCAGCACCACATCCTGCATGTCCAGACCCATCTCCCCCGTCCCGCACCTGGCCGCTGGCATAGCCTGTCTCCAACTGCTCAGGAGCAGAGACGAGCATGGCGATAAACCATACACAGAGGCGACCCAGCCAAGCAAAACAAAGGAGGCGAAAGCCCTGATAATCATTTTTTTGTTTTGGAAAAAAGGTTTTGAGAATGTGCACCAGGGAGCATGTAAGTGGGATGGAGCTGTGCTTATGCTTGGCACCCCCTGGCACAGCGATGGGGGTGTGCGTAGCCCCGGGCCATCGGTGAGGTCTGTCCCTGCATGTCAGGTGGAATTTTTCTGCTCATATCTTTCATCGGGGAAGATGTGTCTTGGCTTTCCAAAACCCTGATCTCCTGAAAGATAGGTGGCCTCTAGGAAAGGTGCTTAGCCCCATGCCTCAAGCAAATCTGCCCAACATCCATCCAATTTCAGTAAGAGTGAAATTTTCAGCAAGCATAATTAGAAAATCAGAAATTCCCCCCTTCCCAACCTCCTCCCCCTCGGGAGCAGCGGAGGGATGGCACAGCCAAGCCCCGGATGCTGGTGATGCCCCTCTGTGCCAAAACCTGCGAGTGACCCGCCAAATGCATCCAGCTGTGAAATACTCGTTTCCTCTCACCGCAGGTGCTCCTTGTGGCTTTCAGGCTCGTTTAGTCCATTAAATAATTGGAATTGCTTCATGGATAAGCAAGAAAGAGCAAATTGAGGGTTTTTTTTTTCTTTTTCCACAACCATTGGGTGTGATGTTGACTTAGCTGGCCAGAAACCACATCGGCCTGGGAGGACTGGAAAGACGTGCCGTGTCGAGTGAGCGTTCTGACAAAGAGCAGTTGGTGTTTGGTACTCTATCCCACCATTCCAAAATGCAAAATCCCCTGGGTGAGGTGAGCTGGGGACAGCGGATGGACTCTTCTTGCCCGGTTTCTTGGAAATTGCAGCCAGAACGTGTCATGGAAAATGGGAGAGCTTTGAGAAGAAATGCAGCAACTCCTGGTGAGGGCCTCTTACATAGAATTCTTTCAGGTTCTGGCCCCAGTGCTCCAAGTCCCCTTTTAGAATGATCTTTAAAGAAAAATGGAAAAATATGCACTTAGTGGGGGGGAAAAAAAGAATAGATGGGTAAAACCTCATTTTCCATCAAATCCATGAGCAATTAATTTGACCTCCCACAGGATATAATCCATAAGCCTTTATGTGCAGTGCCTGTGTTAGAAGATGCGATCATAGCACTAACTATTGTACCAGCAAGTGATGGACCGTTACAGGCTTCTTGTCCCAAGGAACTTGCAGTCTCAATGGGCAAAGCAGGAGGAGAGAAGGTGAAGCAAGGAAAAATGACTCATGCAAATCTGTGCTCCAAAAGAAGGGCCTGAGACATGGTTACCACTGGATTTAGCTTGGGTGACTGAAACATTAGTGCAAGAGGAGAGGACACAGCTCTTTGCTGTGCAGATAGTCACTGAGTGGACAGGGAACATGGCAAGTAATGGCATCAGCTGCCCACGCCATGTCCTTCTTGATCATGGCTCTCCTGCCAGGAGTGGGATAGGAACAAACTCTTGAAGGGTGTCTCCTTTGCTTCACCTCTTACCTCTCTGGTGTGATGGACATTCATTTTTCCACCAACCTTTTGGGACAATCACATTTTTCTGTCTTTACCCAAGCCTGCATACCAAACCTCTGCTTATCAGCGGCCAGGCGAGAGCCAGGAAGAGCTTTGCTCTCCCCGAGGCATGGAAACCCTGAGTGGAGTGCTAGCCCTGCCCGTTTTGGATGCTTTCTGATAACGATGTTTTAATAAAAGATCTGTCACTCAAATATTTCCAAATCATTAGAGAAAAAAGGAATGAAAAGGAGTAATTGGAAGCCTGAGCCCAAAGGGGTAATGTAAAAAAAAAAAAACCAAAAAAACCAACCAAACCACAACCCAGCCACAGAGTGCCTGAGAGACCCTAAACCTGAAGCTGAGCCTCAAAATCCCCCTGGGAATGATTTTCTTGTCCGAAATCCAGAGGGGTCTGTGATTCATAGCCCAATCCTGCCCTGCAATGGCAGCTGCAGAGGATAGGAGGCGTATTCAGGTGTCAAATCCTCTCTCTGTCCTCCACCGCCGGGTTTGAGCAGGGAACGGAGCAGTGGGAGGAGAGCCAGGAACGAGTGAAACATCTCGAGATGGAGTTGATCACAGGCCAGACCTCTTGGTTCCCACTCAGGCAGTGCTCCCACCAACAGGAGGGCTTTGCCAGCTCCCGTGATTATTTTTTTTCTGTATGCCAAGGATGGATGGTGTTTGTACAAAACCCCCTGGCTCTAGGAGTCATGGGATCGCCTGAGAGCCTCTGTTCCTGGGAGAGGTGGAGATGGAAATAAATCAGGACATTTCCACCTCTTGGAGTAGGTGGGAAAAACTGGAAAAAGTGCCCTCTATGAGTGAAGAACTTAGGAGGCAACCTTTATTGTATTCAAAATGTCCCTGCTTTAAAGCTGATCTCATTATCCATGGAGATGAGTCATGGGTTTTTGAATGTGTGTGGGTGGCAATATAAAAATTTCCTCTGAGTAAGGAGAGCGGGGTTGGGCGAGTGGGCAGTTGGTACTTTCTCCTATCCTCCCACAACGAGACAGTGTCGCTTCAAAAGGTGATGGAGTGAATCATTTCTTCTTTTAATGGCAGTTCTTGCTGTGCTGCATGCACGTAGCCCTTCCCTGCTTAATTGTTTAACACCCATTTAACATAGCCCCTCAAAAATTACCTCTATTTGCAAAGGGTTTTTCAGCAAGAAAGGAGTTTGCAGGCTGGGAGCGGGGGTCTCTTTGTCACCTTCCCTCTCGGCCAGGAGCATCTCTTCCACCTGCTGCATGTGGTGAGTTCAATGATAGAGAGATATTAAACTATACAACGGTAATTAATCAAAACTCATGGCTACATAGGCACTCTATCGGCACTCGCTGCGCCTCGGGCTGGTTTCCCTGTCACTTGATAATGTGCCTCTTATCCTGTGAAATACAAACTTGGGTGGAGCTTCCCTTTTCACCCCTTTGATTGTTCATCTGGAATCCCAAGGGACTGGAAATGAAATACATTGGCTTAAGTGACGTTCCCCAGATCAGTAACTGGATCCTGGGAGGATCCCCCGGGGCGGTTTTCCACCAGGTGGGAAGAGGGATGTGTCTCGCTGCTGCGCTGACCCCTGCTAAGGCAAGCACATGCTTGAGTCACTGACTTATTTTTATTTGTGCGATTTAGCGCAATAAATCATGCTCGTCTTTCCCAGGCTCCACCGTGCAATAGTCCGGACACTTTCCTGTCCCATTTTAAAGCATAGCACTGAGCTCTCCATCACCCTGCGCTGCCCCGGGGACTCATTTTACCTGTTGATAGGCATCTGCATCTGCAGCGCTCGCCCCTGGGAGGTGAGGGTTGCACCTCCTGCCTTGCCGAAAGGTGCAAAGAGGAAAGGGCTTGTCCATTGAGAAGAAAATAGACTCTGCTCAGCTTCTTGGAAAATAATTTCCATTGAGGAATTGAAATATTGAAGCAGGTAATTTATTCCTTGAAGAATTAATATGTTGGGTGAAAATCCCACTGTTGGTGGGAAGGTTTTCATAGTTCAAGATATCTTGGCCTTATCCTTCCAGCCTATTTTGTTGTGCATGAGAACTCAAATTAATCACTTCCATCTTATCCTCACAGATGTCCTTTATATTTCTGTCTGGCCCAGGCAGATGGAAGCCCACCATTTTAGGCACTGTCTGGCAAAACAGCCAATAGCATGGCTAGAAATGATCCCTAAAAATCATGAAACTCCTTCCTTCCAGTACACAGAAGTCACCTACTTTTGGACATTTATCAGATTAGCTCTTCTGGAATAATCATTTTGGTAGGGACATTTGTGTTCCAGAATAAGATTGCCTTTTCCCCTTTACCGTAACGCAGCTGGGAACCTAGTTTCTCCATATCCAGCATTAGGCAACTTCTCACCAAGATGGTTACACACCATCATGCATAATAATATTTCCTTCTCGCTCTGGATCATATGCTCCAGGATTTCCAGGTCTTTGACAGTTCACAGCACCTTCAGCAAGGTATTGATTAATCACCTTCATACAGATAGCTAGATGAAGCAGCTCAGGATCTTGCTACAAAAGGATCCAAAATCCTTATGTTTGATTCGTTTTGACCACCGTGCTGGGCTCCATCCCCTTGCGCAGACTGGTGGGTTCCTGCAGATGTGTCCATGGACCATTCGGTGTCTAAGGGCAGGAAGGGTCAGTGGAGAGCAGAGATTTCCTCACCCCTCCCGAGCACCTATGAGCACCTATGTGCTTTGGCGGGGTAATGTCTCGCAGGATGCCACATGCAAATACGGGCACATAAACAGATGGAGGAGGTTGCTTGATCTGCCTGGCCTAATTGAAAGTGTAGAGGTCTGTTGTGGTGCCTGTTGCTATAAACACGCTGGCAATTTGCACAAGTATGTGACATTGTAAAAGTTCCTGAAAGATTTTATCTGGTTGGTTTTGGCTGAAAGCCCTTTATTCACATAGAAATGCCAGGTAGAAAGACAGTGTGTATCCATGTGTATATTTTCAACTTCCTAAAGGCCATCAAATTGGAAAGGGAGTGGGTTTACTTTACTCAAACAACTCCTGAGTTGAAGACAAGGTAACCCAGGAAAAGCCTTTCCTTTAAAAAAAAACCCAAAAAACAAAAACCATTTTGCTTCTCAGTGTTATTCCTTGCACAGATTGTCTGGGCGATCTTTAACAATCTCTTGTACCTCTGAGTTATTTTGATTTTAGAATATTAGTTCATAACAAATCTTAAGCTGTCAAAACTAAAGGATCGTACAAAATAGCTTCAAGGTTACACAAACAGAGTAGCTGGGAAACAATTTGGTAATGCGTATTCATCTCAAGTAGTAGAAGACATTTCTTTTTGAAAGAAATTTTCCACCTGAATAGTGGCCCTCTTTGTTCTGGGAAATGTTGATTTAATGGGATTGAAATACTCTGCGTAAGGAGAAGGAGGGCAAATGGCAGAAGACAAACTGGACAGAGGAGGGGAGAAGAGGAGCTGGGGCAGCAGTTGCCAAAAACATATTCGATGGGTTTTTTGATGAGAAGCACCTGGGGATGGGTGGGAGCTGGGAAGGGCAAGTGGTATAAATTAGGGCATGCTTGTATTAATGGGGCAAATGATTGAGAAAAAGTCAAGGAGAGGAGGTGTGAGGCTGTGAGCAGCTGAGGAACTGCTGGGAAGGTCATCTGGTGGAGAGCAAGCTGGGAGAGATTTGGGTCTGAAGAAAGGAAAATGAGAAATGTGAGAAGTTCTGGAATTTTGTGCTGGAGGAGGAGCAGAGTAGGTAGAGGAGTGACAAGGAAGAAGACATGAAGAGATGCACCTACAGTGGTAAGGGGACCCCAGTACTTCTGTCCTGGCTGGATTTAGGACATAATGCCTCTGAAAAGAGAGAAGGATCTGAGGTGTCCCTACAGCTGGGGATGGAAAGGAGAGAGTTATGAAGCTGGCTGTGACCTGCTTGCTCTGAGGAGCTTCTGAGGCTTCCAGGGAAGGAAAGAGGTAGGTGCAAAACAGGAGCAAATTGCAAATAGAGTATGAGATGGAGGAGGCTGGACTGGAAAGAGTGGTTGGAGTTTGGGGTGGGAGAGAGTGTTCTGCACTCAGAACTGCTGTGGTGGAAGAAGGGCTGGACTGGATATAGTAAGAAGAGCAGGCAGCAGTGATGGGGAGAGAAAGTGACTGGGAGAACATGGAGCCTGTGGTGGGGATGAGGTGGGAAAGAGGAAGGAGAGGGACATGGAGGATGTTATGATGCAGAAGAGATGGGACAAAGCTGGTAAGAGGACATCTGGCTAAGTTCTCCATCCTTGAGGACCCTCTGCAACAGCCTTCCCTCCCTGGAGCAGGAAATCTGACTGCACCAGGGCAAGGTGGCAGAGCAAGCTGCCCCTCCACCCAAACATGCGTGTTACCCTGTTAAAGTGAATAGGAGGTGCCTGCCACAGTGCCCCATCAGAGCCAAGGCTCCAGCTGTTTTCTTTCCTCCTCTTGCTTGTCCTCATTATTTTTCTGGATCTTTTTTCCCCAGCTGCAAATCTTTCTGAACCGCTGAGTTCATTAAATTAATACTGGTGCAGCTTCCTGGAAGCTTACAAGAGTATGTGTATTTATATTGACCCTAATTCAGCAAAACACTTAAGCACATGTCTGACTTTGAGCAACTGAATGGGCCAACAGGAATTAAAGCTACACATAACTTAGTGTCTAGTTTATTGAGGGCCTACACAACTAATTAGTTAAATCTTCCACGAAAAGTCACTGGGATCCTTAATAAAGCAATGCTCTACAAACAGCTGTTGTGTGACTCTGCCCAGGTCACATTATCTTGTTTGCAGTTTAGATGCCTGAAATATCTGATTTTTTTTTTGTGTGTGTGTGTGTCTGGAGTTTAATTGTTCATGAGAAACTCTCCCTCCTTCCTCAGTAAGATATACTAAAGCCACCAAACATTAATTGATTTAAATACGCATGGTACCTACCAGGTAGATGTAGTAAATCACGGTTGTCAGGTAATTAAATGCAACCCGTAAATCACATTGGAGCATGTGAACCAAGCATTCAGTGTCGATGCTTTTAATTAATGTTGTAAAACAATATTTCAGGCTTAGATCGAGTGTATGAGGCAGATAACGTATCAAATGATGGCTAATAAAATATCAGCAGTGGGTATGGCACTAATAACCAGTAGCCAGTGTGATCCTAAATACCCTGGTTGCACCCCAACAGGTGGCCCGCTTTGAAACGCGGTATGCAATGTTATTGCAGGGGGATTAAGAACGGTCATTAGACTCTCGTTGCTCTTGTAACGCTGGATTAATTAACCAGCAAGCAGAATTATCTGCCCCCGGATCCATCACCTGCTAAAATGTACCAGCGGGTCATGAAAAATTAGATTTGAGGGGGGCCCTGGTTGTGCCTGTCCTCACAGCTTCGATGCCCGTGTTGGTTGTGGGCTCCCCCCTGGTTTTGTTTGCACCCCTGGCAGCGGCAGCCTGTTAGAGAAAAAGTGATTTACAAGACGTAAGGGAAAGGGTCAGATTTTAAAGCGGTATTAAGGAGTGTGAAACTGTGTTCAAACAGGGCGAATTCTGGTGCTTTTGGAAATTCTGGCTTTATTTTCCTACCGGTCTTGGATGGGTCAATGGCTCTGAGCAACATTTCTATCGCAGAAAGATGGGGTGACCAACCTGACTGATACAGGGCATGGGTGATACTCCAGGTTTCGGATGCAGAGACCTCATGGGACCAGACCGGTGCCCGGGATGCCAAGGGTGCAAGTCCAACGTTGAGTGGCACATTCCCAAATCCTGCAGACCCCTTTGTGGGGTTCTGCCTGGGTTACAGGAAATCCCCCGCCCTGTAGAGAGACTTTGGGGTGGGTTAAAGAGTGGAAAACCTTTGCTTACCCACATGGGTGTTTGCTGGGGCAAATAGCCCATGACCATTTATGCTTTAGACATCCCACTCTATATAAGAAGGACTGAGAGTCTGGGATAATCAAAATATGCTGTGTTTGAGAACTACGGAGCAATTTAACCGGGGGGGG
>VXBL01007667.1:499430-520171 GCA_013400195.1 Aramus guarauna | reverse complement strand
CGGGGAAAATTTAACCGGGGGGGGGGGGAACGTTCATTTAAAAAAAAAAAAAAAAAATGCTCAATATTAACAGCCCTTTTTGTTTTTCACCAAAAGTTTCCTTTTTCAAGCAGAAATCCTTGTTGATACGTCAGTGTTTTGCTGATAAAACCATTAGCTATAGCTTTTTAAAAGTCATTGAAACAGAAAATGCCTCAAATTTTGAAAAAGGATCAATCCAGAGCATTTCAAAATGTTCAACTTTCATATAATGATCTCTCTTTTTTTTTTTTTTCCCCCACAAAAGAAAAAACTTCAAGTCTAAACCGGTTCCTTATTTCCTTCTGTCCACCTCCAAACTCTCCCATGCTTTAAAAAACTGTCCTCTTCCCACGGATCATTTCAATTCCATCAGGCCAGCATTTCCCAAAATAAAATGAGCATTTCTAGGGGTTGCTAAGCTGGTCTGCTCTTTAAATTTATACCTAATTGGTCTTCTCGTATCTTCTTTCCTCTTCTCTCAGCCATTTAGTTATTAAAAGTATCCAGATAGTCTTTATAACCCATTTATATACAGATTATCTGTAATTTATTAAGGATTAAGGCTTACCTAAAAACCACCACTTCAGTCACATATCCATTACACCACCGTGAATTTGTCTTAAAAGTGCTTTTTGGCTCACAGAGCTCCCCGTGGGAGGAAGTTTAAGTTCAGACCAAATTTATCGTGTCCTAAATGCATGGTTGGAAGGAGCCAATGTCGTCACTCAAGATTACTTGCAGATCTTTTGCGATTTAACAGGGCTTAAAGTCCAGCGTTAAAAAGACCTGGGAATTTTTTGTGCGAGTGAAATTGTGTCCCGCTGATGTTTATAGCCAAATTTTTTACCTGGTGGCTCAGGAGTGGGTTTTGAGTGCAATGAGAGTCCTTTTGGGTCAGGAAGGATGCTATGTTGTGCCGAATTATGGGGGACTGGTGTGGAAGGGACGTGAAGCATCAACCCCTTGCCAAAAAACAGATTTAAGGATGTGTCTAGCCAGTTCCTGGGAGCCGAGATGGAAACTCCTTGCCTTCCCAAGTGGGCACAGACTCCGGGCTTTTCTCCTGATTCCCGGCTCTGAAACGCTCCTGTTTCCTCCCTTGTGGGGATTTGGCCCCTCTGCCCTGCTCCACGCTGCTCTTCCTCTTCTCCCTTTCCAAGAGTGGAGCCGGGTCCTTTGTTTTCACCCTCTTTTTCTTCAGAGCTGCTCCACCGGTCCTCCTGCCCAGGAGGCGAGTGGGAACAAATAGGCTTTGTGTGGTTTCTAGATGACTGTCAAAGCCCCATGGGATAAATTTTATTTAGCTGAAAGGGAAAAAGACTCTAGAGAAAAAAAAAAAAAAGGGCAAATAAATATTTTTCTCCCTCTTCTGTTACACCTTTGTTTTGTTTCTTGATGTGTTGGTTAGTACAAAGCCTTGTGCTTGCTTACTGCTTGTCTTGCCAAGGGGACTTGAACCCTTTTCCTCTTCCCTTCAGTTTCTTTATTTGCTCATTCTTTTAGTATCCTTGAGTGAGGAAAAGGTAAGCAATCCTCTGGCTTTCGCGATGGCTTCGGGCGGGAGGCTGGCCAAGAGCATCTTATATCTGAATGGAGCTTTTCTCTCGGGTTCGCTGCCCACCTTGATTTACGATGCTGGAGCTGGATGCTGTAATGAGGATGCCTAGATTGAGACTCAGTAGGTGCAGAGAATATAGGGCTTGGGAGAAATAAGTTTCAGGCTCTTTCCTGGATTCCTGCTGTTCGCTGTGCTATTCCAGAGACATTTTCTCAATTTTTTTTTTTGTCCTGGGCACAAAAGACTGGAAAATAATTGAGAGCAATAGCTGCCTTTCTCCTTTCAGTGGTTTGCAGCCTCTCTCCTTCTTGCATATGCGAGGGCTGTCCGCTCTGAACATGCTCTCTCTCTGAAGAGAGGTTTGCTTGTTTGGGTTCGTTTGTTTTTTCAGTGCTTGGCACAAGGGGGTCTGTGAGTAAGGCTTTATGGGTTCCATGATACACATAATAAATAATAACGCTGCTAATGCTCACGTAACCCCAGGAAGCAGGACATGAAGAGAACCCCTTTCTGCCATGAGCTGAGCAACGTTGGCATGAGTGCTGGCAGCACCGCTGCAGAAATGGAAGTCATTTTGTGGCAGAAATGTCATGCTGGGACCTCTACCCTCATTTGTATTCTCCTCCATTCTCCTGCTCTTTTCCCTTTCCTTTTTCGTGTTTGCTCTGTGTCCCCTGCCAGTAGAGCAGCAAAATAAATCAGATACAGTCTCGGTGGCTTTCCCCCTCTCCTTAGCAAGCAGAAGGGATGCTAAACCTCCTGCAACCCAGCAGCTCTGCTCAAAGGCAGCAGGAGCAGGCAGGAGATGGGGTGTCGCATGTCACCTCCCCCCTTAACGTTAGCAACCCTTGAAATGCTCAACAGCAGGTTGGCGATAACCTCCCGTGCAAATCCTCAGGATGTTTTCAGTATTTGCAACAGAGACTTTTGTCCCTTGAGCCAAAGCAAGAACTTGGGGCTGTTGGAGGCAGCAGCCTGAGATGTCCTCCCGGGTCGGGCACGGCTCGTCCCCTGCGCGAGTCTCGCACCTCGCCTGCGCTTTCCAACTTAAATCTGCTATTGGGCTGGACAAAATAGCTCACAGAGCTTAATTGTTCTTCCACAGTGCTAAGTAATTTACACCCCAGGGCTTAATTGTTCCTTTGCACTCATTCCCCGGTTGCACTCCAGGGCTTCCTGCAGATTTTGTGGGCAGAGCTCGTGGAAACCGAGGAGCAGGGACAAATAGGGCAGGAGTGAGTGCCGTGCCCGTGGCTGTCTTCCCCCCCTCTCCCTTCCCACTTTCCAAGCCCTTCTCTCTCCAGGCACGCATGTTGAGACAGTTCGCAATGATCTAGGTGAGAAGCTGGCAGAGCAGAAGCTTAAATCTCAATTACCTTCCTTCTCGTCCGTTTGCACAGGATCCTTATCTCCCTCCGTGTAACTCTCTGTATTTAATTATACGCAATGATAATCCTTCACACACTGAGCGCGTTATTAAGCAATTCCTAAGATAAGTAGTTTTCTGGATCCCCAATTATGATTAGATATTGGCAATCAAGCTGTCTTCCACTCTCCCTCCTGGGAGCTAGCCTGCCAAAACCAGTCTTGTTTGGGTAGGTGAGACACGAGACCCGTGTGGGAAGCTGCCTTGCAAGGAGAAATTTAGACAAGAGACTGTTCATGGGTAAAAGATCTATATGGCCATGCAAGTCTCCATGAAGCTGGTTCAGATGTTGACTTGGTTTGTAACAGCTTCAAGGTCTGAGTTTGAGAATGAGTGGAAATTAGTTTCTCCCATTTCTTCGTGTAGTCCATGTTCCCTGGTCCTCTGACCAGTTCTGTTGAGCTCTTCTACTCCCTCCCCAGTACATCTGCCCGCTTTCCATCTTACCAGTGCTGGGAAGATGAACTGAAGGCTTTGCAACTTTAGTTCATTTAGACGGCTTCCTCCCTGCCTTCCTACTTCATCCCTCCCAAATATTGGCACGCTTTGCCGAGCAGGGATGAAGGTCAGCAGAATGTGATCAGGCTGGCACGTGGAGCTCCCCAATATGCAGCCACCAGGCTCCAGGGTCAACTGCATCTCTTGCAGCAGAGTTTTCCCTCTTTGACTCACTCACGCTACAGCATTTCTGGTGCCATCTCGGGTTGTTTCCTTGCGGTCCCCTCATCCGAGCGGTCCCACACCCTGCACACACGAGACCTGCCGCTCTGGCAGCCCACGGGGCCGCGGCTGCGTGGTGTATCATTGCTGCACTACAACGGGCAAGGAATTATGGGGATCCCTCCTAATTCTGTACAGGAAAATGCTGTTTGTAAGTGTAACTGAGAGGATGGCTTTAGAGTCGATGACTCTAAGCTCATGTTGTAGACGGATCGTGTTTCACCTCTTTCAAAGCATTTAAGAGCTTACCAGAAAAACAAATGTCATTGCTCAATCTGCAAAGTGCCTATAATGCAACTTGCTGTCTCAGTTCCTTCCCTCCGAGATGTGGTGGAAACAGATTTATTTCACTTTTTCACACTCTCTGAAGGTTACAGTTGCCTCCTCCTTCAGTGTTGATGCATATATGTGTCTTTTTGTGTACGTGTGTAAAGCGATAGCCAGTGACTTGCCAGTGTAATCGCTAAGGGTGCTTTCATCCACTCTCCAAGTATTCCTGGTGAAAGAAATATCTAGTCATAGTTATTTGTAGGAAATATTTAATCTTAACTTTGCAATATGTGCGCTCCTATGAATTGCACAAGGACAGATTCGCTGGCAGTGTGAAGGAACAGATGCTCAGTGCAGCTGAACATCAGTCTGCAGAGCATATTTTTTCCCCACCTTGATATTTAGTCATTATTAGCTGAATCCTGATTATTTGCACTTTAACATGCAGCTTAGACAACGCTCAGCCTACACAGTCTTCTGCCCTGTACTTGAGAATCGTCAGACCTCCTGTCTGATTGTGGGGCTGTCAAAACTATCAAGATCTCTGTAAAAGACTTGAAATGTTTGCAGCTTGCAAAAATTAAACAGGGGTTCAGGGACAGGAGGGCCAAACCCCTAAGACCTGATGCTGAATTTGCTGCATGAAGACCATTTGCAAAACTTGGAGGTGAAGACGTGTCGAGCAAAGAGTAGTAATGCCCAAGCGTTCCCTGGTAAGGCGTTTTTTGCTCTCCTGAGCACAAATTTGAAAGTGGAAGAGCCCTGGTCCGACAGGGTATTTATCGTGCAGTCAAGGCCAGATCCTGCCACACATCTGAGCTCGTAGATCTCCCCTCTTGCACATGCTGCACCTTCATCCAGGGTGAGCTTTGCACACCCAGCGGGACGTGCAAGCTCCGTGCCCCAGAACCGCCCTCCCTGCTCGGTGCCCTCGCTCAGTCATTACCTCCCTTAATGAAAGAGCAATTTGCTGGCATGCAAATCATCAGGTTAAGCACCCCGCTCCCCTTCAGGAGAAATAACAATTGTGAAACAGCACGGAAGGTAAGCAGATATCAAGCAAAGAGCTTTGCTAATGCTCCCCGGTGTGCCAACGATAATACATTTTCTGCAGTAATACCTTGCATTTTGCTAGCGCATTTCGTCGTGCCTCTCATGGCGTTCTGCAAACGTTAATTAATTACAGTCTCATTACATCTCTGTTAGATCCATTTATTTATTTATGAAGAACTTTCCATCCCCAAGTGCTCTGGAATCTGTTAATCACCTAAAGGCAAACAGCGTGCCCAGAGAGACAAGATCTGCTGCGAAAATGCTGGGGATAAACACAAAGAGGTTCTTGTGAGCCAGGCTCCAGGTTGCGATTTCAATCGGGATGTGATTCCTGCTTCTGCCATGTGTTTCTGCAAACCAGGTCCCTTGAATCTGGCTGTGGTGTAAGCAGGCATGGTTTTTGGGAGCTAGGTAGAGAGGATAAAGATGTTCTGTCCCATCCGCTGTGCAGACACTACGATGTACGCTCCTAATCTGCTTTGCCACAAATTAAAACAGATTAAACCACAGCCGGGAGAGTTTGGTTTTGTTTCTCCATGGTGTCGTTTGCAGTTTTAATCTACCAGCTTTGAGCACCGGAGGTGGGGAATACTACAGGCAGAATTTTTGGCTGACGGTGAGCAACAAGCCAGGCAGAAATAACAGCAGGATTTCTGGGTTGACTTTATGCCATCTCTTTGCCACGGGAGTTTTAATACCCATGTCAACAGGCAGGAGCAGGGGTTGGGGAGCTGCACGGTGTAGCTGCAACTCCAGCTGCAAAATACCCCCTGACTATCAGTCCGGGCATCTCTCCTGATGTTGGGAACATGTTTAGCACCCTTTGCGTACCTACAGTAGTCAGGTTTTGCTGGGAGATAGCTGACCTGGTATTGCCCCGGGACCTTTGCTGCTCGCTGCCCGAGAGATTGGGTCATTAGCTGGCCAAATTTCTCTGCTCCAGGCTCTAAATAACTCCCTGGAGAGAAGAGTGAGCTGGGAGATGCTGGGATAAAGCCAGCTTCACACCTGGAAGTCCATTTCCAACCGGGGCATGGTGGCACCGAGGGCTGGCCCGAGGACTTGGCAGCGCTGAGGGTCCGGCCGTGCCCATCATCCACTCTCACCTCCAGCCGTGGTTCTCCTCCAGCACTAACAGGTCTCCACTCGGCTGAATGAAAACACGCTAAGAGGCACCACACAGGAGCAATTAGCTCCCATGAAACTTTCCACCATTAGGAACAATGGCTGGCTTAGTTCTCATCTGATTGAATTAATGATATTCTAACAAGTGACGGTTTTTTCCTTTTGAATTTTCTCATTTGGAAGGAATTGCTCGTCGTAAATTACACGTATAAAAATTAGGCCGGTGTTTTGTATTGTTTACAACAAGCACTTCAGGGTTATGGATGTTACTCACTGATTTATAATGTTTAATTCTTCTCCCCCCCATTCAAGCTCTCCATAAATCAAGCAGAGATGTCAACCCTGTGTCAACATTTCACTCAACCTGCAAGTTCCAGGCAAGTTGGGACAGCAGATCATATGGAGAAGGTTGACTCTTCTCCTTCACTGTCTTTCCCATTTTGATGAAACAATAAGAAGGTGAGGCTGGCACTTGTCAGTTATTTCTGAGTCACATTTCATTAGGCCTTTTTCAAACACTCCAGAGAACAATGTTGGAGGCAAGCGATCCAAACAACTCATGTTCCCGCTTGTGCACTTGTGGGTTAGGGCAGCAGCTGCCGTGGAATTACACTGGGAGGCTCAGCAGGTGTCTGATGGTCCTGGAGCGGATCCGGATGATGTCAGACAGCGCTCATCCTGGCAGGCTCCTCTTCCCCTCAACCCCTGTGAGCTCCTGGGGTCATTTCGAAAGCCTGAAGAGGTGGTTGGGGTTTTTTTAAAAGGGTTCCCCAAGAAGTGATGGGGCTTCCAGAAGTGTCCAAAGCAAGTTGGGTGCAGCTGGGTAGAGTCTCTGGGGAATCTGCTTGGCTAAACCCCTGAAGAAAGAAGTTAATGGGGATGAGGGACCTAAGGACCTCTGAGAGCCTCTGTCGGCATCTTTCTTCATCACAGGTAAGTCCGTCCCTTTGGAAAACCGGGAAGAAAAACTTCCTTTCCCCAGAGATGTTGCTAAGAAACACAATAGGTCTGGCAAAGAATCTCCAAAGACGTGTGTGGATCGGAAAGCTCCCTGCACCATTTCAAAACTGAGCACCTTTGGTCCTTTACTCAGGTCAAACTACCAGGGAGCTGCTGAGCCCTCAGTGTTGCTTTGCCATCGCCAGGATGCCCAGTGTGACCTCCAGCGGTCACAAGGTTGGTGATGGTGCCCCATGAAATCCATCCTACAGGGCTGAACGTACATGTTTCTGGAAATGAGGTCTTGGATTTTGCTTGAGTTGAACTTAAAATTAACTAAGTCACCAGGGATGGTAGTCCTCCATTTCTCCCGCTTGTCTGCTCCATCGCTACATCATCATCGGGCGCTTTAGGAGGAGCCAGGCTTCACGTTAAAACCAAAGTGCCTGGTAGATGCAGGTATGTGTGTGGGGGCTATCTCGTATAATTCCTGCCTACACCATGCCTACACTAGGCAGTCTTATCAGCCTACCGCTTTCCTAAGCAATAGGGCTCGCCCAGTTGTAATAACAAAAGTAAATAAATACATTTTAATGATCCGATGCTGGTAATTAACAATGCTGAAAAACAGATGTCTCCCTGAAGAGCTCATAAGGCAGCCGATTGCATAAGCTGGCCCATTATGTGGATATGAGTTGATTATTAAAAGAAAACATTTAGCAAATGCAGAACAGGATATTCATCTGCTATTACATAATGGTAATAAGCAATTGAATTTAAGCAGTGATATAGTCTTCCAGCCCGTACTGAATGCCGAGTGAAGTGTATTTATGGCCTCCGATGTGAAATGGTCCTCCTTGTTTTTCCAAGACAAGGAGAGATCTTTCAAGAGATAATAAATAAAATAGACTCTAGTTGCTTTAACATGAAGCAAGATGAG
The DNA here is from genome assembly GCA_013400195.1 of Aramus guarauna. Taxonomy (NCBI): domain Eukaryota; kingdom Metazoa; phylum Chordata; class Aves; order Gruiformes; family Aramidae; genus Aramus; species Aramus guarauna. The sequence continues at coordinate 512,119 of VXBL01007667.1, read as the reverse complement.
TCCTCTGGATTAGTTTGGATTAGTCTGTTGCTAGTGGCACGGAGGTTTGGCGCTCAGCCATTTATTCACCTAGAATACGTACAGCTAATTGGAAAAGCACCTGCGATGAGATGTAGCTCACCACCTGCACTTTGCTGAAATAAAATAAGCCTACATAATTGACTACATTACCTATTAATGTTATGAAATCACCCCCAAGCATTTTTATTATTATTATTATCATCTCCTCCCGCCCTCTTCCCCCCCACTCCCTCCTTCCCCAAGCTTTTATGAATCAAACTTTTGTCTCCTGCTTTTTCCTTGGAAGCCCCAGGTTTGTGCCACTGTATCAAGACCAGGGCTGCTCTGATTGACTTCCTTCTCCCTGCAGGGGAAACCTAGGAAATTAATCCTTCTTGGTAGGGAGAAGAAATAGTTTGACGTTTACCTCCTTGTTTTCACGGGACACAGCCTTCCTGGTCCCTTTTCCCCCCATAAGTCCAACAGGAAACTTTTGACTGCCGTATGTGGCTGTTGAGGTAACCCAGAGCAGCCTCATGATGATTAAAAAAAAACTTCTTGTTGGTTTGTTTGTTGGCCATGCCAAGCTGCACAAGGTCAACTTTGCCCAGGCATCGTTAGCAGGAGATGTTTGGAGCTTGGCGTGGTCGGTTGGTTTGGAGATAGGTGGGCTCCCAGCTTCATAGTGACCACATTTGAAAAGACATTGGTCACTTGCTGGAAGACTTTGTGCTGTGAATTGCAAAGAGTAGGTGCAACAGATGGTGACAGGCAGGTGGCCTCAGGGACAGCCCCGCTGCTGGCAGTGGCTGAGGCTTGCTGGGATTAAAAAACAAAACCCTCAGATGAAAACCTCTGTTGCTGCATAATTGCTCAGGAAATGAAGACAGAGATAGGAAGATTCATGGAGAAGAGCCATAGGAAATTCCTCCTGCTTTATCTTCTCCCCCTCCACCCCTCCTGGCAACTTTGCCACAAACTTGAACCACACTCAAATCAAATCATCCCTGTGTGACTCCAAAAATCCAGATTAAGAGTTTCAGGGCATTTCCTTGGCTTTTGTACATCCTGATTGGAGAGGAAAGAAACCCTAAGCTCCTGCGGTCAGAGACACCGTGCCAAAACGTGGGCCTGACTTCCATAGTGAGTGGCAGAACAGGGAATAAAATCCAGGAGCTGAGTTTGTTCCTGAGTTAGCCGAAGTGTTTAGCTTCGCTCCAGTTGCCAAACCTTCACCCTCAGCATCAACAGCTGGAGATGCTGTGGGTTTCAGCTTGAACAAGCAAACCCGGTTGTTCTTTGTCGTTTCAAATCACGGGGGGGAAAGTGCATAATTATTGTGCCTGGTTTATAATTACTGCTGTTCTGTATTGATAATTACTGACGTGGCTGCACAAACGATTGCGTCGCTTTTGGATTAAAGGACCCTGCTAAAACTACTGGTGTGCCAAAAATAATCAGGGTCAATGGGAGGACAGGTTAAGCCCTTTTAGGCAGTTGAAGAGCTATAGACAAAGAGAAGCCGGAGGATGTGGCAGGAGGGATGTGGGAGGGCTGAGGACGGTGAGGTTGGCAAGCGGGGGAGGATGCAGAGGTTGGGATTTTGGGTTGAAAATATAGCAAATAGTTCTCAGAAGAGGCTTGAGCTCTTTCAAGCACTCAGCTTGCTGAAGTGGCCTCATTGGGTGTCTGAGCGAGGAAATCTGCTGAAATTTTTCCTCTCTTGCATTAGAAAAAACAGTTTTCTGCAGCTAAACTCTTTATCTATAAACAGGTCTGCCATGAACATTGAACTTGGGCCACGTCCCATTCTCCTACGGGATGTAATCACGCAAAGTCCCGCCCGTTGACTCGCTGTTTGGACCAAAGAGGTAACCTTAGTGTGGCTGTTCAAGGCTGCGCACACAACGCGCCGGGGCTCAGCAAACATTCAAGAACAGGCTATGGTCCAAAACCCTCCTAATCCAAGGAAGAACTTGCAGCAAGAAATAATGAAGCCTGGCCCAAGGGCTGGGGGAGTAAAAGCCAGAGGGTGTTGGGACTCGGGAATCTAGCTGAGTGGTGGAGGGAGCCAGCTATGAAATACCATTGCAAATCAATCTCCCGGGCTGCACGTGTTGCAAGACATCCCTTTACACTTCCCAGAAGTTCAGTAGCTGTTTAGACCCAAGGGTTAAATTTAAGCCCAGCTTTAAGGGACACAGCTGCGACTTCTCATTGTTTCCATCCCATTCCTGCATGGGGAATATCTCCAGTGGGGAAGAGCCTCTGAATCTACCAGCCACCTGGATAAAAGAAATCTTGCCACATACCCTGAGAGGCCCTAATGGGTGAGGGCCCCTCCGCAGATGAAACGTGCTTGGGTGCGCTTGCTGGAGGCCTGTACGGGCTTGCTGCTCGCCTCTGTCTTGTTCCCAGTCGCTGCTGCGACGGCCCCAGCTTGGCTCCGCTTGCTCGTTCTCCTTCAGATGGGGCTGTTCATGGGAAATGCTCCACAAGTGACGGAGCTTGGAGGTCTCCTTGTCTCTGAGGATGCATGCATGCAAACTCCAGTCTGGAGCTGCATGAAAACATATTCTGCTTCTCCTCGTGTCCCACTAGGTTTGCATTTTGAGGATTGCACCTAGATATACCAGGCAAGGATACCAACAGGATCCCAAAGGATCCTCCTTGCACACTCCTCCTACCCCAGATACTTAAGCAGGGCTCATCCCCTACCCTGGACCTTATCTCCAGGGGGATGAGAGGCAAGGGCTGTGAGCTCAGGATCTGCAAAGCATCTCACAGGGGACCATGAGATCTCAATGTTCCTGCAGCAAGAGCCTTGGTCTCCTCCGCAGGTCCAGCTAAAGACTCACTCAGTTACGCACACGGTTTCCAGCCTCTCTGCTTGTTCAAAATTGTGTATTGTTTGGTTGTTTTTTTTCTGATTTCCAGGCAAAACAGGAAACAGTTGTTTTGTCTGAGGGTCCTTGTTTTTAATGCCAGAGAAGTGTGTGTGTGTGTCCATGTCTGCATGTGAGGGCAATGAGGTGCATCTCTCAAGAGCATTGAAGCCAAATACAAGTTTCCCCCAGTCAAAGCCTACAAAAAATGCAATTTCTTGCCCAGGGATGAGAAGACCTTGCAGACCTTGTGTGTGCTGTGAGCCAGAGCAGAGTTACCCCAGCACAAGGTCTGTAGAAGACACCAGTGGTATCTCAAGGTACGTCCAGGCAGATAACCAGCGGTGATCAGGTTTTTGCAGTGTTGAGTTCCCGCGGTTTAGTGCATTACCAGCACTAAAGCAAAGATATAAAGATATTTAACCCTGAAATTGCCCTGGGCTAGAGGTGTCTGCGTAGCTTGCTAAGCTTGCTGGACCTTGATGGCTCTTGAGCTCTTCCCCATCACTGATGCTGGAGCTCGCCTGAGTCTCAGGGCAGATCCGCAGCTAAATAAATTCACTTTACTCAGACACACACAGAAGTACAGCAATTCGTACCGGGGAGACCAGAGCCAGGCCTCTATGCAGCATGGGCTTGATATTCAGTAACTCAAACCCCTGACGTTATTGTGATAGGTTTTTTATTTTTTTTTCTTCCGGAGGCTCCTAAGTATTTTTGCTGTTATTATTTTAATTGACCTCTGAGAAAAGAGCAGTATCAAAACAGGAGCTCAGATTACCGAAGTTGTTATCCTGTTGTGTACAATGAGTGATTATTTTATATATATAGATATAGATACGTATAAACTCTTTTTTTCTGCAAAGGCAGCAGTTCAATAAATAATTAATGTTTCTTAATCCTGTAGCTATTTCTCTTGCTGTAAAAAAATTAATTGGTTTTCCATCATCTGTTTCCCTCTGACCTGGAGGTATCTGGCACGGCGTTCGTGCCCCTGCTTAAACACGCTCCTTGTAGTCTTTGTCATGCCCATGGTACAGAATCTGGGGGATAAACAAACTAATCAGAGATATTAGAGGCACCTCCAGGAAGATTTAGTCATCGTAACACTTTGCGCTTATGCAGCATCCATCCGTCTGGGAATAATTAAGCCTCTCAACCTCAATGAGGTAAATGCTACGCTCGTTGGTGCGTAGACTGGTAAATAGAGTCACAGAGAGGTTACACGGTTTGCCCCAGACCACACAGTAAGTCAGTGGCACTGCTGAAAAGGGAAAATTCCCCCTCTTTCTCTGTCGCCATGAGGCCCCGTTGTCTCTAAGACGTGCTAAAAAATTCAGGGATGAAGGCAAAAGGGGCTGTAGTTCACCCACCGGCTCCATGGAAGCACCAGGTGAGTATTAAAGGAAAAATCTTGGAAACGCTACATGCAGACTCAGGAAAAAGGCAAAATGGTTCTTAGATTGAAAAAGCTTTTACACCACCGGCTTACAAAAAGTAACTGAATTGCGGAGGGGGATAAGGCGAAACAGCTCGGAGGTCCTAGACCAGCCTGCAATGAGTTCAGGACTTGCTTCTGCTCTCTTGGCTGGTCGTGCAGCAATGACCTGACCCACCACCTGCCTCTCCTTCGCTGGGGACACAACCAGGGCCACAGGGGCTCAGCTGGGAGCGCAGGACCAGACCCCCCTCCCAGGGGTTATCAGGGACAGTCTGCTCTTGTCACATAACCTAATGCCAGCTTGAACCTGGGGCCTCTTTCTGCTTCACATTTGCAGCCCCTTGACAATTAATTCTTCTGCTCTGAGCCCTGGTCCTGTGTCACAGCAAACATATGCACGCCCTGGTGCTACCAGATCCATCACCAGCGAGGAACACTGGCAGGAAGGTAAAGTTTACTTAACAATAAGTACATTTGAGGTAAACATTTAGAGAAAAAGGTATTTTATAGGAGGAAAAAGCTTTCACTGTCTATCAGCTTCTTTTGATGTTCCTGGGCTGCCCTGGTCCCAGCCTGCTCCCCAAAGCATTTCTGGTCCCTGCTCTTCTTTTGTAAATGCTATCATCCTTTTGATTTTCTCTATCCTCCAACTTTCACCTTTTTTTTGCCCCAAACTTTGCAGGTTGGTGAGGGAAATGGGAAGCCCTTAAAGCTTCTCAGCAGTATCTCTGACAACCCTCAAATGTTGGCTGTGGGGTGACTTTGAGACATCGTGTTTTCTCGCAGCTTGTTTTCCCTCCCAGCCATGTGCAGATGCTGAGCATCCCGTTCACCAGGAGAGCACACGGCATTCATAAATCACCCCCCCAGCGCTCCTGCCTGTCTCACAACAGCAATGCTTTGCCTGAAGCTTCTGCCTTACCCTTGAGCGCGTGGTTGAGGAGAACAGCTTGCTGCAGCAATGAGCTACTGCCCCCATTTAACGGGGGAAAACATGGAACTGCAGGGAGAAACTATAGTAGCCAGTAAGCTGGAAAATGTGACTTTTGCACCTAATAATTCGGGTCCTGGCTGCTTTCCATGGACTGCAAGGAGTTAAGCTTTCGGGGTCTAGTGTCTCCTGTGGTCTTAGCCACTGGTGGTGGATGAAACGGCCATCACTGCTGCTGCTTTACTGGTGTCACGGGGCTCAAAACTGGCACGAAAGCTGCAATTTTGGGCTCCTGTGGTCTCTCATTAACTGGTGTTGTTGGTCTCATTTTGCATGGGAGGCTGGAGGGGTGAACTTGCTGCCCTGCCTGGGCTGATGAGAGCAGCTTGCTTTGCTTTGCATTGCTGGTGGGGGGGATTCAGCGGTTGTTCGTGCACAGATTGTGCCTGAAAGAGTTAACTGATGGGGAAAGATGAGCCAGTTCAGCCTAGGGGAGCTAGCAAGTACAAGCATTTTCCTAATATGAAGCTTTGTTTAATTACGTCTGATGAAGGCTTCAGTGGGAGCCATCACTGCCATTGCATTTTCTGGAGCAAATTCCTTCCCTTTGATACGTAATCTGCTAACATCCCTACCGGCCAATCTTGTACAAACAGCCCTCCAGGCTGTAAAATGAAATGGAAAATGTGGGCTCACATGGCACAGCTAGAGTCTGAGCCCAAAGGGCGTGACGGAGGAGGCCGGGAGGTTACAAGGTAAAGATTCATGCCCCAAACTATCTCTGCACATGTCCGGACTGAACCCTTACAGATGTCTAGAGGGTCCCGAAGCCTGAGAGGCTTGCCACAAATTCAACTGGATGGCCCCCAGTGTCCTCATCCCATAGCAGGAAGTCATTGCGGAGATGCATGGCCTTTTTCAGGGCAAAGAGGGCGAGAGCGGTCACAGCCACCGGGCACCTGGGATGGGTCGCTCTCCCTCCCACAAACAGCGTACTTGGGCAGCGTAGAAGCAGGCGTTTGGACCAGTAGGTTATAAACAAGGTAGTTACTTGGACCACCAGTTTATAGCTATTTCTTGGCCAAAAGAAGTCAGATAAGCTTAATTTTTTGAAAGCAAAAGTGCACAGATTTTTTTTTTTTTTTCTTTCTGAGTGCATCAACTGCCCCAAATTGCAGATGGCTTTGCAATCCGGAGTGCAGGAAGTGGTTAATACATTGATTTTACAGCCAAAAGCAAATGTAATCATCATCTAGACCAGCTTCTGCTGTCCAGCAAGAAAACATATTAATTCCTACATTAAGCCAATAACTTTGGGTTCATTTATAATGCTACATTTGAAGAGAAGATTTGTCTGGAAAACTGGCAAAAATACCTCACGCTACATGAACTCTTGATCCAGTGGTTAATTATTTTATCTCTTACCACTTACATCTTACTGCTAATCCTCCTTCATTTTGTGTCCTCAAGAGACTCGCATCGTGATCCTGCACCGTGTACCGCAGAGACGGCGGCATTTCCCGGTAGGAGCCGAGAGATCACAGCGTCATTCCCCACGGGAAAACAGGTCTAGGAAACTTCACCGAGACACAGACTTCATAGAATCATCCCGGATATATTTATATATGAAAACGTAGCAGAAATGACATATGCTAGCATAAATAACTGCATTTGCTCATTACTCATACTTTGCCTTTGGAATTTTTCTCCTTTTATTGCTGTTTTACAGTAGTAGCAATAGCAGTTAGAGTAGTAGCAGTAAAACTACGGAGCATTAGTCTAATTACATCTCAATTTAATTATCGCCCTTCTTCATGGCTCCATTCTAATGAGGTCTTCAGGTTGTTAGAGTTGATGATGAACTGGCTGTAGAGGTGTTATCTGCTCTTCACCTGAATAAGAGCCATTGAAGGCAGACACCAGAGAGGGCCCTTGAAAAGGCACAGCCTCCCTCTTTCTGCCTTGCGCACAAAACAATCCAGATTGTGAAATGCCTGTTGGAAAGGCAGATAAAGAAATTAAACAGCCACAGGGCACCCAGGTTGGTGGATGGGTTCCAGAAACATTAGGTCATAGATTAATTTTTTTTTTTCCCCTCTCTCCCAAAATATACTCCGGCACTTTTCCAGCAATTATCAAAAGTCACTTTTTATAGCAGCACAGTTCTCCAGATTCTCTTCTATTGGCTTCGTTCTCAACCAATTTCAAAGCTTTTCTTTATTTATTTTACATTAAGGTGGAATGGCTCTAGAGGCAGGAACTCAAATTTCCCTCCAGATCACCCCAGCATAAACCAAAACGAACACCCCTAAGGTCAGTCCGTTTCTACCAGAACAAATTGGTCTCCTTGGAAGCGGGGCAGAGACCTTGCTACAATTGCTTGCCTTGTCCTATGGCCTCTGTCACTTGGGACTTGTTTTCTGTTGACGTTCTACGGGCTTAATAGCAAGTGGGGAGGAACCTGCTGCTTCTCATTTAAATAATTATTCCCGTGGAAAAGCGCAGACTCGATTAACTGTCATTGCACAAAAATGTGGAATTCACCCATGGTGCTTTACCACACTGAGCAAAAATCTATTGCAAATGCAGAGCAATGATGATACTTTCAGCCCAGATATTGCTGCTAAAGTGCTGCCCAGCCCAGGAGCCGGTCGTGCTGTGCTTTATATTGCACCATCAATCTGGAAAGTGGGAGAAGTGCAGTGGCTTAACAAGGGCCATAGCAATAAGACACAGTATTTGGGGGAAAACCCACCAATAACAGAGTCGCTGATGATTTCAGAGAGCAGAGTCTGCCTTTGGGTAGCACCGCAGACTCAACGATCTTGTCTTGGTGCGTGGGAGCAGCAATCTCATCTTCTGGCTGCTCATAAAGCATCCCATCCCTAATGGGTGCGATGCAAATGGCAGGGTGACCTCATTCATCTCTAACAAGGAATGAAATTTACAGACCAAACACATCGTTCCGTGTCTCTTATTTAGGTCATTTGGTTTCAGAACTTCTTCTAAAGTCAAGTAAAGATTTGGGGGCAATGTAACCAGTCTTAATCCAAACGCTTACTTCTAGGCAGCACTCCTACCACGTTATCCTACTTTAATGACTGATTAAAAGAAAGAGGAGGGCTGTTCTTATAATATTTGCCATTGACTTCAGTGGTGCAAGATCTGCAGACCAGTGAAGTACATGTCTAGCTATAAACATCCACTTCAATCCCAATATTGACAGTGTTGTGCCCAAATGTTTTCTAGCAAGTCTAGAAAGCAGGGATGGAGAGCAACCTTGAAACACCATCTGCCCTACCTGCCCCCTCAAGGTGCAAAAGCAGAGACAACTCTGCCCAATCTGTTTGACATTTTTGTCTATCCCGTCCTTAAAAACCATCAATGACTCAAATTCCCTATTTCTGTAAGGAATCTATTCTGGTTTGGGGGGGTTTTCATATTTAGGTTTTTCCTAAAGGTCACCCCTTTGTTCCAGTTCCACTGCGTTCCTTACTCATCCTATTGAGAGTGAACAGAGGCTATTTCACTGCCTCAATTAAATATTTTTGCATGGCTTTAATTATTTCTCCCTCTCTGACACCTCCTTTTCTCGACTGAGCAACCCTGTCTTAGTCTTCCTTTAGATGTCATGTTTTCTAGACTGCTGATCAATCCTGCTGCTTAGTCTGTTGCATAAAACAGACGGATGATTGTCCTCAATCCGCAAACTGAAATTCGTTTAAATTAAAGTAGATAATTGAAGCTTGTTGGATCAATATCAGGTGATGATCTAATATATTGACTGGAGAGCTCTGTCTGAGTAGTAATGGGTTAGTCATCGATATATGCATAAATGACAGGGCATCCGTGGCCAGATTCAACCTGGGCTTACACCATCCACATCCAGGTCATCTCCATACATAATTGGGGCTTCGTCTGAGTCTGCAAGCAGTTGCCCAATGATGAGGGAGGAACCAAAACCAGACAAATCCTCACAACTCTCCACGGCTTGAACTAGAGACCCCGTCGTGGAGAAATGACGCACTCACGTCATCCATCACGGGAGACTGTCGCAGGGGGATGAGCCATAAAAGCTGTGGATTCTCCCATGTTTTATATGGGGCTCAGACTTTACAAGCTTTTTTTTGCTTCTCTGTGCAGCCACCGAAGAAAGACTGCTGTTGCCAAAGATGATCAGGGTAGTTTGAATTACCTCCTCTCTGTCTGTCATCTACTAAGAGAGACTAGAGACTAAGCCCTGAAGTTAAGCAGGGTGGGATGGACCTGGGTACCCGTGAGTGCTGTGGGATTTGGGTGTGCTTTCATACCCAGTGAAAATCTTCCCCAAAAGTCCCTGCTACTTCCATCTTTAGTCCAGGCTGGACTAAGTTCATTAAGCACCTTTCCAGAAAGGTTGTGTTGCGTGCTTAAAACATCAAATCCAGGAGCTCACAAGCCACAGGGTATCTTCTGCCACCTTAAGTAGATGGTGAGACATGGGAATCTGAACATGACCCAAATAGCCTGAGATACATCTTATACAGTGATGTGGATTTAAAAGAAGAAGAAGAAGAAAAAAAAAAGATATTAACACACAAAATATTAAGTCATTCATATTTTCTGCAATTAATTTATCTGTCATCAATAGCCTCATAAACTATTTGACTCTCTGACAGCTTGGAAAGAGAAGATGCCAACTTTTCCTGCAGGTGTGCATCTGGTTGGGAAGACATCAGCAATTGTACGTGCAGGGAGGGAGGATGATAGGAGGGAGACAGAGGGGTTGTGAAATCAGATGGGAGGGAAAGGGTTGGCAAAAATGCTGGCTAGCTGCATTTGTCCTCCTTAGAGATGGGAAGGAAGGTTTGCAAAGCCCTGGCTTCAAGCAGCGTTCCCAAAAGTAGGTTGAAAGCCCCTTACTGCACAGTTTTATTGATCTGGCTTCAGGCAATGAACCCATAAAAAGAGCCCAGGGCACCATAGAAATGCTTCAGCACATTTCCTATATCCAGTGTGATATTTAAAATATGTATTCAGGGCCAGATATCAGGTGCTTACATGCTGATGTGATCATAAATCCTACTGATTTCACTAGGATGTAGTTTCCTTTATGGTTTTTTTTTGCATATTTGCTCCTCAGAGCTTCTCCCCTGGCACTCCTGCCGGCACCTCCACCCTGAGCCTGTTTAATCACCATGAATTACAAGGCTTTGGGGCTTGGGAAATTTGGAAAATGACTTGAATGAAGACAGATCTGATGGGTCCTGGCAAAGTTCAAGCAGGGGTGGGCAAGAGGGGTGTTATAAAAGCCAGACAGCGTCACAAGTGAACCCCCTGTCTCCTATCAGGGTGGAAAAGTATGAAATAATCCAAGGATATTAGCTGTTTTAGCAGATCTCAAGGGTTTTCTGTCTCAATGGACCTTGGTGGTTCCAAGTACCTTCAGGTGAAACCCCTCTGTGGCAGCACCTAATAAAATGTGAGTCAGCCACAGCCTGGGCAAGGTGAGCTGAAAAAAACCTGGTAGAGAGCTAGTGGTGTGCCTGCCCTGGGTGAAAACTGCCTGGTGGGGTGGTGGAGAAGACCTCTGGGAAGCCAGGGGTTGGAAGGGGGACCACAGTTTGCAGGGATGCAGCTCCTTTCCTCACCTCTGTGCCTGCACTTGCTGCTTGGAGTTTGATTTTTTTCCAGATCTCCGTAAGCTTGGAAGTGCTTGGAAAGGTAATTCAGTGGCTCCGAGCTGCTCTGTGGGATCTCTTGGGGCAAATGTTTCTCCATCTCCTTTTTTCCTTAGGTTGAAGTTAATGAATTAATTTTAATAATCAGAAAGGTTCTGATTCCCACACTGGGTTCATATAGCTCCCTCATCCCTAATAGGCAAGTTGTGGAGTTGTGGCAATTTTGCCTGTCTGGTAATTTTGGCAGCATAAAGTTCCAGATAAGCACCTGCTGATTTCTAATTTATTTTTTTTTAAATGAAACTGGTGCTTGGATGAAGCTGATGCCCAAAACAGAGATGGTTCTGCATTCAAATGTTAAAATGCTGCTTGCTGTGTGCAAAAAGGGAAAAAGCAAAGGTGTTACAGCTGCAGAAGCAAATAACCTGTGTGGGAATGTCTGAGAGTCCTGATCCGAAAGCTCTGTCAAGAAGAAAAGCAGGTAAGGAGCCCAAGGGCTAAGGGAAAACTAGCAGAGAGTAGAGTCCTGGCTACATTTTTGGTTGCCTTTTGGCAGAAAATAAAGGGGGGGAGGTAAAAGCAAATGACACTACTGTGGTTTGGGTACCAGAATGGGAAGGCAGGAAAAATCTGCAGTGAGGAACAAAGAAATTAAGATTTGGGCTTGTTAAATGATGAGGATGCTTAATTTCTGAGGATGCTTTAAACTGAAGCATTCAAAAAATATCAGTCTGCCCAAAGAGCTGGCTCTCTGCGCACATACGTAGTATATGGTTTATGTGCTGCAGACTCGTTGGCCCCCCCATGGAGCTTTAATGTTATGTGTGAAGTGAGTTTATGTCCTTCTGAACCAGCAAAGAGTTGGGGATGCAGCCAGCTGGACTCCTGCTGCGCTCGAGTCCCAACTTTGTCTCTGCCTGTTACCAGGTGCGATGTCATCCCGGCTCCTATCGCAGCACATGGAGACATCTAACGGCCCCGTAATATACTGCAGACGATGATATTGCGGTGCACGACGTCATGCCAGCGTGCCTGAGCGGTGACCTGGAGCAGCCGGCTTTGCAGAGGAGCTCCAGCCATTGCACCCTACAGCTGGCGTGTCCTGGGAACTGCAGCCTGGCACTGCAAACAAGGTGTGTCCCTCCGTGCCAGCCGCAGCGATAGGCTCCGTGACTGATAACGTGTTTATCAGGGATATACCTGCCTCGAAACTCAAGAGGCCAACAGCTCCTGGGTTGCAGAGGCTCCAGATCAAACCCCCTGGTAGATGTTGCCTCTTCGGTGTGATTTTAATGCTTGTTTAAATCCAGAGCGTGCAATGGGTGGTAGGTTAGAGGGGAGGTGTAGCGATGGCCACGGTGGGTCTGGAGGTGAATCCTCGATGCCGTGGGCTAAAACCAAAGTGACATGCGTGAGCGTTTCCCATTGACCGCAGAGATCTGCAGCGAACCGCTGCTTCATCCGGTCCGCTCAGCACCAGCGGTGCATCCCACCCCTGAAAAGGAATTAAATGAAAGCGGAGGCAGGGGGGAGAAAGAGGAAAAGTGAAGAACCAACACAAGGAATTTCACTCCGCAAATAGGGGAACGTCTCGAACGTGCCACTGGCGTGTTGCTGCAGACAGCTTAAGCCGAGAGAAAATTCTTTGGCAGTGACATCAATTCAGCAGTAAGTAATTCATTTTCTAGGGCTGAGATTCAATTTAAGGTCTCTCCAGTGAGTGGAATGATTGAATGGTACTTAAAAAAAAAAAAAAAAAAAAAACAAAAAAT
>VXBL01007667.1:407447-499424 GCA_013400195.1 Aramus guarauna | reverse complement strand
AATTAAAAAAAAAAAAAAAAAAAAAAAAAGAAACCAACAAATGAGATTCCTTTTGTTAAGCTCTCATCAGCCCATAATTTAAAAGGGTATTTTTTCGCCCCTTTTTTCCACTTGAACTGTGGTTTATGTACTGAAGTCTGCTAGAACTGCCTTGAACTTGGCTTTCTCTCAAAATCACCCCCCACCATCCACCAAATCTAGAGGTTGACAATGTTTGTAGGTGCTGAGTGACTCATCCAAGGCTTTGGGTATCTTTAGCCCCTCCGCACTCACCCCATTCACCTACAAGCTGGGACCCAGCAGAAACCACAGATTCACTGAACTCCAGGGAAGGAGAGCAGGAAAAGGGCAATTTTGAGCTGTGCATCCTTGAGAAATATGGCATGGAACGAGGCTTCTTTTTCCTAGTAAATTGTGCAGCTTTCAGCAGTCAGTGGTTTATAACCTCCCTAAACCAAAACCTGCCCCCAGACCACTGGGTTTAATAACCCCCAGCAAATCTCTCCTCCAGAAATTGTCATATCTTTTCCTTCTGCAGTAAAAAAAAAAAATTAGAAATTGCCATAATTTTACAGGGAGCTCTCACTGCCTATGAATTTAAAACTAGCCTGGATAATGCTCTGGTGAAAAGGCAGTAAAGAATAGTTTTGTGCTGGCAAGGGAAGGGCTTAAAAGTTTATTTTCTCGCTGAGTGACTGGAGTTAGGCAAAACCCATCCCCAAAGGTTTCATTGCTGGTGATGCAGCTGCAGGGATTGCCAAAGACATACTCAACGGAGGACTAGCTTTCTAAAAATAGTGATTAGATCGGTAACTCTGTCTCTCTCTTGATCCAAATTAAGTCTGAGGACAGATCTGGAGCTGGTGTGAAGGGAAAGGAGGTGCCACTCACTGAGCTTTGCGTTTTCCACCAGCTCTGTCCTCTCCTCTCCTGCAGACCAGGGCTATGCATTGACCGGTGTGTTGATACCAGCAGATCTCCATCCTCAAATACCGTGTGGTTTAGGCTAAGGCACTGTTTCGCGCTGGGGGAAAATGGGGAGAACCTCAAAGTTGGGCTGTTTTGGGGTGAATACATGTATATCACTTTGGTGTTGGGTTTGCAGGGTCTGCTATGCTTCTGGGTGGCCAGAGTTTGCCTCTGCTTTGGAAAAGGGGTTTTATCTCATGTGGCTGTTTGAAAATGAGATGTTTAATCAAAGCTGGTTGTCTTGACTGCAGCGAAGGGAGAGAGAGGGAGGTCAAGCCAGCAGCTCATTCTAGCTCTTCTAGACATCCAGTCTCTCTGGCCGGGGCGAGCTCATCCCTGGTGATGCTTACTGGGTTTGACTCCTCTGTGGGTGTCTGCAGGTGGATTGAGATGGTTTTGAGGTGGTCTGCAGGTGTTTTGAAAGGGGGTGCAGCAGGTGCTGGAGGCTTTCCCTGAGCATCTCCAAATCCACAGTGCCACCTTGGTGTCACTTGACTTTTGAGTGCTGTGAGCCCTGGCTACTGAAGGCTCATGACCTTTCAAACACCAAAAAAAGCTGTATTCTGTGCCTGGGCAAGAGACGATGGTTTTGCAGAAAGGTTCCTGGAGGGACTGGCTCAGAGGCGGCGCGGCATCTGTCTTCGGGGAGGGGAGGTACAGGGCACAGCTGGGACGATCTCCCAGACATGATCCTTCAGGTCAAGGTTGGAGCACTCCGTGGGACAAGACTAGAAGCAGTTTCCATAGCTGAACTGCAACTCACTCCCGAGGCGCCTTATCTTCATCTCTAATTGTATCTATTCACGTGCAATCAAAAGCCGAGGGGTTTGGGATTAGACCTGCTTTGATGTTACCCCAGGCAAAACAGCAGTTGGGTGTAGAGTGTTTTGGGCGTTTGTGCCGTAGCAGAGGAAGAAGAGGCTGCCATGTGAAGTGACTGCAAGGTAAAGCAACGTCTCATCTTCACGTGGTGGCTCAGCTTTGCTTGACAAGTCATCTTGCCTTGCCAGTGACTGCTATGAACTTAAAACCCAATAAATGGAAATGCTTGGGGCGGGGGGAAGTTGTAATAATACTACTGCCAGGATTAGGTCAAAATAAAATAGGAAAAGCCCATTTAGAAATCAGCTGCCACCAAATAATTCGTCTTTCTCCCACGGACCCCATTTTCCTGCCTTGTGCTTCAACAGCTAAAGCTTTTTGGTTTGTGGAGTAGTTTGGAAAAAAGGGAGCGAGGGGGAGAAAAAGTTGCTTAAAAAGTAAGTCAAAGGCTCCAACATGTGTTCTTGGCTGGTTGAATTCAAGATGAGGGTTTTAGCCTTCCCGTGGGAGCTCCCTTTCACAGCTCTCCCCTAATCCTCTGGAAATCGCCTGTTCCCTACAGCTGTTGGTTCACCAGATAAACTATTTGTTCAATTATTCTTGGCCGAGATGGCGCGGGCTGCCTCAAAGGCTGCCAGCTCCATCCCTCGGCCCACTTCAATCGCCTTCGGAGGAGCTCCAGGCCGTTTGAAGCCCACCATCCTCCTGGCAAGACCAGCTCTGTTCCTGCCCCCGCATCCTTTTTTATCTCGCCACGACATCCCCAAGCGCGGCCCGACGATGCTCCCGTGCGGCTGCAGGGGCGGGTTGGGAGGGCGGCTCCGGTGTCAGAGTGCCTGGGCGAGAAAATAATTACAAATGAAAGAGAGATTAGCAGAAGCTGTTGCGACAAATGCTGCCGAAATGGTTTCTGGAGCGCCGGCGGTCCCTTCTAACGGGAGAAGTCAGCTGCAGCTGCCATCCCTATGGTGATGCAGAGAAACATGGGTCCCGCTGGGACGCCGGCATGAAAGCCTAAGACCCGACAAACCGCGGCTCGGGGGGACGAGATGACGGACCAGGGCAGCTTCACGTCATACAAATGGACTGGTAATTAACACAATGTTTTTTTATATTTTTTTTCACATTTGCCTTCCCCCACTGCCTCCATCCCCCAGTCTAGGCTTTTGCAGAAGCGTTCAAACCCATCTAATAAATGGCTCGCAGCTGCTGAAAGATGGCTCTTGCCTGGTGCTGGGAATCACTCTGGGTTCACCTTGTGAGGGCTCTGAGCCTTCGGCCTCTCCAAGACAGGCATGCAATTCCGAAATGGTTTGTCCTCGCTTCAGGGAAAGCCCCGTTTCAGTTTGCCAAAACTCTTCCCGTTTAACCAAAAGGTCAGGACAACACATGATGGTTCTCCTGATATTTGCATTGTACTGGACATGCGGGGAAACCCTTGATGGTCTTTACAAGAGACCTTAAACAGCTGATTATTCATGAGAGGAGGAGACGTGGCTTTTGGGAAGTCATTCCTGCGGGGTGCGAGGCTGAAAGCATCCCACACATCTGCCCGTGCATGGCTTGGCCCGGCCGGGCAAGCGTACCTGATGGAGCCGAGGTGTGAGATCCATGAGTGTCCGCACCGCAAGAGAGGGTGCGATGAAATACAGCTTTTCTCAGTCACGCTTTCCTTAACTCACGTGGGGGAGGAGGAGCAGACTCGGTCCTCGTGTGTAACCCTTGCATCGTGCAGGCGTGAGGTGGGCGATGAACGAGAGCTGTGGAAACTGGCAATGCCCAACTGATCAGCAAGCTAATTACGTTGGTGTTTTTTGTTTGTTTTTTTTTAGCCAGAAGAATCAAAGTTCAGGGCTAACTAGTGCCCAGTATGTCTGGGAAAAGGAGGAAAGGGTTATTTGGAAGAACAAGAAGCATATGGATGAGCGGGTCTATTATATATTAAGCTGTTCATCTCCTGGGGTGATTGACTCAGGAGGTAAGTTCACCACCATGGCCAAGGCAGTAGGACCATGTAGGGGACAGGAGGGTCACCAGGATGGATACACAGGCCCTGGAAACCTAAATGTGGGAAGCGTGCAGGCAGCGTGCTTTAGTGGCTTGCAGAGAAATGATGTAAAATAAAACAGAGAGCCTGGAAGAGTTGCCCCAGCTGAGCATCATCCCCTCTTCACCAGGCTCAGCAATAGGTGACCATCAGGAGGGAGGACAATCCTGCTAGCTTGCAGGCAGAGCAAGAGTCCAAGCAAGAGGCCAAGATGAAGACCGCATCCTTGTCTTCTCCTGGCCGTCCAGCCTCATGCTGACCAAAGGGAATGACGGGCTGGGCTTTGCTTAGGGCTGACAAGCACCGGTAACGCTTTAGTCACCAGCTCTTACACTATAGGCAGCATAAAAAGTGTTGCATTTTGGCCTGGAGCTATGAGGAAGCCCTGCCTTGATGGCCAAAGCTTTGAAGTCCCATGGGATTAGGAGATGTGTTTCCCTTTTCCTCCAGACTCCCAGTTTTGCCCCAGCGGGAGGGGATACCGGCTGCATCGCTGTCAGAACTGGTACGGGATGAGGAGAAAAGCGACGGTGAGATGCGCTTCCCTTTGGGCTTGTGTCTCTGTGCCTGCAGCCACCCAGGGCGTGCAGCACCGGAGCAGAGGAACTGCACCATCCCTCTGCCTTGGGATTTTTTTCCCCAATTTCTAAAGTCAAATGGGATGTGCAGCCTCGCCACGTCTGCATCCCTCTCCCAACCTCCCTCTTATCTCCCCCACCTCCCACCTGACCTCCCTCCATCACCCCCAGGTCCCTTCCAACTACTCCCCGCATCTCCCAAGCCCCAGCAATTGCTTTTGAAACAACATGTCAAAACACCATTAGCTCATCCCTGGCCAGCCTGGCTCCCTTCCCCAGCCGAAATGATGAGGACAGGCTGGCGCTGATGCATCCCGCCTGGTACTTTGAAGCGCCCGCCCGCGCTTGGCGGGGACAGCTGGGCCGTGCCACAATCCCCTCGGCCCTTTGGGCTAAGCCGGGCGTTTTAAGATAGTGTGTGTCTTCCCCCCCCCCTTCCCTTACCCAACGGTGACAACTGCGCAATTATTTTAGATGCTGTTTACGGACCCGCCGCGTAACCGGAGCCCGTGGATGGCGGGGAGGAATGGGAGGTGGATGGGTGAAGGGGGCTGGGGGTGGGGGTGGCCCTGCGTGGGTTTCACCCTAATTAGCAGCCCCTTCGTTTCTCACAGGGGTGGCTAAAGGTGCTGGAAACCTCGTCTACACATGCAAAAGTCACAGCACCAAAGAGATGGGTGGCTGAAAACAGGCACTTTGCCGCAATCCTTTTTTCAAGGATGGTTTGAACCCCTTGGTGTTTGTTTTAGAGCTCACCCCGAGGCAATGCTACCTCCTCGCTGGACAAGTGATGCTGCCGGGTGGGGATGGAAACCCCTCTGGGTAACGCCTCGCCTTGTGCCTCAGTTTCCCCATTGGTAAAACAGGGATGTGATGTCTGGTACAACCCCAGAAAAGGAGAGGAAGGCACCAGGTTAGAGCTGGTCTTCCTAAAACCAGTGCTGCAGCCCAGCTGCCGCAAAGTCCCTTTAGCAGAGTTGGGGCTGTGACAAAGTGACACAAGGAGCTTCTCACGGCAAGGTGGGGTTGGCTGGGAGCTGGGCTCCGCTAGCGGAAAGTCATTCCCGAAACGGGAATGCAGAATGCGGTGCCCCAGGCCTGCACCCTCGCACCCCTGTGCATCGCTTTCCGCGAGCCCTCAGCACCACCTAGTGTTCCCAAATTTTCCCGGGGTTCATTTCTGCACACCCAGACGTGTGTGGCCACGCCGCGTGATGGCCGGTCCCCAAGACCGGGACAGCAGCAGCATCCCGTAACCCTTCTCCCCGCATCCACAGGGACCCTCCCTAATTGCTGCCTCTCTTCTCCCACTTAACGCCACAAATCCCTCGTGCAAGCTCTCAGGTGTGAAGGCTGCTCCCCCCCCAAAAAAAACCCCAGCACCCACTTCCCAGAGCCCTCCCAAAGCATCCTCCTTCGTGGGGATGGATTTACAGGGCGGGCTGAAATGCTTTGCCGTCCAAGGTCGCTTCTGCAGAGTGTGGGGAGATGCTGGTTTGGGCTGAATTTCTCTTGCTAAAGGTCAAAAAATAGCAGGGTTGAAATTCGGTCTTGTCCCCAGGTACGGTTTTTGATGCAATGCAACTTTTAGGATTGATGGGGATGCTGAATATTAACGGAAATGAGAAATGTTTGCTCAGGAAAGAGAGTTGGAGCTGGAGTGCTGGGGAGGAGGGCAACAGCAGGCAAAAATTGTCACTGATCATAAATATGGGGAAGAAGAAAAAAGTAAATATCAGTACTAACAAGGAGGCTTCCCAAACCTGATTTAAAAAGTGAAGAGTTTAGAGTTAACATCTCAAGACGACAAACTGATTTTCCCTCTCTCTTCTCAGATGAAAGTACCCACCGCATCCGCTCCCGCCCGCCCCTCGCAGCTTCGTGTCCCCAGGAACCTCACCATCCGAGAGAGACATTTCTTCCAGCTCCAGATGTTGAAGAAGAACGAATCCCCAGATAAATGCCGGTTGTTTTAATCGGTGACATGGGTACGAACAGAACAGCAAGGGCGAGCCCAGGCGAGGGGCTGGGGAGGTGACATTCCTCCCTCTGCCACCGAGATGTGCCCTTGCTCCACTCACTGCTGAGTAGCCCCTTGAAGGAGGGGGAAAAAAACCCAAAACCCAAAATCAAACCTTTGGGAAGCTGGGTTGGTTTGGTTTGGTTTTTTTTGGGGGGGTTTTTTGTTTGTTTTTTTTTTTTTTTTTTTGGCTGTGCCATTCCTCTGCTTGCACCAGCTCCCTGGGAAAAGAAAAAAGACAATATATTTAGCCGAGAAGCGCTGCAGTTGTACAAAGAATGCTCGCTGGGGGAATAAAAAAGGAGCAGCTCCCCGGGTTTTAAGATTTCATTTTGCCCCCTCCCCGGAGGGCAATAGTAACGGCAGCTCCCCGGCTGCCTGTCCCTCTCCTGGTGTCACCCCCTCTCCGCTGCGGGGATGGAGGTGGTTTCGTGGAGCATTTCGGTGCCTGCCTGCTTTTTTGGCTCCACATCAGCTATGAGGTTTTTTTTTTTGTTTTTTTGGGTTTTTTTTTTTACCCTGCTTGGCCCACGGAGTTTTGCCCACTTTGTGCTCCCTTTTCAGTGGGATTGCTTTAACCTTTAGCCTTCACCACCTCTCCCTGTATCTCCCTTTCTGTTGCCTTTCACTGTTTTCTTGCTCCCCGCCTACGCTTTCTCTTACATTTCTTTTATCTGGCTACACAATTTTCTTTCTAACGATCTTCTGTCCCTTATTATTGCTTTCGCCTTGTCCAAGCACGCTGCGGTCCTGGCATCCAGCTGGGACTGATGCAGTTTGAATCACACTGTGGCTGAGCATTCCCCGCTTTTCTTTAATTCCAGCCCCCTCTCGCCTGTTTTTACCCAGCCGGGGTCTCAGATCTGCTCACAGGGGTGCTGTAATAGAAACCTTTGGGGTTTTTTTTGGTTGTTTTTTTCCTTTGCTTGTGTCTGCTTTCTTTGCCAAGCTCTGCCCCAAAGCGATCTCTTTTCGGTCCGGCCGTGCACGGATGCTGTTTGCTCTCTGCAGCTGCAGATGTGCCGTATCGGATTTATTCATCTTCTCCTTTTTGCCATCTGGCAAACTCCTTCCTAGACGTCTTTGCGAGGGAACAGGGCGTTTGCAAGAATTAGGTCACGTTTCGAGCAGAGTTCAACGAGTCCCTCGCCATCTCCTTTGCTAATTCCCAGTTTGCGCCTCTCCGGGGCTCTTTTCGCTCCCCATCACACCCTGCGTAGGAACTAAAGCTGCCCGCGCTGAGGAGCAAATCGTGCTGATGGTAGTCTGGAGGCAGCCACAGGTCTCTGCCCCTTCCCCTGTTGCAAAGTATTTGGGCATCGCTGCAAATCCGGGTTGCAGGCGATGGGTAAGTGCTCAGCCGACAAACAACGCCGAGATGGGAGGATGCTTTGACGGGATCCTTCCTTGGGTACCAGGAAGGCTGATGGGCCAGAGCTGCTGGCTGTTGCGTCTGTAGGAGGTCGCCCACTCAAAAATGGGAGGATGTAGGTACGGAACCATTTTCCCGCAGATATTTCGCCCGTGGCGGGTGCTGTGTCGCACAGCACCCGCTCGCTCAGGCAGGTTTCATATGCACCCGTGCATGGGTGCAGGGGAGGGGGGAAGGAAAACAAGGTGTAACTTGGTTGGAAAACACATCGATATCCCAGCGAGGGACCACGTAAGTATCTGTGTCTGGGCGGGTGTGCCGGGCAGCGAGCCAGCTTGCTCTCTGATTTTTCCGCATCCCAAAACTGCAGGCAAGCTCTCTCTGGATCCGGGTCCACATGGCAGATGACTCTTTCACCCGTCCCCTCTGCCAGCACACAAACCCGAAGGAACTAATTTCCTGGCTCTGACACTCCATCATTTCCTCCATTTCTCCGAGCAATTAATTCTGAGCTCTTCCCGAGCAAATTTACACATCGTTCCCTCCTCTTCCTACTCCATGCTCCAGCCAGCGTCTGACACCGCATCCTTGGAGGCTGCAGGTACCAAAGAGCATGTCATCTTCCCAGAGGGCATCCTGAGATGTTTCTGCTTTCCTGGTCACTCCCTGCAGATTTGCACGTCGGTGTAAAGAGACCGTCAGGCTGCTGTTTGCTCTCAGAGGTCCTATGGATGCGTTCAGGGGCTGCAATTCTGTGTGGGACAGGCAGGGAGAAATACAGACATCAGGAGGCGGAAAATTAGAGATGAGCAGGACACAAAATGGCTTTTTGAAGTGCCCGTGGCTGGTGAAAGGCCAAAATCTAGACATAGGTTGGATGAGGTACCGTCTCTACCTGTGATTTCAAGGCTGTTTAACGATCTTTGAGTATTTTAAGGGGTGGCTGAGCTCTAGTGAAGATAGGGCTATAAGAAGATATAGCTATAAATTAGAGATGAATTGGGGTTTTGATGTGTTTTCTTGGGAAATGGTTGCACATAGAAGTGAGAAGTTTTGCCGGGGTTGGATTCTGTTTCACCCCCAGCTCGGGGATGGTCTGTACTACAACACATACAGATGCAGAGGTTATTTGTTTCCTTATAGTAAGATCCACCCCCACGTACACCCCGTGGTTTCGTTCTGCAAATATTTGATGGTGCAAATTTCCTGGTAGCCAAGAAACACCTACACAATGCAGCAGAGTGTTCAGTAGGGATAAATTCCCATTCCAGAGTCAGGTTTAGCTAAAGGTTTAGTTTTTAGCTAAACTCAGTCCTTTCAGATGAGACGAGCCGTGGGGTTTATGTACCAGGTCTGACAACTTCACCACTAACAACCATTTTCTTTGCACAGCATTTTTGGTGCTTCAGTTGCAGTTTTGGCCATCCCCTGTTGGGTTTCGTGGTGGGTTTGTTTGTTTGTTGGGTTTTTTTTCCTTTTTTTTCTTTTCATGAGCTTGCACAGAGATGCAACAACTCTCTAACTCAATAATTCTTCACATTTCCAAGCCCTCCATCCCACCACTTGTTTTCCTCCCATTTATTTCCCAACCTCAGTTTCAGGTGTAGGTTTTTTTTAGGGGGGTAAAGCCTCTTATGTGCCTGCAGCAGGGCTAGTGTAAACTCCCCCATTTATTCTGATTTATTCCAGGGCTCATGGGACACAGGTTAAAATGGCAGCAGGCTCCTAGGATGTTCATGAAACAATTTAATGGAGGAGCTGCCTAACTAGAGAAAAGAAATACCTGCAGCTTGGCTTTTGCCTCTGGAAAATTTGAATCACCCCCACCTGGAAAAAAAAAACCACGCATGGTTTGGGCATCCAACCCCACCGCCGATAAAATCAGCAGCCAGAGGATCCCTGCAGGATGCTTCCTGCCTGCCCTTGGCCCACAGAAAGGATGAATTAGTGGGTAATTCTTTTTACAAGAAGTCACTTGTTTAAACAACATCACAGGACAGGGTGAGGGAATAGATTTCATTGTAATAAATCAAAATAATAACAATAATAATAATAATAATAATAATAAAAAAAAGACGGGATTGCCAGACAGTGCTTCAACCCATGAAGTCATTTACAAAAGAGAGTGGGTATATTTAAAACATTAAAATCTGGTTTTCTTACCACAAAGTCCCTGTGGCAGGTGTATTTGCTCTCAGTGATGTAAGTACCTGTGCTGCCCCGTAAAAGTGAGCTAAACCCCGGGCTATTGCGCAGAAGGCTCTGTCAGTGCTTCCCTTACAAATAGCGATAATAATGCTTACCCCCCTCCCAAGGGCCTCGTGGGGGTTAATTATTTAACATTTGTAAAGCACTTGCAGGGCTGGAGATGAAAGTGGGAAGTATTATTAAGAATAAACTACGTTTTATAGGGGGCCTGGTCAGAAAATTGCGTTTGGAGTTGAAATATGGGTTATGAGCTGGGATCCCCGGAGGAGCATCCATCACGACCTGGGAAGCACGGAAAATGAAGTGCTTCAAAGAAATTAATCCTTTCTGCAGCGTTTCACGGCCGGGGCTGTGCCGAGGGGTGTGGGAATTGGGGTGGGGGTAATGCCCCAGGCAGCCCCCCCATCCCCGCATGAGGTGGGTGATCCGGGGGTCTGATAGAAGGCAGTTTAATCATTGCGAAGAAACGTGAGAAAATAAAGATTTTGGTGGGGAAAATGCCTCGAGGCAGCCGGTTTTTCAAATCAGGACGTCGCGGATGAGTTTTGGGGGAGAAAACCGTGTGCCCGGGGGTGGGGGTTATGTGTCCGGCGTCCTCTTTCCCCTCTGGCCGGGGTTTGGGGGAGACTGGGAGCAGCTGGGACAGGCAGGGAGCAGGCAGGTGCCGCAGGCAGGAAGGAGGCAGGTGCCGCAGGCAGGGGAGGAGCACGGCTCACCTGGGCGCAGGTGTGGCAGCGGGATCACCGGGGCAGGTNGTTGGGGGGTGGGCTCTGCCCTCCTCGACCCACCGGGGTGTCCCATCGCCCCGGGGTCCCGGTGGGATGGAGCAGAGGAGGGTTTTGCTGCTGCCCCTGCCCTGGGCTGTGGCCGTGGGACGCGAAGGGGCAGCCCGGCGGACGGGTAGCAACCTTTTCCCAGGAGGAAGTTAAAAAATAAACACAATACATAGGGCCTGAAAGCAGGCAGAGGTGAGATGGCGGCAGCCTGGGGGCAAGGGGTGCCCCCCAAAATGCCCCGAGCCCCTTGCTGGGCTGTCTGCAAGAAGCCCTTGCCAGCTCCCAGCCGAATTAAATGCAAAAGCTCTGCCGAACAGCTACGCCGCAATCCCTGCTGCGTGCGCTGAAGCAGCAACTCTCTCCCCACCCTCCTCTCCCCGCAGAATCGCCCAGGAAAGTCTCTTTTAGTGCCTAAAAAATGTGCAGATTAGGAGGAAAACCGGAGTCCAGGGGTCTGCTCTGCTCGAAGGACGGTGCCTCCGCTAGCTTAGGGAAGGGTTTCTTGTTCTCCCTCCCAGCTCGTCGTCAAAACCCCACGAACATCTGGCTTTTGCAGCGCAGGGCGCGAGTGCCGAGGCACGGGGCGCTCGCTGAGGTTTACGTCGGGCAGCCGCAGCTATCCCATAATCCGAGGGGCAGCAGGCTTCGTTTTCTGTGTTTAAGGTGAATAACTGGGTCTGTCTGGGATGTATTGCAACAGAAACGGTTTCTGTAGGAGCCGGTCGCGGACAGTTTTCCCTGAGGGATGTTGAAGGCAGCTGGGAGGGATGCTCAGCAGCCTGTATCGCGTTGTGGGGCGATCGGGACAATTTTAGGACAAACGGACATCTCGTCTTTGGAAAATACTGATTTTTGCGGCATTGCTGGTGACAGTAACGCCAGTTTTGAGTCACTGTTTTGTGTCGGTGCTTGTGAGGTAACGGGTTGGCGGAGTCAGGGGTATTCCATCATCGCGGAGCCGGAGAGGCAGTTCGGTGCACAGACCTTGGCTCGCCGAGTCCCGTGGCAGCCACCACCTTTAGAAAGCACTTTAATCTCTTAGGCATCACGCAGAGGCGAAGAAAAATGGCTTTTAGGATGGTAATGCGCATTTCCCAAAAGAGATCATTTTTAAAGTCAGGCCTCCGTTGCCTTAAAACCACAAATAAACAAACGCGGGGCCGTAAAGAGAAGCAAAAGGATGACGAAGTGCCCACTCGGAGCCCCTGTAATTAAGATGGCTTTGACTAATTTGTTTTATTTCTCAGCTCTCGCTGCTGGGCTGTAACTCGGAGCTGCTTCTTGCTGCTTCCCTGCTGGCGGGGCTCAGGACAGGGGCAGGGATGGGGAGCCCAGAGCAGGGATGTGCAAGACAGAAGGCGAGAAGAGGCGGTGTGAGGAAGAGCGGTAGCAGGCAGAGAGCGATATCAACCTCTCCATCACCAGCTTTTCGGCCTCTCTCTCCCCCAGTGTCTCTTTTCAGGTGGGTCCATTGTGTCTATTAAATAGACCTCAGGTCCAGCATCCCAAATTTGAAGCTTTCATCCCAGTTTGAACTTACACGTTGAATTTTCCCGGCGCAGCGAGCCTTTGTTTCGGGATTAGCTCGGTCTGGCTCGCGTGTCTATCAGCAGCCGCTGTACAAGCTCCTGCTGCACCTGATGGTCCTTCAGATATTCCCCGGCAATTGAGCCTAATAGGTTCCAATGATGATGATAATTTTTAACCTAAGAGTAAAAGCCCTAAGGATCCTTTAGAGGCAGAAATGTTGCTTTCCTGGTTTTGCAGCCGCGGCTGGGCTCGCAAATATTAGTAACAAATAACATGATTGCTCGGTGTCACCGTTAACGCTCCCCCGCGCAGATGGAGGCAGAGATAGAAGAAAAACCGCCGATAATGGGATGAAATGGTTCAGAGTGGGGTTTCAGTCTGACATTAGTGCGTTAGGGATCCAGCTCCTAGGGGAGCTAATGGAAGTGCTGCTATGATTAGAAGTGCCGCTGCAGACGAATAAACCAGTGCTGGTAATGGAGTCCGGCAGTGCCGGCAGGCAGCGGGCAACAGGAGAGCTTGTATTTGTAGGCAACACCTCTCCCGACATCTCTCGGGTGTCTCCTCTGCCATCTTTCTCTCCGCAGAGGCACAGTCATCTCACCTCCGTGGCTTCTTCTCCAGTCACCCCGCTGACGGACCGCTGCCTTCCCTCCCCGCTTCCCAGGCGGAGCGTTTGGGGCCGTGGGGTTACGTGGGGTTCGGAGGAAGGTGTGATGCACACGGAGCGTGCGGGGTAGGAAACGGGCTGGTGGAGGATGCGGTTTTGGCCGAAGCACCTCAGCTGCTGTCGGTCTGGGTTCGATGCTCTCCTGCAGTCTCAGATTCAGCACAAGGGAGACGCAAACCACCTCGAGAGGGTTGGAAATAGCGTCGTTATTTCCAGATACACACCTCAGTGGCATTCCTCAGCTCAGCTTGAGCTCAGTCTTTTTTTTTTTTTGGCTTTTTTTGTGCAAGCCAAGACATTTCTCTTCTTCACTGAGTCAGCTTTTCCCCAGGGACCATCCCGGTCACCCACAGACGCTCCAAGAGCCGGGTGGCAGGTCCCACGGTGAGCAAACCAGCTCTGGTGTGTCTGAACCGCCCGATTTGCAGAGGCCGAAGGGCAGAGTGAATTGCAGGGGTGATGGCTGCGAGCTGTTTCCAACGGCGAACTTCAGACCGTAATTTCCAAGCTGGGGAAAATGGAAGCGATGCCCTGACCGAGACATTATCGATGCGCTAATAAAACCTTTACAAAAACAAACTCAGTAAAGCAAACGCGACCTTTGGAAAACTCAAGGGGCCCAGGGTTTGGGTGAAGAGAAATTATCTGTGGCTGCCAGGGTAGCAGGGCGAGAGGAGGAGGCAAAAGCCCAGTCGGGCTCCTCGCCATCCTCCCTGCGGCTCCAGACGCCCGCCCGGGTGGTTGGGTGCGTTGGCTATCAACCAAGAAGAAACGAGCTCCCTTGGGAAGTGATAAGAGCAGATGAAACAGTAAATCATTAAGCCGGCGCAGCACATGGCATTGTAATAAGCAGGGGGCAGAGTGCATTAATTACGAGCCAGCAGGGACGCGGGTGCGTTAGCGAATGTGCGGGCTAGACGACGAGGGAGCGGGGCGGAATCACGTTTTGCAGGGACGTCCTGCAACGGTGGTGGTTGCTGCCAACCCCAACACCAGCTGGACCTTCAGCTTCTTCTTTCCTCCGACGTGGTTGATTGCAGGCAAAGTCTCGCTGTGTTTGGGATAAAGGAGAGCTGTTTGCTCCAGGGCACTCAGAGTTGAAAACATAATTGTTTTCTTTTTTTTTTTTTTTTTTTCCCCTCCCCTCCCTGTGCTCACCTTTTGCATGTTTTCAGAGGAGGAAGAGAAGCAGGAGAAATAGTTTTGCTGGTCACGCGTCCCAGATAAGCCACCCTGCTTCCTGCTAGTGAGCAATTGGGCAGATACGGACGGTAGCAACCCAAAAAAAAGTCCCCGTCGCCCTGCTGAGCTCACCCCAGCTCACGTAAGCGCTATGAGGTGGACGTGCTGGCCAGCCAGGTCGTGTGTACTCCGTCTAAGCGACCTTTAACTTTCCCCACTTTGCTTCATCGGTGTATCCTTTAGGCCATCCCGTTCGGACTGCATCGATCTCACGTGGGAAACCATCAGGTCCCATTAAATAGCTGCTTTTAAAACGTCGCTGCTGGAGCTAGGTCATGGCGTTCTATATTTGACTATATATTGCTGTGGTAGTGTTATAGCATTAATACGGCACGATATAGCTGCAGGGCTTCTTGTTGTGGTGTTCTGGGATGGGTTCAGTTCTGCTTTCGGTCATTATCCTGATATTAGACCGTTGCATGTACGTGATGGGATTCTCTGCTCGCCCAGAAAATACAGATTTTTCAGCCACCCCCCTGGCTCAGGTACGCTGCTCCCTTAATCACAGGGATACAGGTGGGTGCTCTGGTTCCCCGGTCTCTCAAAGGACTGAAGAGACCATTGTATTAACGCACTGGACTGTGCTAGCGTTGCTGGTAAACAGCGTCTTGCTTTGATTTTGTGCTTTGATTTCATGTTTAATTACCCAATGCACCCACGGGCAATAAATCTCTCCTTTTAAGCCACGAAATAAGGCAGAGCCTTGCAGCGCTGCTAACAGCCGCCTGCAAAGCTGCTTGCCAATACAGTAGAAAACAATATTTCCGTGCACAGCTATTGCACCCTCGGATTAAATCCCCTCCTAAATTTGTTTGCACGAAACCCACCGTGATAGCTCATAGGTATTTGGTGAATACTGCGGGACCGGCGTGGTCTAAGCCGCAGTGACATCAGCCGCGTCTGCTGCTGCACGTAGCCGCGTGCACCGGGGTGATGTTTGCACGACGAGGCGATATTTGCTTACCTCGAGGGGTTGGGTTAGCTGGTTTGGTTAAACCAGTTCAAATCGGACAGGTTGGCTACAGGGCTTTAGTAGGTCTGATCTAATCTGGTGGATTTTCTCACCCCGGGACGGTGGCCTCGGGGAGATGGGATCTGCACGCAGCTGAGCTCTGGGGGCAGGGACTTGACGGGGCGAAACGAGCTGTCCCCAGGCCAAACCGACCTGCAATCAGGTATTAATTAAGCCAAAGCAACTGCTTTCCCCTCAGCAGCAAGTCATGTTCAACCTCGAACTATCCTTTATGCAGAAGGAAGGCACCGGCAGAATAAGAACATCTTTTTGTTGTTTATAATAGCAGCTGGTGGGGGGCTGAAGCCCAAAATGCAGCTGCGGAAGGTGGTTTAAGCACAACGGGGTCTGGGATGGGGAGGTCAGGTCCAGCGCCAAAACTACGCAGCCCCTTGCTATGTGGATGGACGGCATCCACGCCACGAGAGACCCGGTTTCTGCCGGGCATTAAGCTCAGCTTGGCGCGGAGAAGAGCGTTACTAAATGGAGGAGGAAGTCCTGGGCTCCGGCGGCACAGCCTTTGCTATCAATTAAAAAAAAAAAATCCTAATTGACCAGCCTGACACAACCGACCTGCGATCGCGCCAAGGCAGGCCCCCAAACATATGCTCGAACCCACATCAAAGAGCTAATCATTTCTCCACCTAATTAAGCAAACCAGCAAATGGCAAACAGGAGCCGGCTGGGTTTTAATTGCTGTAATTCTCCTAGGAAACGGGTCCCCCGGCTCTCCTACAAGCCGTGCACGTGTGTGCGCTCCGGCACGAAGGGGCAGGGAGGCTCCAGCTTAGTGATGCTCTGGAGAGAGCAGAAGGGGTGGGGGGCGGCGGGGAGGCAGGGAGCCAGTTGGTTTCTTTGCCCAGAACCAAAATGTTTTGTTTTCCAGCAGCTTTTGGGGTATTTTTGAAGCTGTATTTTGACCCAAATGCTTTGGCTTTGCAAAATAGATATGGGGGTGGGGTGTTTTTTCCCCCCCCTCCTGCTTTGGCTTTGCAAAATAGATGTGGGGTGGGGGTTTTTTTTCCCCCCTCCATGGGCTGAAAAAATTCCAGGAATTTAAAAAATTTTTGGACATAGCTGGACATCCGTGGCTGTTCAAGGAGCTAAGGAAACCCACGGATGTTTACCCCTAGATCTTGCTGTATTCCCTGTGCATTTTCTCTCCTGCCTGGTCCTGAAAAGCCCACCTTGCCCTGGTCTGCAGCGGATCTTCTTACTTGTACCTGCAGAAGGGTAGGAGAAGCAGGAGCTACTGCTGGGAGGGATCCCAAGGGATGCAAAGCTCAGGCTGGGATGTGTCAGAGATTGCAGCAGATATGAGGCCTCTGATAAACTAGTCTTGGCTCCAGCTTTTTTTGACATTTCCTAATCTTGAGGCAAGGACCTCGGAGGGGTCCTAGGTGTTCCCACCTCTCACCCTTGGAGGGTTTCCCAGTGCTCCATCCTATTCCCATTTGCCCTTTCCAGTCCTCCTTGAAAGGCAAAAGGAACAAACCCCCCGTTTTTCTCAGCGTTACGTCAAATAACCGGTGTAAGTTGTATGATGACATTGTTTTTCTTTGCCTTGTAGTCGGAGGACATTGCCAGGATGGCGAACTTCAAGGGTCACGCGCTTCCCGGCAGTTTCTTCCTGCTCTTTGGGCTCTGGTGGTCTGTGAAATACCCACTGCAGTATCTCAGCCAGAAAGTAAATAAGAAATTCCACAGGAATTATTGTTTCCAGCGTGTGGATGCCATCGAAGGGGGAATCAAAATCATCTTTGCTCTAACAGGTAAGGGTTATATTTTACTAGCTGTGCTGGTAACTTCCCAGCCTATAGCGATGACTGTACTGGAGCCCTTACTCCAGAGAAACCTGTCCAGACGTGGAAGGATGTGTCCTTGATGTTCATCTTGTCTTGATCTCTGATAGAGTTTGATGCGAAAAGACCAAGTCTCGTGCCCCTTCCCAAAGCTGAGCTCCCATTAATACAGGCACGCCTGATCTTTATATCCATCCCTTTCTCCCTAATGCAAAACCATCGGCTCATGCTTGAGGAACCACCCACCCCCGCAGCAATGAGTAGCATCACCCATCATTGCGTATAAACCATCGGAAACGGCGTGCTCTTGCGTGTCCGTGCAGGGATGCTGGCAGAACAGTTCGTCCCGGATGGCCCACACTTGTACCTCTACAGCGGGGAGAACCACGACTGGGTGAAGCTGATGAACTGGCAGCACACCACCATGTACCTCTTCTACGGCCTCTCCGGGGTGGTGGACATCTTCACCTACATCTCCCAGGTGGTGCCGCGGGGTCTGGATCGCCTCATGCTGTCCGTGGCTGTCTTCGTTGAAGGTCGGTGGAAGGTGGCACTTAATTCGGGGAGGGATGTTGGAGGGTGAGTCAGAGAGGGACCAGAATTTGCCAGACTGAGATATCGCTCTGAACGCCCCTGAAGACAGAACACATTGTAGGTGATATATTATCAAAGGGTGGTTTGTAGCAAGATGGGAAATACAGACATCGATAGGTCCTGGCTTTGCCTGGTTTGGGATTTCTAGGGTGACAGCGGTAGAGCGGCAGGCTGAGTTTCCTCGTTATGATAAATGGCTGGTGGATGCTCCATATATCTCACATCTACAGAGCTGTTCATGTGCCCCGCGTTCTCCCCGCCCGAGAGCGATTAATTGCGCTGCAGGCATCGTCATCCTCATCTGCTTGCATTGCGCGTGGCAAATTGAAGTGCCTTATTCTGGCTTCAGCGCATCATGAATATCATTTTGTCTTCAGGCTGTCTTGCAAGTCACAAGCTGGGATTTCAGACCCCTCTTGGACACACAGAGAAAAGACACTAGGAAATGAAAGTCTTGCTTATATAGAAGACCCCTTAATGAAGGCACATCTCTTGTATTTTGCCTTCCCTGATCCCAGTGGTTTTTGAAGCAGCGGCAGGGGCAGCTCAACAGGTACAGTTTGGGATGGAAGAAAAGGAAATCTATCATTTCCAGCTCCTAAGAAAAGGGTGAGGTTTAGCAATGGAAAAGCAGGATGC
Organism: Aramus guarauna; assembly: GCA_013400195.1. Classification (NCBI taxonomy): domain Eukaryota; kingdom Metazoa; phylum Chordata; class Aves; order Gruiformes; family Aramidae; genus Aramus; species Aramus guarauna. The sequence goes on along the minus strand of VXBL01007667.1, from coordinate 481,143 downwards.
AGCAGGAACCTGGCTATGAGGGGAGGGTGATCTGAAGAGGTGATGGCACCGACATGGGAAGAAAACCACCCTTCTGTGGTCTTCTGCCTTTGGTCCCCATGTCGCTCAGATCCTCCTGCCCAAAAGTTGGGCATCTCATCCCTCCAGGATGGTGGGAGGCCAGGAGACCTGGAGGGATGTTGCTATGTGCAGTCCCTTGTTTTCATGGTGACCTGTCTCAATTCACCAGCCAGGCAGGCGATTTACTCAACCAGGGCTCTGTGGTCACGGCTGTTGTTGGTGATGTTCCTCTAAGCGTGGTATGTTTTTTGGCAGGTTGTCTCTTTTATTACCACGTCCTTCACCGCCCGATGCTGGATCAGCACATCCACTCCCTGCTGCTCATTGCCATCTTTTCAGGGGCCTGCAGCATCATGCTGGAGGTCTTCCTCCATGACAACATTGTCCTGGAAATGTTCAGAGCCGGTGCCACCATCGTCCAGGGAACGTGGTTCTGGCAGGTCAGTTCTGCCTTCTCCTGCAGAGCAGAGCTGCAGAGTGGGAGAGCAATGGGAAAAGAGGACAAGAAGCTGTACATCACGTATCAATCGTGCGTCTCCGAAGAATAATTTTGCCAGGCTTGCTTCATAAATAGATTATAACCCAGAATGAAAATTTACTTATCACAGGTCATCTCTGATGACTGCTCCTGCTGAAATAGCTGTTTGTCTTGGCTTATTGCTTCTCTGGGGGGAACAGAAAAAGTGAGCGCTCGCAGTGAGCAAGCAACGTTTTACAGTATCTAACAACCAAGTACTAATTGCTTAATGTGTCTAATGCACCCTGCAGCACTCCCTCTGGTTTAGTGGAAAGATGCAAACCCCACCAAGCCATAAAATGGCTGAGTAAAAATACGGCCAGCTGCTTGCTTTGGTAGGAGTCGGAGAAGCAAAGAAATCAGCTGGAAAGAACCGCTCCCAAAGCTAGGCTGCCGAACAGAAATGTGAGTTCTCCTTCTTTCTCAGCCCCAGGTCTGCTGTGCTAACTCCAACACTTTATTCAGAGGTTAAAAACTGGGCTGAGCTTGTAAAATACTAAATTCGGAGTTTTTAAAGGATGGCTAAGAGTCTGCAATGCAGAGGGACAATTGCGTCTGGACATCGTGCTGGAATTCAGTGAAGCCAGCAAAAATCACTATCCTGGTCAGGGCTCAAGTCCCTCGGTCACCACGTAGCTCGTGGTGATAACTGAGATGGACAGAGGGGTGCTGGAGGTCTTCAGTCCNAAAGTAATAAATTGTTTGTTCCACCAGATCGGGGTCGTGCTGTTCCAGCCATGGGGAGGTCCGATGTGGGATGAGAAGGACCACAACAACGTCATGTTCCTCACCATGTGTTTCTTCTGGCACTGGGCAGCCGCTGTGGTCATCCTGGCTATAAATTACACTCTCGCTTACTGGTACGGCTGGGGTATGAATTTGGGCAGGAGCGGGGTGGGCAGATAGGGGTGAGGATGCAGATGTACTCCGGGCGATCCTGGAGTACAAAGTCAGAGCTGAATAAGCAGCCCCTGACTGCTGCAAGTTTTAGGGCATGGCGACAAGCGCGCACGTTATTTGTTGAGTGCACAGAATGCAAAATAGTGTCAGCAAGAGGCATGGGCATTAAACGCGATGAGTCAAATAACCGAGCACCCGAATTCATATCAATTTTTTTTACTCTGCACTGGGGTGCTGGAAGTCAAACTTTAATTCAATAGAGAAATCAAAGCATTTCCAGGACCCCTGACACTTTGTCCCCTCCCTTGCAAGGATTTTGAAGCGGTTGACAGTCGCTGAGTTATTAGAGGCACAACAGCACTGTCTGATTGCTAAGACATCGCCAGTCCCCGGCATGGCTTTTCCGAGGAGGCAGGAAGGAGATGTTACCCCAATTTCAGGGATGCTTCCACACCCTATGAGCCTCTACGGGATGCTTGCATCCCCAAAGCCCAGCATTTTAGAGCCTCTATAACAGTTTCTCCCCCTCTGCGTATTCATTACGAGTGCGCTTCTCTTCCCCCGAGCGGTCTGGTGAGTGGCGGTAGTTTGGGGGTTTTTGCTAGCGGTGATTTATTCCTCGTGTGTTCCAGGTGCATCCAGAGGGGCAGGAGAGGCAGCGGAGAGCCCTACATCGGGCTCGGAATCCGGCAGCAAAAGTGTGACACCAGCTCCCAAGCCGCCTTCTTAAATGGCTCTGATGAAGAGTGAAGAGGGTGCAATCTCCTTCTGCAAACACGTGAAGAATCTGTTTTCTAGAAGGAAAAAAAAGAAATTAAAAAAAATTCAACATGATGAGGTTGCTTCATCCGATGGGTTCCCGTGCGTGTTTCCATAGTGATGGAGGGCATCCTTCGGCCAGTTGACTTTTCCAAGTGCCTGGAGGCTTTGACCTGCCAGGATTGAAGTCAGGGAAACCTCCAGGCTTGAGGTCGTGTACCTCCGGACCAAGGCATCATCCCAAGGAGGAAGAAAAAGAGTGTTGAAAGTGAGATTATGTCAAATTTGCAACATCACGGCTTGATTGTGCACAATGCAAATTTTATTACCGAAGCTTTGAACTAAAGAGGGTTTTTGTTAATAGTTTTCATCTTCACTTAAAGGCTGAAAGAGTGAATAAATGTGAATTAGAAATCCTCACTGAGCTGATATCCTTAAATTTAAGTCTGATAAAGTGTAGAGTGTGTAATAACAGCTTAGACAAATCCATCCCTCAGACCTGTAAAACCCGAAGGGCTGTAAGATACACAGCTAAGCAGCAGGGATTCATAAAATGTCACCGTTTTCCTTGAAAATAAACCCCTCGGCTTGGAAAGTGAGAAGAAACAGGCACACGTTTTGGTTGTACCCTGCCTTTGCCAGCTAATGTCTTGCAAAAAGCAACTGGAAATGCCACGTCCTAGATAGGAGGAGAAGGTGCCAGTAGTGAGTGTGGGGATTAAAAACCATAATATATATATATATATATATATATAAAATAAACACCAGCGCAAGCTGAATTGCAACTGCTCATGGCTCAAAGGCTGGGCTGGAAGGATGCTCCGCACTGGAGTCCTCTCGCTGCTGCGTAACGTTGGGGGTGCGATGGACGGCAGCTGATTTTTGCGCTCGCGCTCATGACAATGGAAAAGCTCACGCCCAGAGACCCCAAAGCTCGTCTTTTAACACCCTTTCCCCTCGTGCAAAGAGCCCGTTGCAGACTAAGGGGGCTACAGCCTGGATTTTATTGCTTCTAACAACTAACTAGCTTCCCTTGAACGCCAGCTTTCCTGTATTGCCACCACTGAGCCGGCTTATTTCGCAGGGCTATGGGGATATCGGGATGTGCAAACAGGCTCGGTGTGAAGAGAATTAAGCAGCGGAGCAATACGTCTCCGTAAATCCATCTGATAAAGGCCGTGCAATTAAGTCTCATGAGTTGTAACCACTGGACACGACCTGCATTTTGCAGATACTTTTTTTTATTTTATTTTTTTGCTGCCAAGTGGACGAGTTTTTCTAAACCGCACGAATTCCTCTTGCTGCTGCCGTGAGACGCAACCCGGCGAGAGCGTTTTGCAGGCTGCCGTCGCCTAATGCACGGAGAAAACCCTATTTGCAAGGTGACAAACCGAGTTACCTAGAGTGCTGCAGGACAGAAATCAGCTTAATTGAAGAGCAAAAAGGCCTTGTCTGGTGCTCTGGGTTATTTTCTTTTAGAAAACAATCCGAACATCACTATTCCTGTGCAATAGCCACATGAGGGCAGCACCAGGTGGCAAAGCTGGTGCTGGACGTGCAGGAACGTGCTCCGGGGCTGGCTGAGGTTGCAGTCACCTTGCAGCCACCCTCCTCCTTCCTATCCCCAAAAGTCAGAGGTTATTTCCATCCAAGGGCACACAGATTAAAGCTGACCTTGGTTTTTAAAAGCACTCCTTGGTTTTGAAGGTGGGAGAGGGTTTATTTAATTCTTCACGGCGCTCTCTGCTGCTCTTAATCAAGTTGCCGTCTCCTTCACCCCAAGGTTTTCTTTGTCCTTTGTCACTACGTGGCCATGAAACACTTTTCCCCTCTGTAGCACCCGGTGTCCGAAATAGTTTGTCTGGCTCATTAACTCCCTGGTCCCACAAACATCCCAGGACTGTCGGTATAGGGCTCGCTAATTTGTTTTCCACCTCTGGGGCACATTCTTTCTCGAGGTATGAAGGTCAGCGAAGGAGGAGAGATACAGCCTGTGATTAAGTAAAAAAATACAAGTGGCATTTATTTCTCGATGAGAATGAAGGAATTTTGGTTTAGCTAAAAAACACATTTGTAAATAGCTTAGAGAGCAAACAAGAGTGTGAAGGTTGCTGGGTGGTCCAGAGATGGTTTATTATATAGCGAGGTGCACGAGCCATCCCTCACATTTATTTCTTATGTGGTAGATACACCAGGACAGTCCTGAAGAGAGCATTGCTTTTATCAACAACCTTACTATCAACCAGTTGTCCTGGACACATGCTTGTCACCATATAAATTGAATTATCAGCCAGTGTCTTTGTGCTGGACCCACTGGCCATGCACCCGGACGGGACCGGGGGTGTATTTGTGGCCGTATCCACAGTCGGCTTTGAAAGGAGTGATGTCTCGGGGTGGGTTTTGCCTTCTGTAACTGCAGGCTGGTGCTCTTGCTCAAGGGTGGGGGCTGCCGGTGTTCCTGAAATAAGTGACCTGCCCGTCCGAAGCAGGAAAGAGCTGCTGATCCTCCCGATGGGAATATCTAACCTCCTCTTACGAAAGAACCCAGCCAACACCCTCCCACCCCCCTCAAAGCAGCCAAATATCTGGGCAGCTGGCTCTTCCTCCAGCTAGAAAGACAAGTCCTTCATCAAGAGCCCCGTCCACGAGCCACTCATTTCTCGGGCAGAGATAGGATCTACCACCACCACCCTTCACGGCCACGTTTATGTGAGGCTGAAACAATGGTGTAGGCAGCAGAACAAGCCCTGCCGATGCTTATACCACCTGCTTCACCTCCTCTGTTGCCTGTTTATGAAAGCCGGTGTTAGTATTCGTCATAATAATAATAATAATAATAATAATACTTTGCACTTCCCGAACAACCATCCATCTGCAGCACTCGAGCTGCTGGCAAACCTTTAATTAGATTGTGCCTCCCACCACCCCCAGGAAGTAGGCAAACATTATCACATTTTTTCATTAGCGCCGAGGCTGGTGATGAACCTTCAGGGAGAGGATGTTGCAGTTACAGCTGAGAAAAAAGAAAAAAAAAAGAAAAGAAAGAAAAAAAAAGAAAAAAAAAGGAAAAAAAAAGAAAAGGAAAGAAATAAAATTCAGTTCAGAGTTTAGCTTGAGAATATTAGAGGGGCTGGAGTGGGTCGGACACAGATCTGCCTCCCCCCAGGAGGAAGAGGAGGGCAGGTGTGTGCTGGTGCAATCCCATAATATTCCTCCACGCCTCAGCAGTTTGCAGCTAAGGAACTGTAATGGAGTCACATCCTTTCATGCCCACAGTGATTTTTAGCACACACAGTGCGTGAACGACCCGCTCCGTGATCTGGGGGGGGAGTTGTCCATCCTTTCTCTGGGTACCCCCTCCTCGGGCTGTTGTTCTTCCCAACCACTCGTCCCAGTCTCATCCTCATTTTTATCATGGGGATGGTTTAAAAGGCTGGAAATCCCCTTTCCCCAACCACTTCGTGCACCTACAACCTTTTTTGCTGGCTGGCAGGTACTTTAGCACCAGTTGCCTCTTTCATTAGAAACCTTTTTCCATGGGCTTTGCTCTTTGCTGGCCCTTTGAGCTCCATGGGAAAAGGCACCCTCAGCCTCTGAGCAGATATGTTTCAGCTGGGCCACGTTTTCTCCCACCTCCCTCCAGCTGCTGCCCTCCCAGCTTGTGTTTTCCCACTTCCTCCGAGGACTCGGCTCATCCTGTTTGGGAAGCAGCTTTGTGCTAAGCTGCCTTTTGGGGTAAGGCTTTGTTGAACTGGGGGTGTTGCAGAAGGGAAAACTGAGCTGCAAAGAAGTCCCTGACGGTGCTGCTGCTCTTTTTCCAGAAGGAAAGGTATGGTGGAGGTGGAGGTGGTGGTGGTGGGGGTCTGTATTATTTTTAGGGGTAGGTCTGTAAAGAAGAGCTCCTCTGGGGGTTGTGCTTCTCCCTGTGCTTGGGCTTAACGTGGTAGCGAGCTCCTGAAGCTTTAGCTTGAGCGAAGCTGCTTGTATTTATGGAAGGCTCCTCTGCTGCTGTGGGCTCCCCTGGTGTCACAGGACCCTTTTGCACGTGTGCTCAGCCCTCTGCAATGCGTCTTGCTCCCCGAGCGCGGTTGGAGGCGAGCAGCGATGGGCGCACCGCCGCGTTGCCAGCACCGCCGCCAGCTTCTTGTTTTCCTTCCTTCCTCCTACTTGTTACTGCTGATACGGAGATAATGGGTATAAAAGAGCTCCTGGCTATGGCTTGGTGGCTTTGATGGCTGTGCTGGAGAACAGCCCATCACCTTGGGGAGGGTTGTGCAGGCTGGTTTGCTTCCGTGCTGTTCCAGCCTTGGGGTTTCCCTGGGGTGCTGGCTCACGTGTGTGGCTTCTGGCAGGGCTTAGGCATGGCTTATCCTGTGGCCCCGACAGGGTATTATTTTTTTTTTTTTAGTTGCAGGAGGACTTATGTGCGTGTGGTTGCAACCTGGAGAAAATACAGGTTTGGGAATGTGCTGAGTGGTTGTTAGTGGTCCTCGGGTGGTCAGAGGCTTGGGTGCCGGTCCTGAGCAGCGCTGAGGGTTTCTGCATCATCAAGTCGGTGCTTCCGAGGGAGATGGGGACGGTGGGGTGGCTCGTGGTATTTATCTGCCTTGAGGCACTCACGTTGCTCATCTGTGCAGCCAGCGAGGTGCTAAGGCTGGGTGTGCAGCCCTCTGCCATGCGACGTGCAGCAGATTGGGAGTGGTTGTGTCTGTGGATGCTTGGCGTGGGGCAGCGTCGAGGAGTGGATGGGTGAAAAGGAGTGGAAACAGGCTGCCGTGTCCTGCCAACCCATCTTTTGGGGGAAAGAGGGCCACCATCCTCCTCCTTGTGCCTGCTGTGGGCTGGGAGATGGAGCTCACAAGGGCTCTGCTCTGGTTTGGGAGCTCCTGGCCCAAAATCTCCTGTCTACAGGCACTTTTTGTAAGGCCAGACACCCCCTAAGAGAGTTACTGTGTACCTGGCAGCCCCATTCAGAGACTCTCGAGCCCTTCCAGCAGAGCCTGGCCACGTCGGATGATGCCGCAGCCTTGTCTTTTCTTGGCTCCTTCCCCAGTCATCCAAAGAACCCCTAACATAATAACTGAAGATATGTGGTTGCCATGGGAACGGAGTTGGCTGCTCATCCTGATTTTTGTGGCAAACTCCAGGAGAGTTTTGTTTTTTAATAGCAGACATGAGGTGTCCCAGGTTATGAAAGCCGGTTGACTCAGCGCGCTTTGAACTGGCCTGCAGGATGTTCGGCTCTAAACATCCTGTCTGAGGGCCACCTCCCCGTGGTGGCTTCTCCCTTTATCTGCCTCTTCTGAGTAATAACCGCTCCTCGCTGCCACATCTGGAGAGGGAGAAGGACAGGCAGGAGTTGCAGGTAAACTCTCCTACCCATAGAGAGAAACGCGACGGCGAGCAGCTGCGCGTGGGATGGACGTGGCTGCTTGAGCTTGGGAAGAAGAAGGGACGTGGGGAGAGTCCATCTCTGCAAGGCCGAGGTTTAGTGTGATGACAGGCGGTGCTGATGGAGGCAGTCTGCCAGCAATCTGTGGCTTCATCTCTTTTTTGGGAGGGTTTATCAGGTTTTGGAGGTACGTCATGGCAGAGGATTTGCAGGGGGAGAGCGGGCTTGTGCCTCTTCTGTTGGGTGAAGGCTGTTGGCAGAAGAGATGTGCTTGGTTAGCAAGGATGGAGGAGGGTCCACAAAGAGAAGACTCTCCAAATGTCTGTGGCCAGACGCTCAGCTTGCCCTGTGTGTTCGGGCTGGCTGCCCTGGGATGCTGCTCTCCCTGCCAGGCTGATGGTTGCACCCATGGGTGCCTGTAGGGGATGCTCGTGCATCCACATGGGCAGCATCAATCCCCCAGCATCAGCAGGAACAAGTCCCCTCACAGGGCCGAAATCCTTGATGGTGATGGACCCAGAGCTGTGACGGCTCCCGGGGGAGAACCTGGAAATCGGGCAGAGATGCCGTCCTTCCCAAGCTGAGCCCGGGGAGGCTGCGAGCAGCCAGTGCGAGCACTGTAAGGAGAGCAGGCAGCTCCCGTATGGCTACGGAGCAAGAGCATCGCAGCCCGGAAGCTGCGGAGGGAGAAGGGCAGCTCAGGTAATACCTTCTGACTGCAGCCGTATTTCAAGTCCTCCGACAGACAAAGTAGCTCACAGGAAAAATAAATGGCCCGTGTGCCTCTCCTTGACCAGTGCTCTCTTCCCCGACTGCGGCTCACTTGGAGCTTAATCAGCTTTTGTGTGAGCGTGGGATCAAATGCCGGGGCTGGGGGAAGCCGGTGGGTGAGAGGTACCGGTTTGGCTCCGTGAGCTGGTTGAGGGGCTGGTGGATGTGGGGGGGTTGTTTTGCTGTGCCTTGAATAGGTGAGCTCTGCAAGTGGACTGTTGCTTGGAAACCTGTCTGGTTTCCCTACAATAGTGGCTGTTTTATAAAAGGAGGTGGAATTTGGGTTTTTTTGTTTGTTTGATTTGTTTTTTGGTTTTGTTTTTTTTTTTGATTGGGTTACATCCAACCTTTTGCTTGACCGAAGGGTGGGTTTGGGACATCTCTGCTAAGTGAGAGATGCCTCGGGATATGTGGTGGCTGCTGAAGAGCTGTGTCCAGGTGGTGGGAAGCAAAGGGGACTCGTGACAACTACCAAAAGCCTTGATGAATTGGGCTGCCGAGAGGTTACAAAGCAAGAGGGTCCCCAGCACCAAAAAGAAGAGTGAGGCTACTCTGTTGGGGAGAGGGATGGTTGGGGTGGGAGATCCCAGGGACAGAGTGGCTCGGGGGCTGCTGGTAACTAAAGCAAAGGGGGGATGCCCGGCGGATGTGGGGTCAAAGCTGGACACTGGTGTAGCCCAGAGCAGCCTCTGGAGTTGCAGGTGGGACAAGTCAGTTGTCATTTCTGATGCTTGGGCATTGGGAAGTCTCTGCTCTCCTCTAATTAAGCATGCCAAATTAACGCTCCTGTTACATATCTTGATCAGGGTATGCTCCTGACTCCAGCTTCAGGCTGTTGCCCTTGTAGTCACAGTCCCTGTAGGACAATGGTAAAATTTGGTTATAAATCGTGCAATTGTGTGCTGCTTAAACGCGCTTTAATAGCATTTGTTCTTAGACCCTTCAGCATGTGGATGTCTATGCGAGGAAGATATGTGCCCTGGATTGCATGTCCAGGCTATAATCAGGAAAGACATGGTTTCTCCTGGGGCATGAGCCATCTCACCCTGATGTAGGCATCCAAAATAGAACATAAAGGATTACCAATCCCTGAACCAGCTCCCGGGATGGGGTGTTTCTCATCTGCCTGACAGGCTGTTTAGCAACTTCCCTCCTGAAAGGAAACCTTAACACGGCGTAAACAGTTTGGAGCCTTCCCCAGATTACCCGTGTCCCGGAGATGCAATGGGTGACATTCATCTCTACATCCAAACACCGTGCCTGCCCGCACAGGGCTGAACCAGTTCGACCGACTCCAGCTCTGCAGCCAAAACCCGACCAGGGACATCTCACGGAGCTCTCCCTCACCTAAGGCACTTGCCACGCCACATCCTACCCTTATTTTGCAGTACCTAATTACTTTCTAGTGTGGGAGGACTTGAACAACGTGCTGGAGTTGTTCATCCAGCCTCTGCAATTTGCTTTGGTATTTATAAACACGGTGAGGATGTGATGTGTGGTGCAAGGGCTAGTTGGTGTGGTAGCTTCAGGATGAGTAATGCCTTCTTAAGCACATCCGAGCTGTAGAAAAGTCCCAGAAAGCCCAGGTAGAGGGAAAGAGTGAGACCTCCTTAGGTGGTAGATGCACACAGAGAGCAAGGAGAGGGGTCTTGCTGGAAGAATCGAGACCATTCCAAGGTAATATCAAAAGCTCACTGCTATAAGCATTTAGATAATTATTTAATCCCTTCTGTGCTTGCTGCTCTAGGATTATTTTTTTTTTTCCAACAATGGACTTAAATACTTTGAAGGATATAACTTTGCACATGGCAGCCGGTTGCGCTGCCATACCTCTCCACCTCTCCATCCCTGCTGGTATTTGGTGGCGTTGGTCCGGCTTAGCACAAAGGCAATTTTCATGCTTTTAGTCTTCAAGCTCTTCCTACTGGAGATGAAATCTCTTTCCCTTGTGTCAAATCACTGTTCATGTGCGACAGGAAAGTTGTGTGGAATATGTGTGAGGCTCCTTTTGGAAATGGTAATGGTTCCTGGGTTGCCTCCTCCTCCTGTTGCACAGCCGGTAGGGCCCAGCAAAGCTTTGGCTGGCTGGAGCTGCTGAGCACACTGGTTGGGTTCGCGCCCTGGTAATTATCTAGTTTGGAGGGAGTTTGTGTTCCAGGGACATAATTGTCATGTTGCTTTTTATTAGCAAAAACTTTATTATGGTTCCTACTCTAAAAGCATGTAGCTGCTATGCTTTCTTGAGCGCTTACGTATTTTTCTCTGGCGCGATGAAGTCCTGATGATTGCATGAGTGCAACCACGTATGTATGTATGTATACATATATCTATATATATACGGTGGCAGCTTCTCCGTGGTGATGTCCCATCTCAGGTATTACCCGTTTGCAGCTGATGGCAGAACCATGCATGTCCTCTCTGTCGGGATGTGTGTCCCCAGGGATGCCCTCGGAGAGTTCGAGGACCAACTTTTGAATCGGTGCCCCGGCACTGTTTGTCCTTGCAGGTCCAGCAAGTGAGCCCAATGCCGACGAGTTTCCTTGGCAGTGCCCTCCGGGGCACCTTCTTCTTCATTTTTGGTCTCTGGTGGTCTGTGCGATACCCCCTGAAGTATCTCAGACGGAAAGCCAATGCCGAGAGCGAGCCATCGCATGGGGTCCAGCGCGTGGAAGTCTTTGAGGGGATGGTCAAAGCTTTCTTTGCTCTAGCAGGTAAGAGATGATGATGAATCTCTGCCCCAATATCTACTGGCACTGCAGTCATGCTCTCCCACGAGACTGGAGCCGTTTGTAGTGGGAAATGGCTTTGGCTGGCATGGGAGGGCTTGGGGAGGTGCTTGTGGCAAGCTCTGTGATGGGACCTTGCTGCCGTCCCTCTGGGTAAATACCACTACGACTTCAGCATTCCAAAGAAAGGCTTTCCTTGTCCTTTCTCCCGCGTAAAAGGAAAAGCCTGACCTTTCTGCTCTCTACCCAGGGATACTGATCGAGCAGTTTATTCCCACGGGTCCCCACCTGCAGCTGTACAGCCCCAAGCTGCACAGCTGGACAGACCTCACCCACTGGCACTACACCACCATGTACCTCTTCTTCCTCCTCTCCGGCATCGTGGACATTGTCTCGCACTCCCCACTCAAGCTGCCGCTTGGCTTAGATCGGCTCTCGCTGTCCATGGCTCTGTTCGTCGAAGGTGAATCCCACGCGGTGCCTGGGAGGGTATGGAGAATGGGTTAGGGGATGCGCTGGGAGGGTCACGGGTGTGTGGCAGCCCAAAATCCCTGGGCTTCTTTGAGGCTGGTGAGGTGCTGTGCAAGCAGGTAGAGCCGGAGGGTGTGCAGATGTGCGATGGTGCTGGCTGTGTGCTGCAGTCACCCCCTCCCCGTTCCTCTCCAAATATGAACCCGGCCGTAGCTGGATGCCCCTGGTGCACAGGGGATGCACAAGGCCCTACGGCTCTGTGTGCTTCTCCTGGTGAACAAGCAGCTGGCACTCTCTGGAGTCACAAAAAGGTGTTGTCTCTCTGCCTTGGTTGGATGCACAGAAAGACAAACCCTGATACAAAGCTCCCAGCCATCTTCTGAGCTGGAGGTCCTCCTGACAGCCCTACAGCCCTGGCTGGGCACGGGGATCCTGCAGCTCTGGGGCTGCGCTGTGGGCAGAGTCCTTGCAGAGTGAAGGTGACGGCTGCAGGCTGTTGGCTCTCTGGCTCTTCCCTCCAGGTAGATCATAGCGAGACCTGGAGCACAGTCTCGGTTTTCAGATGTTTTTATTTAAAAAAAAAAACCAACCACAAACAAACAAAAACCCCCAAACAAATCCCAAAGCATCCTTTTCTAACGCAGTGTGAATCTTGCCAGGTTTGCTCTTCTGTTTCCATGACTACAGCGATGCTGCGCTGGACCACCACCTCCATTCCCTGCTGGCCATGGCTATCTTTGCTGGAGCCCTCTGTGCCCTCCTAGAGGTGTTCATCCGAGACCACATCATCCTGGAGACCTTCAGGACCAGCTCCTTCCTTCTCCAGGGCTCTTGGCTTTGGCAGGTCAGTGAGCACCCAGCCCTCTCCTCTGAGCAGTGGGCTTTGCACCCAGGAAGGCAAGCGGAGGGGGGCTGCTCTGCCCTTTACGGCAGATCTTTTGGGGTTAAACTGGTTGGAATATCTTAGGAAGGAATGAGGCTTAGTGCCAGAGCTGTAGACGTGGAGATATGCATGGATAATGTATGCAGCATAGAAAAACCTGCATGCTAAATGGGAATTAGACACAACAAGAGTGGGAAACCACAGTCATGGGGTTTTGTTCTTTTTATTGGGTCCAGTTTCTTCCTCTAGTTATTCCAAGTAACTGGAAATATCTGGAAACCTCTCGTGTAATCACCCAGCTTTGGGTCCAGGGAGAAATGCACAGCCTGGCAATGTAGCCTTTGGGTTATCGGCTTTCTCTGCGGATGCTGGGCCGCACCGTGAGCCCTAAGGCTTGTCCACAGAGCATCCCTCTCCTCCCAAAATGCACCCCTGTGTCAGTCTGGGGAGACAAGGATGCTTGGGGGGTGCTGAGGGCAGTGGTTCGGGTGTTACTTGGGATTAGTGTGCCTCTAGGCCATAGTCAGCTGCAGCAGGATGGCTAAAATCAGGAGGAAAGGAGAGGAGGGATGTGCTAAAGCCTGACACGTGCTGATGTCTAACATCTCCTTGGTCTGCAACCAGATTGGGTTTGTGCTGTCCCCTCCGTGGGGAGGACCGGGCTGGGATCAGACCGACCGCAGCAACTTCACGTTCCTCACCATGTGCTTCTGCTGGCACTACGCGGTTGCTCTCGCTGTCTTGGCAGCGAACTCTGCTGCATCTCGCTGGTACGTGGGGGCAGAGGGATCCTGGGGGGGGGGATGGCTCCCTGCATGAGCTGGGATGACCAAGAGCAATACCCAGACCCAGCGCTGCCCTGGGAAATCCAGCTGCCAGTGTACCGTGGGATAAGAAAAGTGGGTGTCCGTGCATTTCCAAGCATGGACTGGTCCATGGCTTGGCTGGAAAGGATGGACTCTGTACCACTGCAGCGCAGATGGTCCTTAGCAGCCGTCCCAAGAGGGCTGGGCTGTCGCTGCCCATACGTATCTGACCGGTGTCACTGTCTGTCCTGCAGCTGCAACAAGTCCTGCCAGCTGAAATTCGGGGACATCGACGTGGAGCTGGACTGCGGCATGTGCACCCGCAAAGGCAACAAGAGCTCCAGCAGCGCCCTGCTGCCGGAGAGCACCTTGGATGACAAATGAGGCTGCAGCAGGCACGGAAACATCTTCCCCACTGGCTTAGAGCTCTTGAGATGAGGTTTTTAATTAGTCTTGATAAAGCACACCGGCACTTGACAGCGGAGCATCAGAAGTGGGAGGCAGGACCCCGAAGGCGGAGCGCGGCAGGAGAGGCAAAGCCTTTCCCGTGCACACGCTTTGCAAGAGCAAACCAGGCTCGTCTGGGAGGGAGTTTTTAATTTTCTGTGCTGCAGCTTGGGCTGTGAACTGTAGGACTGGTTTGCTGGTGGAGTCCAACCCGTGTGGCCGATTTGGCTATTTTTTTAACGTTATTTTCACTCCTGCTTCTGCAGAAGGGAGCAAAACCAACGTTCAAAGCTCCTGGTAGCTGTCGCTCGCTCTGGTGTTAATGGAGGGGGTTTTTGTACAAAGCTTAACGTGCACAGAGTATAAGTGATCACCAATAAAGTACTTTAATGAACCACCTCTTGAATAGGATGCCTTGAGATTGAAGGTATGGTTAAGGTCATGTCCGGCTTCAAAATGTTTTGGAGGGTGGATGAAATACCAGAGGGATGGGAGTGCATACGATTTAACGTGCCTGGAGAAAGGGGTGGGTGGCCAGTGGATGGAAAGGATGGAGGTTGTCCTGTTAGCACTGGCACATAGCTGCTCTCCTGCTTGGTTTTGTCAGAGAAGGTGAGTTAGATAGGCGAGGCAGCCTGTTTGCAATGGATTTTGGTGTGCCTGGGAGATTGGGCGGTTGCTGGGCAGGGCTCAGCTTGGAGAGAAACCCTTGAAGCAAGATGATGGCTTCACCGGGTCCGGGTTGGCCGTACAGACTCTCCTGGTGAGTCTGAGAACCGTGCTTTGCAGCAATCTCAGCACGGGTACGGCTCTTCTTCTCAACCAACGGCTTTATTCCCTCCCTGGAGCTGGTCATTACAACGCAGAGACAGAAACGAAACCTTCCGCTGCTTGGTGTCTGCTTTGCACTTACTGTCCAGGGGGTAGGTGGTGTTTTGGTTTTCTTCCCCCTTAAGTCCTTCATTTGGTTCGTAGCAGAATAACGTGGTGAGATGCTTCCTCCCCTCAAGATGAAAACCTGATGTGAGAGATGTCATTAAGCGGGATTAGCGAATGAACAGAAAGTTAATTGCTAAGTTCACCATCAACACCTAAAATGCTGGTGCCGTGTCCTTCGCTAAGGGCTGGGCTAGGTGAACAGGGGAGCACAAACAGCGTTGTTGTTGTTATCTTCTAATACCTTCTCTGTACGCCTCCCCGAAGATGTGCAGAAGACACCTTAGTCTAAATGCTTCGCTGCTGGTCTGCACAACTCCAAAAACTCAAGGAAGCATCGAGAGGAAAGAAAAATCCACCTTGGCTCAAAGCAGTTGCGATTCCCAGCCCCACAGGAGGTCCCTGGAAGAGCGAACGCTGCATATTTTATTTGATTTACTCCTTTTGGAGCAGGGCTGGAAGGAGACGAATGCTTTGTGCTGCTGGCAGCCGTCAAGACAAGGCCCTCGAGGAGCAGAGAAACCAAGGGGAGTGCAGCGTTTTGGGGTCCCGCGTTTGGCACCCGCGCACGGAGGGCTGTTGTTTGGGGTTGTAAAGCAGGCTGGCGTTCTCGAGCTATGGTTTCTCCAGGATCTCATGGGGAGGGCTGCCTTTAACTGGGGCTGATGCGAATCTCCCGTGCCAGAGTGAGAGCTCAAAAGTGCTCGGTGGAGGTGATGTGCTCTGGTTATTAATAATCCTCATGGGACTAGAAGCAGGGTCGTTCGGTCAACTTGTTATAGACTAGCTGCCATTAACGGGAAGCTTAGTGCATAGGTTATAACCCTATGTACTGCACTTTGATTGAAAAGAAAGGGGAAAAAACCATCTTTCTCCTTTGATCAACTCATGTTACTTTTTTGTGTTGGGTTGTTGTTTTTTTTTTTTTTTTTTTCTTTTCTTGCCTTGGTGTTATCTGAGTAATGCTGAATCCCTCTCTCACTGAGGTTTTTGCTACTTAAATTTAGGTCCTTAGTGAGGATGTTTTGCCTTTCCTTGAACAAATGCAAATAAGAGCAAATACTGATTGTCTAGCTGTGTGCCTCCTCAACAAGCTTAGTGGGGTCACGCTCTGAGCCTAAAGCGAACGCACGAGGGTTTCTTCGCACAGGGTGTGCAAAATTACCTTTCATCGGGTTGGGCGAGAGAGGTGCCCTGTATTTGAGGTATGACTAACGTTCCTTGGGTCAATAGTAGAAAGAAGAAATGAGATT
Source organism: Aramus guarauna (assembly GCA_013400195.1). NCBI lineage: Eukaryota > Metazoa > Chordata > Aves > Gruiformes > Aramidae > Aramus > Aramus guarauna. The sequence goes on along the minus strand of VXBL01007667.1, from coordinate 465,222 downwards.
GCTGCGGCTGTAATTGCGTTTGTAGAGCAGTTCCTAGCTAGCCTGCGTGTGGAATTGATAGCCTTTGTAACGAGCCTTTAGCCCAAAGTGCTCGTTCCTCTTGAATTGACCTGGGCAACGTGTTATGGATCAGGAAAGCCTGCACCGTCCACCCAAAACCATCGCTGTCCGTACTGGTAGTGTGCTAAGGACAGACACGGGTGACCCTGAAGTAGGGTGGGAGTGTAGAGCTGTGACATCCCGCTCCATTGCCGTCCCTGCCTCTCCAAGGTGGGTTACGATGTGTGCCTGGGTGGGTTTAATTACTGGGCACCTCGTTATTACACACAGACTCAACTGATGCTGGTCCCCCACTGATGTAGTGTTGTTTTTGTGAAAGAACATTTGATTCCCTTGCGAAGCTCCTACGGTTTGTCTGTGCTGTTGGTGTCCAGGAACACGGCAACAATGCGGATGAGCCATTCTGGCCTTGATTTCCTTTTTTTTCATAGCCTGGCATGTCTGGTGGGCCGTGATCTACTTCTGGAAGTACCTTGACCAAGAAGTGATGCCACGTCTCTTCGCTGATCCGCACGTTGTTAACGTTTAACTAAATGGCACTGCATGAGCCAGGAGCTAAGGTAATACCCAGATTTTTCCTTTGTTTCCTGTGTATTGGCATACAGAAACACCAACAGTGGTGGTTTTAATGGCAAACATTCTCTGCCGCACAACTGGACTAGGGAATTGATTGCGCTACCCAGAGCATGTGCGTGCTGAAGTGTTGGGGAATAGAGACCCTTGTCCTTCCAGATCCAAGTCAGCGTGCGGTTAAGGGCTGCGAGAGGACCACTGAAAGGGGGAGAGGAAAGTTTCCCCCTTTTCACAAATCCCCTGCTGCCGGCAAATGTCGGGGACAGGCTCTTAGCCTGGAGGGACTGGCCATCTAAACCTTTGGCAGAAGGGCTGGTGAAGGCAAGGTGTGATTTGGGGTACGCTCTTGCTGCAGCTGGAGGGAGGAGAAGCTTCTTGGGACCAGCTGGAAAGGCGCTGCCAGAGGAGCCAAAGGGCTTTGCGGGCTCTCGGTACCTGGCATCTGCGTGCAAAACTCTTTATTGTTACTACCGAGAGACTTGCTGGAGATTCGTGGTTTAAAGAAGAGTTGAAATTAGCACTTGAAGCATCATTAAAATCGACTGGTTTGGTTTAATTAGTGAATTTAGCTTCCAAATTGGTGCAATTGCCATTCAGAGGACAATTGGATTTTCTAGGTCATTTTTCTCTTCCAGAATGTATAATTTTATATATATATATATATAATTTTTCTTAAACCTTAATGCATTTCTAGCCTATTAGCTCAAGCAATTTAAATAACGACTGTAAGCAGTACATGCTGACGCATCCTCTGTAAATACGCATAACTCGAATCTCATCCAAAACTCACGGGTAGGCTGCGTCTGATAAGACCAACCTGTAACGAACAGTTTAGCAGATTTAGTGACACGTCCGCCCTAGGATAGGCGGAGGGTCGGGATGTGGGAGTTCTGCTTTGTTGTTTAGTTGTTCAGATCGAGTGTAAATCCTTCTCTCCGGTAGTGAACAAACTGAGTATCTGGCTGCAAAAAGGAGCCCCAAATTCTCAGAGACACTTGTGTCAGAGTGATAATCTTGAAATAATGTTCAATTTTCCCCTTGGTATATCATCTGTGGGATCCAACCTGTCTCGTACTGCTCGGCTCACTCGTGTCTTGCCTGAGACACGGACAGGTATATGAATTTCTGGCAGGGAGCTTTTTTTCCAGCATTGCTTTGAAAATAGACAGCGACCAATAGGAGCTACTGTAGTTCAGAGGTGGAAAATTTAAAATTAAAACCCCCCAGGTGTGTCTACATGTTTCATAAAGCAAATTGTCGTGTTCGTAGGGCATCCTTAGGTATCAAACAGCTTTGTAAAACATAGAAACAAGTTGGTAGCTTCAGGTGAGCCAAAAACTCTGGGTAGAGCAGAGGTATTTCAAAATATACTTAAACCCCACTCAAACGCTTACTACTAAGGTTAAGTATAAAATACAGATTGTATCTCTTTGCCTTACAGGACAGGGTGACGTTCACACGCTGTGTCTACCTGCCAAGACTGGTCTTGGGCCACCTAATAGTGCCGGCTAGCAGCCTGCGCTAGGTCTGTAGTGCATTTTGGAGTTCAACAAGAGCATCACCCTCCTCCTCCTCCTCCTCCTGAGAAGCACGATGCGCGCACCGAGAGCAGAGGTAAGTGCTAAGCACTAAGCGCTTTCAACGTTTCCATAGAGCAAAGTGGGGTCCAATGAGTTTGTAATTACCCGTCCTACCGTTTTCCTTAAAGAAGTCTTGCGTGCAACTGCTAAAATCTGGTAAACCTTTTGTCCTCATTGTGCCAAGCAAACCTGAGGTTGTCCTCGGAGCCCCCAGCTGCACTCCGGGTTATCTCTGTGCACCGAGGTGCGAGAGGTTGGGTACAAGCGTAAAGAAAGGTTGTTCTAAATGCTTGGTGTTACGGTTAGGCCTTTCCTTCTCTAGGATTGGGTTTGATTGCACGTGCCGGGTAGAAATAGCCACGTGTGGTGGTTATTGGGGCACAGGCATTAATACAGCATCAAAATCTGGAATAGCTTCTTATCTCCGTAACTGGTGCTGCGATGATGAAAGAGCAGCGCTTGACTCTTACTCCTAGCTTTCCTCCCCCGGTGACTATAATTGCCCCTCATTTCTCTAGACTGAGGGCGATAGTGTTGGAAAATGAAACACCCGTAGTGCCTGCTTTGATGGGTTTATTTTTATTTGATTTGCAGCATATTTGTGATGATATATCTCTCTTTTTGCTGACCTGACTGCCTATGATGTGCTTCCCCTGCTCCCTGTCATGTCACTTCAACTCCTCCATCACTCGGTGAGTACGCAGTCACAGAGATGCAAGGATGGCAAAATATTTGTTTTGTTGGGTGTTTTTCCCCCCCTCCATGGACTAGTGGCATCTGCTGGACACGGCACAGCTCCCTTTCCTCCTCACTGGGAGACACTATCTGCAACTCAAAGGACAAGATGAGATGTCTGGGTCTTAATGACAGCTTGTGCTCCAGCACTGTCACCTAGATAGAAAGTTTTAATCTTAAAAAAAATAATAATAAATATATATATATAAAAAATCTTATTACAATGAAACTGATTTAGCCTAGCTTGAAATTCAAAATACTCATCTTGGATCATGTAGTGTTCTACACATGGCCCCTAGTTGTGTGTTTGGGGTTGAGAAGTAAGCTTTTGGGGTGGAGAAGTAAGTTTTTTTTGCCTGGGCTTGGTGCTGTCATTGTGCTGTAGTTCTGCTTTAAATTAATGCTGCCTCAAAACTTTTTGTTACAGAAGCCTTGGGAAGAGGCAACCCAAGAAGAGGAGTGGGCCTAAAATTGTGCATCGACCTTGTGTTTTGGAGGGGATCCAATGAAGAAAGAAAGAAAGAATTTTTAATTATTGACTGAAGGGAAACTAAGTTACCACATGTCTAAAGATTAAGCTTGCTGACGTTGTTCTGTACAAAGCACAGGTAAACTTCAAATTTAAATGGCAAAAAACCAAAGGACTGGAGATGTACTTTACAGCTCAGTTCCTGCAGCCACGGCTGTAGCCGTTTGCTTAATTAACTAGTGGATTAATTATCACTTGATTCCTATTATGTAGAAACTAGTTTATATTTTGGACCAGGCTTAAGCGCAGCACTGTCTGTACTGTCTGTGAGAGCACAAGGGATGTATAAACATGACTGCAAAGCTGTTTTCCGGCTCTCCAGGGGTAAGGAGTGAGTGAGAAGAAATCCCCCTCTGTTCTCGTTTTGACAGAATGCTTTTATGCGGTGTTTTGTGTTTCATTTTAAGTGCCGTGTGCTTGTTCCTGTGATTCAACAGGTATAAGTGGGGAAGCTTCAAACCGAAAGATGACTTATACCGATTGCCTGGTGGTGGGTACCTCGGTGCAGCTCGGGTGAAGAAGGATGTATGGATGGCAGACGAAGGCAGACACCTCTCCGCAAGGTATCACCTACTGGAAGTCCGTTCAAGTAAGACACAACAGCAATAAAGCCAAATAAAGAAAAATTAGGGTTTTTTTAAATAGGTCAAAATAAAAAAAATAAATAAAAAAGTTTAAAATTCAAAAGAAAAATTAAAAAATGAGACAACACAACAATAAACAACCCCCCAACCCCTTATACTACTACTACTAACCTCCCCCCTTGCCCAGCCCCCAGACGCATGAGATATTTCTATGCTATTAAATGTCAGGCTGGAACCTGAAAATTGCAGGGCCCCCCCCCTTTCCCAAGTTTATAAATTAAAATAAAAAGAGAGAAACACCAGGCCATGTATTTTTTATTCAGCAGCACCACATCTATTTAAGTACATAACTGCCTCTCCCCCCGCTAACACAAGAGCTTGGCCCAAACGTGGCCACAAGCCCCAGTCTGGCTCCACACTTGTGCTGCCAGCAAGCAGTAAAAAACCAAAATTCAGCCCAGAAAACACCCCCACAAACCACCATAAATGCATCCCAGCAGGGAACAGCCAAGACCGTTGCTTTATTTCCACAGTTCACTTCTTTTCCGGCGTGCAAGTACTCACGTGGCAACGAGCTGTTCTCCAAGGAGTGTTGCCTGCTGAAAACTCGTGTCCACAACCACGTCTTCACGGGATAAGCCACACTCTCAAAGCCTGTAAAGCAGATTATCCCGTCACGTCAAAAGAACAGATACTAAAAAGTGACGCCCGGGACCCTTCCCTCCACACAGAAGTAGGGTTTCGCATCGCGAGGACTGCGTCCACAGAAAAAGAACCGCGCACGCAGTACATTTGCCCCGTGGAGGAGAAAAGGATGCAATTCTCCCGCGGCCCACTGTTAAGATGCAGTAGGAATTCACCCTTAGGCTTTACTCGCCTCATACAATAATTCACGTAGATTTTTGTGCCCCTAAACCCACGGGTAGGGGAAGGGGAGCTCCGCAGAAGGCGGCAGCGTTGTATTCAGCCACGCAGCGACCTGATCTGACTTCAGAGTTGGTCCTTTCATTTCAGCGGGAGTCGGGCGAGATGCCCTCCAGAAGTCCCTTCCAACCTACATTTCTCCATGAGCCCGCACCAGCTGCAGGATTATTCCTTGCCAAACCGCCACGCTGAAGAAAACGATTATTACTCACCTTGCATTTGATTACGCGGTGCCGGCCCCGAGAGAATCAGCTTTGCTCTGTTCTTGTGCCAGTCTCTGCTGCATAAACCAGGGGCCTTGGTAAACAGGCAGAAAAACAACCTCCCCTTCCCAAACACACCCCGCAGCGACACAGAGCCCACCAAGTAACATGCAACATCTCTTTTCAACTAGATTGGTTTTAGGATTGCCTCTCTTTGCTCTGTGTTCAAAGGCACATCCTGGGGGCACCAAGCCCAGCTCCAGACAACCAAGTTGGGATTGCCCATTGACCTGGGTACCCTGCCTAGCAGCTCCTGGGGGAACAGACAAGAGAATCAAGCCCTCCCTCTCTCTGCTCAGAAAGCCTTTACACCACTTTCTCCCTGCAGGTATTTTCCCTGAAGCAGCTGTGCTTTCAGCATAAAAAAACAAAAACCAAAAAACTCCACCCTGGCACCATGCAACAGACCAGAATTTTCCTGTATTTTGAGCTTGCCCTTGCTAGACAGACCCCTTCATCTCAGGGTGATACAACCCAGAAGGGATGTTCAACCCAACTCAGTCATGGCTGCATCTTCCTTAGCCCTCATCTACATTGTCCGGTGTGAGCAGCAGAACAAAAAAAGCTCCCTCAGCCTCTTAAACGTGAGAGCAGTGCGTGCTACGGCACCAGCGACACCTCTCATCGGCTTTATAGCTGTACGCAGATCGCTAGAGCCGCCATGGCTTATAGGCTAAGTACCTTTCATCCTCATGATGAACAGCTTCCTTTCGTGCAGGAAACACGTCTTCCGCTTCCTTGGATGGAAAAAAAACCCCCGCAGCTCCTGGTAAAACTGATGGTACGCTGCCGTCTCGGAAGTCAGCAGGCTTCGCATCAGAGGCGGCCTCCGCGGCACAGGGGGAAATTGCATCCTCCTCCTCTCTCCGAGCACGGATACCTGGAAGGAAAAGCACGGCACACAGCTAGTGTGAGAAGACGTTTCAAAGCAAAGAGCAAACTCTGACAAAGCTTATTCCTACGCAGTCGGACGGAGAAAAGCTGAAGTTGTGCAAGCACGGACTCGGAGACGGTCCGTGGGGCTGTTTGCACATCCATGCCGTCTCCAGCTGCAGAATGGATGCGCTCCCCGCCATGTAACATTTGCAGGGGGCAGGTGAGGAGGAGGAAGGGCTGAGGGTGACTCCTAGTCCCACCTGAGAAGCTCCCGGTCCCGGGCAGCCAGCCTTCCAGAGGTTTCTGCCTCCAAAGTGGGTTCCAACCTGGGCTCAGAGGAAGGATTTGGACCGGCTCGTGTTGCTACGGAGACTGCAAGGACTTAGAGGATGCTAGGAGGAAAATTCACAGATAAAACTGGCTGCCCCTGTCCCTTCTGCTCTTTTCTTGTCTAGAGATAAAAGGGACCACCTGGGGAAGTCCAAAGCATGGCAAACAGAAAATTGGCTAAGCTCCCCACAGCCCCAGCCTTTCCCATCGCCTTCGGCCCAACGCTCTCCAGCGCCACGTTTTTGTTCGGTGCGCTGCTGGTGAGGGGCACGGCGGCTGCTCGGAGAACCTCCCAATGCCATCCAGGGGCCAGCTGTCCGATTTAACAACCAGCCTGCTCTCAAATTGCTCTCGGGAAAGGAGAGCTGCTTGAAATAAAAGTCTACGTTAAACCATCCTGGCAGACCGCACGGCAAGCCTACAGGCCAGAGGTTAAGTGCTCCTGAAACAAAGCACAGGCTCCCCATGGGTTACTGGTCAAAAAACAAACAGGAGTTTTGCTGTCTAACAGGCTCATTCCTGCAGAATCACATGTACACGAGGTGTTAACACCTCATCTCTGCTACTCGCTGCGCTTGGCAGCGAAGCTACTGGTGCCCGCTGGGATCAAAGGGTGAATTTGGGGAGAGGCCCCCCAGCATTGCCTGGTAAGGAACGGCACGGGTGAAGGGTTCCTGCGCTGGAGAAACAGCTTCTAAGCCTGCTGCCTTACAGCTCCGCAAGGCTTTCAGCCCGTGCTGTTGCTAAGGATGGCGGCCAGGTGATTTGTACGCGGTCCCACCGAGACCACAAACAGCTTTTTACAGGGGCTGAGAAACTGCCGCAGAGCTGGCGCGACACGGAGCCGGCAGCGGTGGTGCCTGGCAGGTGGGACGTTGGGTCAGCACAGACAAGATTATTATACCGACTCCCTTTGCCATCCTGCGTACAGCGCGGAGATCAGTGCTCGTTTCCAGCAGCCTACTGTTTTTCAAAGGCTTGGCTGAGATATTTTCCACACTTTCCTGACGGCAGCATTGAGCTCCGCTTGCCCTTGCTTTCCCTACCTCACTCTTTGTTACTCTACTTGCCCATTACCTGTTACTACATCCCACAAAAATGGGCTTTCTCCCAGCTGATCACTCTTTGACCCTTGCTGTGCGCATCCAAGAGCCTCTGCTGTTACCATACAGCCACGAGCAAAGCACCGATGCCAAATACCGAGTGGCAACTGCTCAGGAGACCCACGCAAAGAAATTCCCGTGTGACGACACCGACTTGAAGCACCACGCCAGAGCTGCACAAAGGATGTAGGACACCCGACCCAGAGATCTGTAGACTGACAAGCGAGGCTGGTAAAAATAAATCCGCCCACACTACATCCACCTAGCACCGTGCCCGGAACGGTTTCAACATACGTTACCCCACTCGGAGAAGCAACATTAACAAACAGCTTTACAATACGGAAGGAGACAAACCGACCCTTTGCTCAGCGTTCCCAGCGGTAACCCCTCTCTCCCACATCCTTTTTCCTTAACCGAGCCCTATGCTGCTCCTCGCAGGACATCAGCCCTTCATTTGCACGGCTGATACCAGGAACAGCTGGGACACGTCCTAGCAAATCTTCAGGTGAATACTTCTAAACATTATTTTTCAGACACTGAGGTCAAAATCCATCATAAAGAATCGATCCCGAGCACTTGGCAGCCAGCGCCAAAGCATGTAAGTAACAGACTTTGATTCCAGCCTGATGTATTTATTTTGCAGGACTAATACAATTTATCGAAGGAAAAAAAGAAAAATCTAATACCCAAATTCAATTCTGGAATTCAACCCACAGCCTAGGTAATTTGTTTCTTTTTCAGGTCAGCCTACCTGAGGGGGCAGTTCAAGAAACAGCTTTGGACTGAAGATTTGCTCCGGCATCATTTAAATGAAATTTACAGTTTAAAAATCAAAACTCTTTCCCAAGTAGCTGTGACAAGCCAACAGACGGCATTTTCTAGGACAGCATCTGTTCTTTCCTGCAGAGCCTGAATAATTTAGCCAGGAGATGGAAGTTCCAGTGGAACCAAGGAGCCCACATTTAAGGAGAAACAGGACACACGATTATTTCCTATTCAAAACTGCTAAGCCTTCATGTTTCTTCCTACCTCCTCTCCCTCTCTTCCTTCAGACCCCTTGGGAACCGCTGAGATCAACGCGAAGGAAGATTAATTCTGTCTCCTGGCCCTCTAAATGGCAATGCCTCTTCGGTCATTTCACTGAGACGTGAGAGAGGAGGAATTTGCGTTTGAGGTCACACTTCAAAGAAGGAAAACAGAAGAGGAATGACATAAGGGAGCAGAGACAGCTGTGAGCTTTACAGGCTGTTAGTTTTAGGTGTTCTGGAAGAGAAAGGTAAACCAAACAGCGAAGTTATTTCCCTTCGTAAAACAAAAACACCAGAAGTGATACAGTGAATGCTAACCGTAGTTAGCCAATTACTGCCCCGGGTTCTCTACATCCTCAAAGTATTTCAGATCTGGCCACCCACAACAGGAACTGTCGAGGAAACCGCATCACTGTTTGGGGCCTGGCTTTTTCAATGCCCTTTTACCTTTGAAGATTTCCTGTAGCCCCTCTTCTTCTGTCCAACCTTATTTCTAAGACTCGCGGGCAATACAGGCTCCGAGCGCGAAGCCAGGACAATCACCATGCTACCTAAATCCGCTTCCTTACCACCTGGATCCATTCCTACGGCTCCCTAGGAAGCTGTGCCAGCGGCTGCCTTCATCCGGGAAGTGGTTCTGGCATTATTTACCACCGCAGAACCATTCCAGATGACAAACAGCAGCCACAGCTCTAACTGACCTGTGCTCTGGTGTCTACCGGCTGCAGGATGTTATTTGGCAGTCCCAGCGTTGGTTAAGCATCACATCTCCTTCTCTCTGCAAAGGTCAGCGGGATCCGGAAGTACCACAAAAGACTCTGGACACGATTATACATTCTTAATACCAGCACGCTCCTTCTCGCTGAAGGTGGACAAAAAGGCAGGGAAAGGTCTCGGCGGGAGGAGAGAGAAACTTAAGCGAGCTCGTGAATAAAGAGAAGAAACGATCTGGAAGTTAAAGTGTTTATTGATGTGTTTAAACTTTGTACATTCCCCACAGACCACACTAAGGAGTTTGCAGGTAAATCTGTGCATAGTGGGAAGAGACACGGAAGGGGGAAGAAAAAATAAAGTCACAGGAAAAATAGAAAAAATACACCACAGGTTACCAGAACCTCCAGATTTAAAAAAGCCGTGAGCATTAACACCAACTATACAAGCATTACAAAGACATGGTGGTGAGTGGAACAATACCCCTTTTGTTCTTCTCGGGGCCTGTGCATCCAATTTCCCCTAAAGCAGGCAGTATCCCTTTCCCAACTTACTCCTCTCTTAACTCCAGTTAAGCGAACTGCTGGTTTAACCCCAGTTACAGCCAACTCCACATAATTCAGCTCCCAAGGTACCGATTTATTGCAGTGATTTGTCATTTCTGGGCAAAGACCCAAAGCCGTGCCTATGGCCCAACATCACCGAAAGAGATGCAAAGGCTCAAAAACCTGCGTCTCTTAACTACTTACCACGTCGGTGAGGCAGGAGAGCTGGGGAAAATTAGAAAGTAGTAGCAAGAGGGGGGGCTGTTAATGCCAGGTGAGTACTGAAGGAAACTGGTTCAGAATGGAGGATTCAAATCCAATACCGGGAACTTCCAACTCTAGAGCAGAACTGAATCTGGAAGGGGAATGTGCAGACCCCAGTATGCACAAACCATGTTCTAACATTCCACTAGAATAACTATAAACAGAGATGCTAGAAGCCTTTTAACTCCTTGCCTCCAGGGAGTCTTGATTCCTAGAGCCCAAACTGCTAAGCAGCAGGGTGCACACCACTGGCATATGAGGATGGGGTTTTTTTCTTTTTTTTTTTTTCTTTTTCTTTTTTTCTTGTTATAAGGATTTCTGTTAGTTACCATTCCCAATTGCTTCCTCCTATCTCTAAATTAATCTCTTTGCAACTCCCAGTGAAATTCACTTTAAAAAAAAAATAAAAAACAAAGAAGGAAAAAAAGAATACTGCTTTATATATAAAAGCCAAAATGACTGAAGAGCCACAACTGTCTCCTTTTTACAAGGCGGGCTGGTACAAATGACCCTCAATATACAGGTGGTCTATCAGAAATAAAAATCAACATTTCCCATTTTATATATATAGAGCTTGTATCAGACAACAGTACAACGGAACTGGTATTTTTCAGATTATTAAAAAAAAAAGAAAACTACATCTCAGTCAAATATCTGCAATAGATCCATTTTTCCCATTTAAGGAGATTTATATATCATATTGTTATATTATCATTTCTTCACCCATTTAAAAGAATGGAAATTGCAACTCTACAGTAGTAATTATAGTCTTAATGATCCAGGAGTTCTGAATGTAAGATGAAGTCCTCTCGAAGCAACTGTTGGTCAGTAGTTGATCCAAAACGCTGGACCCCTTTGGCCCTCTGCCCTGCTCCTTTCCCGGTCAGGGCTGTTGTATCTTCATCTCTTTTATATCTGCATCTGCTCCAGGTATTTGTAAGTGGGGTTCTCGTAGCCGTGGTTTTGCATCTTGCTCAGATGCCGCTCTTCCGGGGTAAGCATCGGGTCAACCTTTAGAAAGATGGGACGGTTACTGGTCAAAGGAGGCACTTGCAGGACAAGAACCAACAGACAAACGCTGTATAAAGACCGTGGTAAGCAGTAAACATCGAAAAAAAAAGGCAAGCCACAAAAACTAATTCGCTTAACAGAGTTCCTTGTTCGGGTGTTAACGCCTCCTGCCTGCCCTTGTCTCTTTGGGGATGGTCTCCACAAATCTATAATAAGTTCTCTAGCATTACAAATTTGGGATCCGCTTCTCTCATTAAAGAGGTCGTTACAATTGCACATACTGGTTGGGCGAAGGGGAAAAGCAGCTTCCTCCAGACTCCATTAAGTTGTCATTAGAAACGTGCATGCTGGGAGCCGAAGGAAGACGGAGGAAGGGCTTCTCAGCATTCAGCCGATCGCACTGTCTTAATAGTTGTTACATTAGTTGGGAGGACAAATTGCTCTAGATTGACTGACTGACTCTCCTGCTAAAGATATCACCTGCAAAGCTCATTTGCTGCTAAATCCTATCCTGAGCCAGACAGGGAAGCCTAATTGAATTCCTTGTGATAAGCGACTATGACTGTGAAGTGACAGGTCCCAGCACGGCCTGCCCATGACCGATACCTGCATGCTAATAAGCAAGCCACGAAGATGTCAGCATCTACAGAGTTAAGTCCCATCGAGCTAGGAGCACAGCGTTGATGGCTTGGCAGCAACTGCCATCTTCGCCCCCTACACACAACATGTGATTCAACACTGACTATTTCCATCCTCGGTTACGGAGCAGGAGTTGTTTCTCACCTCCACGATTCCATGGCTGATGGTCCCATACTGCCTCTTCCTCAGCATCACCAAGCTGATGACTATAACAGTAGCTATGGCAACAGCAATCACCAACAGACCAATAAGGGCACTGCTGCTGAAACTGAAGTCATCGCGGAGGGAGTTGTCATTATCCTGGAGGGAAGAAAACAATGGAGCGGGTAGAGGAAGAGCCATGGGGGAGATGCACTGCTAAATGCAAACCTAAAAGGCAGCCACCAGTAAGGTCTTCAACTACCTGTGGTGTCAAGAAATGACTGATTACACTAGAGTGTGTAAATATTTCACCTCATATTATCTCACCAGAAGGATAACGAACACACAATTGTTCCCCCACTCAGGCACTCTGGTCAGGCACTGACCCACACTGCTTTCCTACCTCCCAAAACACTTTTTAAACTAAAAAGTCAGGTTAGCATCTACGTGCGTTTAGTGTTTACATTTTTACGCAGCGATGCTGTACTGCATTATACTCTGCCTGACCTCCCAGAGCAGTGTCACCGCACTGAACCCCGGGCGTTCATTAACACGTGGGAACCGAAATCCAGCTTTAGGAATTCGCCGATCGCTCAGCTGGACTCGGTAGCCACCTACGTACCGGCTCGTCCACCAGCCCACCGACACGTTCCGCGTTGAAAATCATTTCCTTCACATCAAGGGTTTCATCGATTACCTGAAAGCAGTCACAAAAGCGTTTTATGAAAGGTGCTATACAAAACAGGAAGCAGAAGGAATATGAAGGCAGACAAGAGACCTTTAATGAATACTAGCAAAGGCTCAGAACCACCTACCACCTTTCCCCTGTTCTCAACAGCGTGGGGTGTTCTCCATCTTTTAAAGACACCTGAGAGAGTTCTGCAACCATTTGGATGTCCAGACTACCTCAAACTACATAACCAATTTAAATACGAGGCGCTTGCCTTGGACACAGCATGTCTGTCATGCCAGATCTAACCTGTGGCTTTAAAACAATTTTGAAAGGAAACTCTCAGAAGGCGACTTTTTTATTTTAAACACAGGGAACTGAGACAAGTCAGCTGCCGCTCTGACCTAGTGGATTCTGTAGATAGAGCCAATAGCTACTGAGCCGCTCACCTTCAGAAGGCTGTAAGGCCTTTCCTGCCATGAAAAATAGGTAAGAAGACAGACGGAACACACCAGCATTCGGTGTGTTCAGACAGCAAGCTACCTAGTTGAAATAAAGGCCTATCAAAGGGTCTCTGCTTGGGAAAGCAGTTACTAAATCAGATGCTTCTCCAGCTCAGACTGCCAAAGATCTAGATCTTTCTTCTTCCCTCACCCTCCCACCCTTCTGATGCTAATCAGTATTAAGAGCCTACAATAGTCAGAAAACTGACTCCCCCACACCATATGGATAATGAATACACTGACATTCTGTAAGCAGGAAGGAGACATGGAAATAAGCCACTGCTATTAATTAGTGTCCATGGCAGGCTTTGCTTTACAAAATAAAGGTGGAGGGCTCACCACATTTTCATCCACTTTGTTCTTGCTGTTAATCACTTTTTCTTCGGCACCAATCAGCCCATCCAACTCAGTCATGCCAGAACCTGCACCAAAAGAGCAAGGCAGGGACCGTTAGTCAGCCCACAGAGACCTCCAGGAAGGGTTACCTACTCTCTGTTCTGTAGAGCTGCCATGGCTCGCGTGTTTAACCGCATGGACTGCTGATTATTAATCTGTCTTCATGCTGTTGTGTCAGAAGGGGAGCTCATAAGCTATGCTACAGTGACAAGTGATTGGGGGGGGGCTGTTAATGAGGGGAAATGAGGTGGCAATGAGCAGACGAGACTCACCAAAAACAGGCTGAAGTGTAAATCCAGCAACACCATACTGTTTGTTAAGTGCTGCTGTTAGAAGGTCCGAGGCAACACGTAACACAAATTGTGAGCGTGCAAATTCCTTTCTGCGTATGTCACCCCGGGTCACCACCACCTCGCTGTGACCCCCGTGACGGAAGCAGGCAGCTCCTTTCTGCCGAGAGCCAGTGCGCAGGGAACACTTTCAACCTCACGGTCAGCATCACCCATTCTTTTGAAATCAAGCGCATCAGCAAGCGCCTCGGGAATGAGAATTTCAAGGTCACCCAGCGTGGCTCTGTAATGAGCTGCTGTCCCCTATCTGGCATGGGCCCAGAAACAATAAATCCCAGGGCAATAGAGGAGCAAAGAACTACACACCAGCCTTTGTACCGGAACATCACTCACCCGTTTCTAGGCTGAAACTAGCACAGGCTCGAGAGAGGAGTATCAATTAACACAAGGCAGCTGCTCTGCATAAACTGTTTCTGCATAAACTGTTTTGATCCACAGTGTTTATAAATAGATCAGATCAATAACAGAAGACACCCAGACCTAACACGCCAATAGTAAGTCAGGAGATTGCCAGTTTTCCACGATCCCTAGAGACAACCTAACATCCTTCACAACACTCATGCCTCCTGAATGCAAAAGCAGGGGGACAGCAAAGTCTCAAACCTACAAGCAGGGCCTCTCCAACAAGGAGCATGAAGTAGGGGAAATATTACTACAGCACTTAACACTTTGCCAGTGATTGCATACACCTCTCCACAAGCTGCTGAGCTTGCAGGTTGCCTAAGACATCATGTCAACTGCTGTTGAAATTGGCAGCATGTTCTTTGATGAGATGCAAGGAAAGGCTACTTGGCTCCAAGGCAAGTCTTCACAGTGACAAGCTTTTACTGCCTGAAAATGCCAAGGAAACTAACAATTCACTCCAACTCCTCCCAAAAGAAGCATCTTGGGTTTTAGTGCATCCCCTTTCCTGTACAGTTCTTTGGAGACAGTAATCAGATTCCAAGCACGGCCAAGACTGCCAGTCTGACTTCTCACGGCTGTCGAAGCAGGTCATGTTATTGTGAAAGTCAATGATCGGGATTTTCTGGAGAGACTAGCCACAAATAGTTTTTAAGAGAACTCCTGTGTCAGCTTTTGGCCTACGGCCGCTTTATTCAATTCTCAGGAGCCAACGCAGCATCGTCTCCAGGGCTGGGAGTTCAGCCGCTGCACTGAGCTTTGCTGTTTGTCACAGAGTGCTGTACCCAATAACAGAGCCAGTTCGACGTAGCTCAAAGGCACAGTTTAGAGTCTATACTTCCCAGGGCAAAAAACAACCCCTACACACATAAACACCCCCAAATTCCCTAGCAGTCCTCATGAAATTCAATGAAAAGGGAAGGGAGAGAAGGGGCAAGTGCAGGATATAATCTTTGTTGCCAACGCCTTCCTTTACCCACACGGGAAGACGACTGGCCTATACTTATCATCTGTAAGTCGACATAGGAGTCATCAAAAAACCCCACAAAAATCCAAACCAAACTAAAGGCTGTCCCAATTCTTTCCAGAGCAGTCAAGTACACTTGAATTAGCTGTACACCGTTCCATAAGAGGGATGAAGGTGACTTACATTTGTAGCAAAACACCAAGAATGAGAAGAATTTCAAGCTATCGGGTCTTTGCAACGTTACAAAAAATGTTTGTGTTCGCATTGAATGGTTATTAGCAAAACCCTTTGGTCTCCTTTGAGATTCTGCACAACATATTTGGAATCAAAGGCACATAAAAATGCTGGGTTCGCTCTCCTCATATAGCACATATGCCGCTGCTCTGCAAGAGCATTATAAGAATTAGCCTTCCACTTCTACTTCAGAAACTAGGTGTGTGTGCTAGCAGATCAGCCAGGCCTGATCTTTACCTGAGACTGTATAGCTAGGAATGGAGTTAATTTAATGCCAATATTTCTGTCGCTCTTAAAGCCCAGGTAGCCCCGTTTCAGCCAGGCACTGAGCTACTACAGAATTAATCACAAGCTAAAGGAGGAGTGAATAATCACACAGGACTTTGCTATTACAGAGAGATGCTACGTGTGAAAAGGGGATGCCAAGAAGACCATAAACACAAAGAAGGAATCTCCCAATTCACCTATCGCAGATCACCTGCATTCTATAATATCCATAAGGACATTTAGCTGGGAAATACAGCCTATGTCTGTCGGGGCACTCTCTTTCCTAGTTCAGCGCTGTCCTTGGGCAGTAAGGACCGATTCCACACCAGAGCCTCCAGACTATCTACTATCAGCACTGCAAGGCCTATTTTGAGAAGTGTCGAACACAAGTGCACAGGAAGAGATGCAAAAGTACTGCATGGTTGCAGGCAGACTGCTAGGCCCACATTTCTTGAGAGCGAAACAGCTACTCCATGCGCTCTGAAACACCTTGTGAGCCCATCAGAGAGGAACGTACACGATCAATTAGATGCTCAGACTAGGTCATTTCTTTAACACTAGGCCTAAACAAGCAAAATTGAAAGTTACTGATCTAAATGAGAGCAGGGAAATGAAAGTAAAGGTGAGTATGAAACTAAAATGAAGCTATCAAACACACTGAGAAGGTAGGAGAGTGATCGAAAGCACTGTGAGGGAGCAGCTTAGAACCAACCTTTTTTCATTGGATGGTACAAATCCGGCTGAGGATCTAGCAGGAGGGAAAACAAAAACAAAAATAGCAGAGAAAGGAGATTAAGAGAGAAAGGAAAAAAGGTTTGTGCATGATTTCTGACTCAGACCCTGGGAAAAGCTTTTAGTCTACAGCTTTCTTTAAGCTCAGGACTCTGTTCAAGCATTTTAAAAATAAATATGCACATGCCAGCTGTCAACACCCAATGATACAAAAAAATAAAAATAGATATATATTTAAGAAACAAACAAACAAAACCAAACCAAAACAAACACAAAAAAAGGAAAAGAATTCCTGCAAGCCTTCAGCAGGTCATGTGGCACAAAGACTTAACATTACATGAGAGCATTTTGGTTAAAGACTGAAAATTAATTCCAGAGTCAAGCCACACAGTAAAAACCTAATACTGCCTTCAGAATGGAAAGAGATAAACCAATTTTGCAAAGGGAAGAATTGGAAAATCAAGACGGCAGCTCAGTGCAAATTAGTAGCAGCACCTCCTCTTTCCACTGGGCAGAGTCTGAGGGGTAGTGCTGGGGTGATTGCTTTACTCTTAAATGACCCAAAGGGATGGAGCTTTCTGTGCCACCGAGCTGAGCCTACTGGCTAAGAAAATGCACCTGCGTTCTGTAAAGTCAGTGAACCCAATTTTCAGTTCCACATACCTTCACTTTCAGGCAAGGCTGGGAAGGTTTTCACCTGGAACGGACGGAAAGGTTTACCCTCCAGGGGAATTTCTTCGCTCTCCTCGGAGCTCACTCTGACTTCCACCTGGGATTCAGAAATGGAGGATGTGAACTGATCCATGTCTGCGCGTTGCTCCTGAAGCAGCTCATCTGAAAAGAGGAGGAGGAAATATTACACAAACCGCATGAAGCCTGGCAGGAACAGAAAGGGGCAGATGGTTTGAACCTAGCTGAAGCAGGGCTGCAGGGGAACACTGTTTGGAGCTGCCAGGTTATCTTATCTTGCACGCTCTGAAGTCTCATCTGGAATTCTCAGTGAAGGCGTTGGCTAGAAATACATACAAATAAGGGCCAAGGGGTTTGATGTGGCAAGAGGTTTTGGAAAGATGGGATTAAACTCCTCTAAAGTGGGAAAGCATCTGCTGATTTTTACGGATCTTCTTCATCTCCCTTTGAGAGACAGCTTTGCTATTCTGCATGTTGTTGACTGTTTCTTTCAAACGGACTGTGAAAGTTCTTAGGAACAAGCTATTCTCACTGGCTACGGTGCAAAACCCAGAGAATATCTGCCCTGCAGCAACGAAGCCTGAGCCCAAGTGCTTGTTGTTGATGGCATCCCCTCAAAGGAGCTAGCAGTCCTTCCGGAGCCTGCTTCATATAAAGGCTTGATGTAAAAGGTCTAACACTGCGGCACGGGAGCTGGCACACAGAGACACTCACCAATTTCATCCTGGATTTCTTCAGCCACATATGGCACCTTGTAGAGCAGAGACAAGCTTTGATTCATCCGCTCCTCAATCACATGGAGATGTGTCATCACCTGCATATGTACAAGAGTGTGTTGGAGTAGGCAAAGACTGTCAGTCACTTGATTGGTACCCGTACATCACTTGTTTAAGAAAATACCTACTGCTGGTGGATCTGCCACGACAGATAATACAATGGGACACAGGTCCATCTAGTCCAATTCTCTGACCGACGCTAACACGTTATGCTTCACTGGAACCGGCTGTTTGTACATGGCGCTCTCAGTATTTTGGGAAAGGTTGGGGGCGAGAGAGAGGATTCAGCTGACACTTGCTGTAACCAGCTCTCTGCTGGAAACACTGAAGCTGGTATTTCCCATATGCCAGATACGGTCATAATTCATTTCCTGCAGCAGCTACAAGCAAGTGCTTTATTAAACGGATTATCATTCCTGACTACTAGAAAAGATACACGCAAAGGGAGCGGGCAACATTATTTATCAACTCTAGTTTCAGAACAAAGGTGCCTTTCAGAACAATGGTGGCATGACATTTGTCTTACACCCACTCATTGGCAACAGCATTCTCCCTTGGTTTGAGAAACAAATACAAAGTCTACACAACCTCATATCACTCTTCCCTAGCATATTAAATTCACTGGTGAAGTCAAGCCTGACCTGAAGAGGGTGCTGCATAATCAGGGATCATGCAGACCAAGAAAAACATTTGTATGGATGGCCAAATGTTGGAAAAAGCTAAGGAGTTGAATGGACCTGTTTTACAGCCTGACGTGTACCTGACCTTTAAGAGCAAGGATGAAAGCAATTTAATTTTACATGTGGCAGCTTGTCAATCAAGGGAATCGATTGAGGAGCTTAAAGTGCATCTGAAAAGTAAAGCGAATGGAAATTGAACTGTACCACCCACATCCCTCGCATGTCGATTTGTTGACACTGCAGCCTTCAGAATGAATTAAGGACTGTTTAGGTTTTAGCTTAAGAATACAGTTCACACACTCCCTCTTGGGCTTTGGCAGCATCAGAACAAAGGGTCAGGGTGGACTGTGCTTGATATGCTAAGCTGTCTCTGAAAATGCTACCGCATATTCCGCATCGCAAGCCAAACGTTAGCTTGTAAATACCACAACTGCTACCGCTCTTTCTGAGGATGCACAGCTTTGCAAGAATCATAGAACTGACGGCAGACAACCCGAGAGATGAGAGTTGAAGGTACGCTGCTAGCACCCAGAAACAACAGGAAACCCCCGGGACCAGGCACCTCCAAGCGTGAGATTCGCTTCTAGAAAATTACTGCAACACTACTCTAGACCTCACCAGAGGTGTCAGTAACAGACTCCAGTCCCTGTCTCACTCTAAAACCCTGATATTTCCATCTACTGGTTATACAGCCAAGTAATAAAGCATTTTTTCCCCAGTGTCTATTTCTTTCCCTTTGGCAGCACTGGATGTGCTCCACCGCATCGTCTCCTCACAGCTCTCCATTCTTTTCTGCTCTTGCATATCTTTAATGCATTACAGAATTCAAAGATATTTCAAAGCAGCAGACCAGCCACAACCTGGGACTGGTAAAACACAGATTACATTCCTGCAGCCCTGACTGGACAGTCAGTTCTCTCTGCTTCTCTTGTGGAAGGGCATACCCTTATGAACAGACCTTTCAGTGTTAACAGGCTGTTCTTAATTTTAATTTCAGACCTTTCAAGACATCTTTCACCATTTTAAAAGCGGGTTGTAAAAACAAGTATCAGGACATATGGTCCAGAGGAGGGCCACGAAGCTGATCAGAGGGCTGGAGCACCTCTCCTATGAGGACAGGCTGAGGGAGTTGGGATTGTTCAGCCAAGAGTAAAGAAGGCTCCGGGGAGATCTAACTGCAGCTTACCAGTACCTGAAGGGGCCTACAAGAAAGATGGTGAGGGACTGTTTATCAGGGAATGTAGCGATAGGACAAGGGGTAATGGGTTTAAGCTGAAGGAGGGTAGATTTAGATTAGATGTTAGAAAGAAATTCTTTACTGTTAGAGTGGTGGTGAGGCACTGGAACAGGTTGCCCAGAGAGGCCCCATCCCTGGAAGTGTTCAAGGCCAGGTTTGGATGAGGCTTTGGGCAACGTGGTCTTGTGGAGGGTGTCCCTGCCCATGTCAGGGGGTTGGGCTGGAACTAGACGGGCTTTGAGGTCCCTTCCAACCCAAACCATTCTATGATTCTGTGACATAATTTCAAAAGATTTGAGGAATATCTGCAACTATTCTTACAAGTGCAATCAATGGCCAGGTCTGACATCCACTTGAAGCAGCATATTCACAGACAGTACCAGGCAGAAGGAAAATGACTTTCTGGCTGTTCACGAGTAAAATACATTGCAACAGCACAAAACAAACTCATCAAAACAGACTTTCTTATAAAGCTAACAATGGTGATTAAGTGCTTGGCAAGGGTTATGTATGGAAACAAGGCAGTAACTCTGCAGAGGCACAAGAGAATCCCCAGGAACTCAAAACACAGGCGGTGTGAAGAACAAGCATAATGAAAGGAACACATAGACATGAGGTCTTGCAAGAAGCGAGGAAATCTGTTCAAGGACGACCAAGTCCCCAGCAAATAATTTCATGGGTGTTTGACAAAAGGAAACACAAAAATGATACCGAACTAATTCTGAACCCCTAGACTCTTCATTGTGACCAACAATAATGCATGGCTAAAACCAGAGTTCCGATTTTTAACACTGAGTCAAGTACCAAGGAAAATTGTACAGACAGTATTGCCTGGTGACAGGCAATATGCAGAGAGAACAGGAGATCTCTGCACAAGTATGAGAAGTTGCTATAGTACCCAGCAAATTAGCATGAGGACTCGATGCATGGCCTCGACAGCCAGGGCTGGGTAACAATGCCTCCCTTGACAGAAACATTCTTATACCTGAGATTTCATCTGTGCGGCCTTTTCTGGGTCAACTGCCAGGACGTGCTGGTAATGGCGGATGGTGTGCAGACGGTCCTTGTTCTCAGCACGAACATAGCGCTTCAGAGCTTGCAGGATGCGGTGGGGCTGCAGGATTTGAGGAGGGGAAGAGTTCACATCCATTTGATTCAAATCAAATTCACAGATGAAATACAGCACTTCAGATGTGAGCCTGCTTTTGTTACTGGACAGATCAATCACCTGCGCTAACCTCTTAGATATTTTCTTTTTAAATTAAGTCCATTTGACTCAAAACACTATGCCTTATGAACACTAAACAAAGCAGAGGTGGTAAGGAGAGAGTCAATTATGAGACCCACTGCTAGGTCTTCAGCACAAACCACTACGATGGAGAAAAGCATCACTGGGAACCCATTCCCAGCTTCTGCCCCGGCAGGTCACAGGCACGCTTCTCACCAAGCCATTCCGACCTCCCACCCTACCCTTTTGTCAGAATTTGTTGCGAAGAAACTCACCCGCGGTGGGTCAGCCTGCAGGGCAGCCAGGTAGTTCTCCAGAGCAATCCGACGGCGATCATTCAACATGGCTTCCACACGAGCCAGGTGAGTTTCCACCAGCTGCTGCTTCTCACTTGCTGCCTCTTTCTCCAGAGATTTAACCATTGCCTGGAAGTGCTGGAACAAAGAAAGAAGTCTGTATGAAGTGTGCTGTGTGCGTCAGGGTCACCTACTGTCTCTCATATACCTCCTTAGAACAAGTGGAGCCTGTCACACTGCATGTCCTATGCATTTATAGCAGGAGAGAAGGGCACTGGCAGATATTGATGCAGATTTCATCTTTGCAAATTCAATAGTGACAATTTGCGTTCCTAACTCCCTTCACAACCCTTTCAAAGGTCTGAAGAGGGTATGTGGCCTTGCAGGTAAAGATCATGTTCAAGTTGGGAGATCCAGACTGTACCGAACAACTGACACAGTTCTTTCCCTCAACCCTGCAATATGGAAACAGGATTGATCCCCTTCACCCTGCAGCCAGTAATCTGAATTTGAAAAAAGTTTACAAAGGTATTGCATAGGGGATTTTTCATCAGCACGCCTTTGGATCAAATCTCTATATTCTATTCAAAAGGTCATAACCCACATCTCCAAATGAGCCAGAAAAGTCCATTAAGCATTGTTTCAACAGAGATGACGGAAAACTCTTTTGGACTTACAGTGGCTTACGCTGAAAAATGTAGAAAGAAAACTTTGTTCCAGGATAAAACACAAAGTGGGCTTAAAAGCTTAGTCACTTGGTTGTAAATTGGTTTGAGGGAACTTCATATAGTTGTCACTGCCAGAAGAGCCTGCCCCTAACAATCCCATCCTGAGAATATCCCTGATTAACTTCACAGCCTAACTGAACTCTCCTCATCAGGCAGAAGACTGGCATTTTGGCAGCAAACCAGGTTTATCTGCTGTCTAAGTGGTTTTCACTAAGTCTGCCCAAACAGGAAATGTGTGTCCAGAGAGCCAGAGCCAATCTGAACTGGGCTGTGAGGCCACTGGTTAGTGCAAAAAACCATCTGCAGTTACAGTTTGGCTCTGCTGTCGGTACGCTTGAGGGGTGAGATAGTTTCCTATACTACTGGGCTTAGGAAAGAACCTGGCACAGTATCGGATCATCTCCAGCTTTAAGAACAAAGCACGCAATTGAATCGCTTCTCGTCTAAAAGGCAGCTGTTGACAGAACAGGAAAGTTGTTCTTCCAACCTCGGACGTCTTTTGACTTTGAATATCAGCATCTCTCATTTAGTTTATGGAGAAGACGAAGGCCAAGCACCAGTAACTTTCCTCTCTATGTCCTTCAACTCTTACCTGAATGAGAGTCTGTCTTTCTGCCTTGGGGAGATTCACAGCTTGGTGTTCTGCTTCCTCCCATTCCTTTTTCACCTGGACAAGGAAAGGACAGAATGCATCAACAAGACACAAATTTACATCTGATCTTTGTGAGATAATTGGCCTTCACTAGCAGATCCTTGTACAGCCTGGCTAGGATTTTTAAGGCACAACAGAGCTGCTGTGGGGTTTACAGCTAGCACTTAAGCCCTCTGAACATCAAACCAAGCGTCCCCAGAGATTCCTCCCTCCCTCTCACCACTCTGAAGAAACAAAAAACTAACTGCCACAGCGTGGTCACATTGCAAGAAACACACGGAAGGCTGGCGACTGGAAAGGAAATCAGTGCACCATCAATTTGTCCAGAAAAACACAAGCAGCAACTATGCAGCACAGCGCAAGAGACTAAAGCTAGACACTCACCCGGTCCATGCGGTTGTGGTGTCTGACCTCCAGCTGCTCCTTTGCTTTCTGGAAGCGGGCATGTTCATTGTCGTCAGCTGGGGTTTCAAAGTAGACATCCACATCATCAGTCGGCACTGTAAAGAGAGGGTAAGGATAAGTGGAGGTTCAGAAAACCGTGATCCTGGATTGCAAAGGACAGGTAGGGAGAGGAATCTCCACACCTGCAGATTAACAACCTGGCAGGCTGAGTTTACTGACCCGCCACCTACCAGGAGTCCATTTTGGTATCTTTAAGCTGCCAATTTACTGCACAACATCAGTTAGTTACATCATCCCAAAAACACAGCAATGCACTGCGGCAATCAGCACCTGTTCGGTCTTCTCATTAGTTCTGAGATAAGCATTATTCAGCTCCAGCAACAGAACAACTTGGATTGCAGAATAACGAACTTGTTTTCTCTTCCCTTTCACATTGGCTTTGGATAGTTGAAATGACATTTTTGTGCATTAGCTGTTCGCTGACAAGCTGGCTTCAGACATCATTAATATGATTACGGAGCTTGACAATAAATCTGCACAAAACACTACCCGCTATTTTACACTTCAAACCTACCTTCCCTTACCAGATGCACCATGCAGGACTAACAGGCAGTGATATTAGACAAGACAGCAACAGACGGAGGCTCAGTGTGACACATTGACTTGTCCAATAAACTGGACAGTTTGTATCTTTAAGACACTCAAATCCAACAAAAGGAGAAATTAAATTTTAGACCTGACAATTTCAAGCATCTGCAAAATCCACAACAGGGGCTCGGTACTCCATGTACTGCAGATCAGGAAACGCCGAACCAAGTTTCTGTGCTACAGTTTTAGAAACTACACATCCCCAGAGGCCTTTCTGAAAGGATCTGTGGCAAACATGATGCACTCTGTTGTTGTCCTTTAGCAGAGGGAGGGCAGGAAGGGCAAGTTAAGGCAACCTTTTAACCGTTTTACTAATTTGGGTGGAAAAAACCTCCAACACCTCATCGAAAGAGAGCATGCTTCAGAAAAAAAATTTACCTTGCCCTTCGACATGAACACAGGGTAAGAGTTTAGCATGCACCTGAGTCTACCATACTTTAACTAGGGAAGGAGGACTGAAGAAGGGGAAAGAATTACTGCATGAAATAACGGCAACATACAACACAGGCGTTACTGTTGCGTGCAAGGGACAGTACCAGATCAGTACTGCGTTCTGGGCCTACTCCTGGCATTTCTGAACCAGGCTGGGACACAGAGAACTCTTTCCCGTCCCAAATCCCTCTGTAACAGGACAAACTTTTGTACAAAAACTCCTGACATCCACATCTTTTATTTCACCACTTCAGTTAGATCAGCCCAATCTAAAGCACTTGCATGAAGCCCATTTTGTAAACAGGATTATGGCTGTATATTCAGACTGCCAAGCCTCAGATAAAACAAAAAAGCCTTTCAAAAGGCTTTAATGGTAGCTGAAGTGGAAGTGCTGGAGTTCAACAATAAGATTAATAAGGAGGTTAAAATGTTTTTGGTAGTTTTATCATCTGACATAAAAGCCAGTTGAAATTGGTGCCAAAAACCTCAAGCTCTCAAAAATGCAGGGATTGAGTCACGATTCATATTTCAAACTGAGCTGAAAGTGAAAATCTGAATTCTATACTACTACTCTGATATTTTCCCAAAATACAATAGCAAGAAAATGCCTACTACCAGGAGAATGGCGAGTAGCAGCCTACTTTTCAGGACTGACTGGTCAAACATATGCATGGTAACACAACCTGGGAAAGCAAGTGCTTCCTTCCATGTATTTGGGGAAAAAAGCGCCAGTTTGGCAAAGAGGCAAGCTATGTGTTTTCACAAGAGGTTAGAGACAGCCCCTAGTCCCTGCTATAGATCTGGAAGATGACAGCTAAGCCCTTCGCAACTAAGTCGCAAGTCAACAGTGAGCACAGACAGCATACGCCGAGAGCCACTTTCCCCAGGAAAGTTCACCCTAAAGACCTAGAGAAGCAGAGACAAGAGGAGACTGCTGCAAAAGGACAGACAGAACTGCTGCAGACACCAGAACCAAAAGGATGAGCTACACATGTATCCTCTCTTGACCTAGGCAAGGAGGAGGAGACACCAAACGCCAGACAGACAGTGGCTAGCTGCAAAGGGGCCAGAGGGAGGCAGGACTTACTCATCTTTTTACACACAGCCATACAATACTCCTCTGACTCAAAATTGTTCCTGTTGCCTCCGCAGCCTCCATATATAAAGCGAATGCATTTTCTCTTGTTAGGGTCGAAGTACCAACGAGGCATCACAGCCCGGCAGGGCCCTGTCATCGCCTCCTGGGAGCAGACAGCTGTGTGGAGACGGGTTAGAACATGAGCTAGTGAGGAGCACAGGCCTTGCTGAGCGACTTACACGAAGCAGCGGTGGCTGTAGTTCGCACCTTCTTCTGGGGCGCTAGCACTCATCTCAGCACCCCTACTTCACCGACCAAAGGGCTTTTGTCAGTTTTGGGGGGGGATTTTTAAAATTGCAAAAGCATCCATCACAAGGCTTGCCAGCGCTACTCAGGGAAGCGCCTGCACGCTGTGCTTTGGAGTGAACGCATAGCAGCAGGCTACCTGAGCAGTTGTCTCGACATGGAGCTCTCATCTGCAAGAGCAATTTCTCCTTAGCTAGAGGCTGAAACAGCAAGGATCTATTTTGCTGATGCCACAGCGTTATACCTCGGCTGTCCCAGTGGTAGAGCCCCACTGTATAAAACCAACGTGATGGAAAGAAAACCCATTAGGGCTGCTTAGAGCATTCAAAGATGTCCCGTTCCGCTGCACTCTGCCTGGATAGACACTTCACATCTTAAAGGTGAGGTATAAGAGCAAGTGAAAAGGCAGGCTAAGCAGAAGGAACGTGATCGCCACGGCACTCTCAGGTGCTAGGTTTTTAAGTTTTGTAACATCTATACACTAAATACTGAAACTTCAGGTCACTGTGGCAAGTGGACTGCTTCACAATAAGCGGGCAATATAAGCAGCTGGGTTATTTTGAGGCAAGAGAACAGATACGATCTATAAGTTAGCAACTGTTCATGGTACTTTGGGGAAGAAAGACTGCGTACCCCCAAAACAGACACCCCAAGCATATTGTTCCAATTCTGTTTCAACATCTGCAGATCTGTAACAGTCCTGTACATATATGAGCTAAGCCTTGTTTCAGCAAGTAAAATTATCTGCAGCATGCTGGCATTTTACCAAAAAGATGCAAGAACTGCTGGCAATGATTCAGTGATCTGTAGCTAATTGAATTTCATTCCCTCTCCCCTCCTCCTTCCTCTGCAGACGCTTCTACACGTAAAGCATAGGACGTCGTATAACGCTGAGGCACCACACAATCAGCAGATGCCCTCTGTAATGGCACCTACCACTTAACAAAAGCTACCGCAAGTATAGTATACATTACTACCGCAGTAAGTATATATTAGTCACACAATAAAAGTGGGCCAATTGCATTGGCTGACTTTCTTCCATGGAAGAGAAAGGTTTATGCAAAGGCTATTAAGGCAGCACCCAGGATCCTTCCCACCCTTAAACAGCCAGCTGGCACCTTTATGGCACCTCTGCGGAGTATGGCCCACCACTTTTAGCCATTTTTTTTTTTTTTTCATAAACTGGTACAAAACACCAAACCCAAGGTAATCACCCAAAACTATGATTTTAAATTCTTAGTGTACCCCAAATGCCTCTAAGGTTTTCCAAAATTAGCCTATGCAGATACGGTTTTCTGATTCAACACTGCACCTTCACGGAGGTGCTTGTTCAACGTGCCAAACACTGGGCTTTCTGCCAGCAGAACTGCTGTTTATCTGGAAACATATGGCCCATGCTCTAGAGAGTTAATTTCAACACTTGAAACATAAGCATCATCAGCTTTCCTCTGTTTGCTAACTTATCTGGCAAATAAAACTTCCAAGTGGCATTTATTGACTTGATCAAAAACCCATCACCATCTGACAGCCAAGAAGAATACTTTCAAGGAAGCAAGAGGCCTGTAGGCTAGAATGCGTCTTACATTTCATATCGCTGCCGACTTCTTTTTCGGAAACAGCCTTGTCGTTGCTAGGCTCTGTGGGGGTCTCTTCATTGTAATCATCAACTTTGTAGCTATCATAATAGTAGTCACGGTCTTCCACCACGTCCTCCTCCTCTTCCGCTTCATCATCTTCATCCTCGTCTTCCTCCACGGCTGCTCCTGTGAAGTCTTCTACACCTGCCTCTGTAGGGAACTCACTGAAGGGATACAGTTAAGTTAGGGGGTAAAGTTAAGGCTAATCACTTTGCAGTCAACCTGCGATGTACCGCAATAATGATTCTCTTTTCATCTGTTCTAGAAACACAAGAGATGGGAAAAACAAATCAGCCCATCGACCACAGCATGGGGACTTCCCTCACTGCAGACACAGCTGCTATTGCAGGCAGAGCTCCTCCACACCTCTGGCTTAGCAGGGTCTCCTTTCATTTTCTCAACAGCTGCTTTTCAGTAAGTGAAACTGCCATTGGGGGAGGTACCTACTTAGCAATCAGTCTTTTTGACCATCTAAGGATGAAGGGAGGGGGCTGTTTAGCTCCTCCAGTAACAGGAGCACTGCAAAGCCATTTCTCCTTCTGCAAGGCTTTTCCAGGCTCAGGACACTCCTTTGGGGAATTCAAAAGCACAGAAATTCTCCTCTCAATCCTCACCACAAGGGACTTGCTGCGTGAAATATTCACAAGTATTCTGTACTTCACATACAGAGCTGTTAACATCTACACCAGAAAGAAATCTACCTTTTATAAAGGTCATAGTCTTCATCCTCATCTTCCTCCTCTTTGGACAGAGCCTCATCCACAACCTTTGTCTGAGGACAACATACATATTCTGTTCCATGGAACTGGTCTACTCCGCAGGGCAGCAGCATGCCATAACTGTGCAGGATCGTCCCTCCTGTCAGACAGGCCTGAAAGAGGAGCCCATTTATGTCAGTTTAGCATCAGCCTCTTGCTTTGGATAAAGCAAAGGTTTGCCTATCACAGATCCCAAGAACGCTACCAATGGGCTAAATTTTACAGCAAAATGACAATGGTAACATATGACGCAAGTCTGAACATCAAAGGAAAATGGATTTAAAACTTGTAGGTTAAGCAAAATCCCCAGAAAAGTCCCAGATTCAGAGCCATGCAGTGCTTTTCGGCGTTCACGTATCAAACACCCCCCAACCCCTAACAACTGCTGATTCGTCAGCCTGGTTGAGTTCAGGAAAACCAACTAGACATTTTGTGCCAACTCAAAGGAAAGAGCACTTGAAAGAAACAGAACTGTTGTTTGCTTTTCTGGGCTAGTCATTTCATTAAACTTTATCTATTAAACTTTACATTGAAGTAAGTGAATAATAGCTCAAATGGACTTTGTGTCAAGATTGATTTTCATCTACAGCATGTTAAAATAATCAGATAATTCAAGAAAAAGCTAAATGCAAACCGTGAATAGACTTTATGTCTATATACTTCTCTTAAGCTAAGGAAATACACAGCTTTGTGGTGCCCCAGCAAAGAATGAAGTAAGAAAGGCTTTATTATGTTCATCAGAACCCTTTTGTGCTTTGCTTTGTTACAGCACGGATGGAAAATGAGCCAAATATTTCTGGAAAAGTTCTCCAGCTATGTTGAAAGCAAGTGATTTTTAAATTTGCTAGACGTTAACAAGTTTATTCTCAATTAAAAGGCAATTCCTCTAGCACAGCTTTATTTCAATGGGTTTTTGCTCCCAGGATTTTGAAGAAACAGGAAATTTAACTAGTGCATCCTCAACCTCATCTTTACTGGCACCAACACAACTCATCATTGTGTTGCTGTTTCTACAAAATGGAAAACATGTACATTTTGTAATGGCCTTGTTTTTATTACCTCCAGTTCAAATGGGCATGCAGAGAGTTTGCAACATTTTTGCTAGTCAGATTAAAAAAAACAAACAAACAACAAACCACAAAACCCCCCCCACGGGCTAGATTTATTCTGAGAAGATAATCCATCTCTTATGTAAAACCTCCAGTAATCAGTCACAACGAAACTCAGATTGTCCCCAGGCAAGCACTCCAAACCAAATCCAGCAGCAGCAGGTACGTTTATGCAAAACATGCAAGCAAAATAGGAAAAATCCTATGACCACTGTAGCTCTCTACCTTGGAAAGAAGGATGAGCCATCCTTGAGACCTGATTTCAATTCCTAGCTCCATCCTAAAGCAGGACCTCGGGCAAGCTACTTATGACAGCCTTTCATGAGTGAAGAATAACTCAGCTAGCTACACGGGGTTTTTTAAGTCACTCAAGTGCTTATAAATTATTATTTTTTTCATTGCTCCCTGCCTCAGTCCACAGACTGCACCATGGGAATAACAGACCTCAGAGATAAATGCTGTTATGCTCCAATACTACAAGCATCCGAGTGGATGGATCCAGAATAAATATCCCTGCCAGAGCAGCTCAATTACCTCTTTTGCCACAGTGTGCCAGTGCTGATGGCTTTCACACACATCCATCCGCTCCTTGTGGAAGAACTGGCATTTCTCTGGAACCAGCAGGACATCACTTACAAACTCACCCACTGAAAAACAAGAAACGTCCATAGTTCACACATGTCCAACTTCCAACAGAAAACAAAGCCGCTACCAGAATTCCACCAAAGTGCCTTAAAGGCTTGGTATATATTCTTAATGGAGATTAGCAGTTATCTCTGCAAATTTACAGAAAAACTGAACCTTAGAGTTTCAGAGTTTCCAAAGTAAAAACATTATGTGAACCCTAAGGCTGAACCGAAGGCAAAGTTTACAGTGCAAGTTAATAAATAGTTTTCATGGAACAGACCGGATTGACAGAAGACATTTCACACAAATCTTTGAAAAGATTGCATCTGCAAAAGGAAGTTTTCAAACCACTTAATCACCAATTTCTAAATCAGCTGCATCATACCAAAGTTAGTTCATGCTGTCTGGTGCTGTAACAGCCTGGAAATTTTTATATGCCATGAGCGTTATCTGTGTTTTCAGTATCTGGGTATCTGAGCAAGTCTTGTTTTGTTTTGTTTCCAGATGGTTTAATTCAGGATCAACTGCAGCACATTCCCTGACTAGGACAGTCCTAACCAAAACACAGGGGGCTGGAAAAAATAAAAACTGTGCAGCCCCAAAACCAGAGTAGAAGCAGAGTCAGCAAATACACTGCGTTACAACATTTAAAGAACCACTACCTCACCAGTATGATGAAATTTTGGCACAATCTTAAAACCAGGCTTTCGCTTTTGAGGAAGGTGGGAGAGAGACAGAGAGAGAGAGAGATATGATCAATCTGCTCTACAGACGGAGCATTAGTTGGACTACTTAGCCTAAATTTCCACCATAACACAGTTTGGTACCAACACACATGAAGTAAGTATCAGAACTGTATGAGCATTATTTTCAGTTCTTAGCCCAGAAATCCTAGCAAACACTGCCACTGGAATCCAAAACGTGACATTTTCTGAAAGTTGAGATTTTTCTTTCTTGCAGATTTAAATGCCACTTCCATCAATGTTAAAACAAGGAGATATCTAGATACTCTGAGAAGACTTCAAAGCAACATACCTTGCACACGTGACTGGCAGCTTTAGGAATTGTTTGTCAAAACTGGAGAAAAGGTTTTTAACTCAAAGGCCTTTTATCACAGAGTCTCCAGGGAGCAGAATTATTTGTCCCACCAACCTTCAACATTAGCTTTTCAAAATAAATGTTACTATTTTGCACGACCAATTTTTTTGCAGACGCTTAGTACTGATACCAAAGGCTCACAGACATGTCTCCTATGTGCTATACACAAGTCAAGTCGAGTTTAGGGAGAGGTTATCTGATGACAATTGCAAGATAACGAAATCAACTAGCATTCATCATCCCTTTTAAATGGGTTAAATTTTGAACTAGTAGGCACAACAGAGAAATGGTATTTTCCCCTTTTTCTTCTCTCAAAACAGGCCAGTTACAATTTTGAGTTAATAATCCTTCCTCCTTCCCTCTCACAAGAGGTTAGTTAAAGAAGTTTCTGATAAGAAAACTAAAACTGATGGAAACTTTTAAATCAAGAGACTGTGATTCTGGGGACTGAAGGCAGAAGACTCGAACTGATCAAACCCAATAATCGGTAATAAACAGCAGCCATTAAATGGCTATTTTGAAAAACACTGAATCCCAGCACCTTTATATAAGACACACGGAAGGGTTCTCTGAGTTCACCTAGAAACTGGAAAACCTTTCCACACTGCGCATTAACGGACACCTTCCCCATTCATGGCCACTGCTGTCAGAAAAGAAAAATCCTCACCCTTTTCAGATCAGAGCAGGCATAAGAGGTGTTTCCATGCCACCTAGCAGCTTAGCCAGAACTGTCAGCACTTTGTCTTTTCACACCTCACCAGGCTCAGCCCTGCTCCCATCATCCTATTGTTACCTTTATTTTACAGTTCAGTGAGAGTGCTAATGGGTTCTCCTCTTCCTTCCCCCTGCCCACCCCGCACCCCACCCCTCCTCACTTCACCTTTGAAATACAAAAGAGCTTTCACTGGTGGGGGGAGGCAGCAGAAGGTTAAACATGGTACGATAGTAAGATCCTACCTCAAGACAGTCTGCGCATTCATGTAGCAAGGAAGACACAAGCAGGAATGGGAACAAAAAAACCACGGTTCGACTAGAATCAAAAAGTCATATGCACCGCAGAGAAACACATCATCCATTTACAACAAGCAATCTGTGGACTGCTAAAGCCAACAAAAAGGTATTTTATACACAGATGGACTACTGACTTGCAACTCAGATCTGAAAACCAAAGCTGCCTTGCAGGCTGGGCTGTGCAAGTCAAGAACACTGTGAAAGACACTAATTAAAAAACTTTAACAGATAGTTAGTTTAATGCTTATCAAATTTTAGGGCAGCGTCACTAAAATCAGCTTATTTTTCAGCTGGAGAATAGGCTTGGAGGAGGATTATTTCTAAAAGAGATGACTCCGTATAAATCCAGAGATCCTGCTTTCATCCTTATTTCCAGTAGAAGTTCTCAGTCTAATCAGCTGGGTTTGGTTGCTTCTCAAACCTGAATTTCCACATCTATAAAGACAAGCGTCTTTCTCCCAGGATGTGTCCATGTCAAATTTCATCTTTTATGAAGGGCTTTATGATTGTCTAGTGGAAGGTATTACACATAGTCCTGCAGATTTGCTTGTGTTCTCTTATGTCTAACCACATGCTAACCTGAGATATGGATACAAATTATGGAAACTGGTTCCCACTGAATGCTCCCAGCAATCGGACTCTCTGAGATTGCACAAGACTTCTTGCAAAACAAGTCTTTTCCAGTGGATAACTGGAAAGAGATTCAGCCAGCTGAGACTAAGCCTACTACTAAGAACACATGCAGTGCAGCACAGCGTCAGGCACAACCGACAGGTCAAAAGCCACAAGGTAAGCAAGCTAAACATGTTGCCCGATTCAAGTGAGTGGATAGATTCTGGAAAGCACCCTGAAATCCATCACAGATTATCTCATACTCTTTTGCAGTTCAAAGTGGGGACATGGGATACAGCTGCAAGAAGCAGGGCCTCTTTGAAACAGCAAAGTTTAAATATAGTCATTGAAATAGAATAGAGATCTCTTGCCAAGACCAAAGCAGGAAGCCTGAACACACAGAGCATTTAAGTCTCCAAGGCAACAAAATATTAAAGCTTCACAAAACTAGGATCAGAGTATTAAATCCCAATGTCTTTGTGATACTCAAATACAATAGCCTTCAGGTTTTTATGGCAGTTGCAGAGAGAATGGGGATTTCTTTTTCACGCCAGGCACCATTATTCCACCACAGCTGTTATCAAGCTGTCGATCCGTTTGAGAAAGGCAGAGTTCCATCTTGTGGAAATAAAAACATTGAAGTGGAAGCTGGACGTGGAAATGGCAACCTGATATGAGAGAAGTCTTATAAACGCAGTTGTTCTCTCTGTAAGGAGACAATTCTTTGCTCCTTCCATGAGAATGCACAAACACATCATACCACACACTCACCCAGGCACTTGTAGGGCACGACAATATGAGTGTGGTCCTTGCACTGTTTCTTCCCTCTCTTGCACCAGCTGTCAATGCTGACAGGTTGATTGGCTTCCACCACGTTCGTAATCTGAAGGTCTGGATACATCTGTTCAACAAGACACAGAGATAGGTTTCTCTTCAGAAAGGACAAAGAATGTGCCAAGTGGCTCCTAACTAGAAGTAGCGAGGCTGATTCTTTACATAAAACTGAGTTCAAATTTGTACACGGACACACATTCTCCTCCAGATCAAACTTACAGCAGCTGAAGACATAAAAAAACCCCAGCTGTTTGCCACACGGGGCTTAAGAAATGGAATGGTGTCATCACTTCTTTGTGGCAGGAGAAAGCCAGGTCAGGGGCAAGAGTTTTCATTGGCGCTAAGCTGAGGTGTTTGGCTTTGCATGGCAGTGGAGGAGTACTATTTACCTGTTCTGTTCTGGCTGATGCAGCACAATACCCTCTGGAAGAGGGCAATCTCCAACAAATAGGGTTTAGTAACATCTTCAGACTTTCTCGTCACTTGTCAAGCTAATATGGACCTACCTCCTCAGGTTTCCTTATGTGTGCTCCTTTTATGCTGTATTAATATGATCCCTAGGTCCTGGTCAAGTTCTCAAGTTGAGATGCTGACTTATATTCAGGCTTCCACTACATGAACCAAGCACAGCCCCAGTTATATTGGCCTTGTAAAACAGTTTTAAATGTTTTCCAGTCCAGACGTGGTCTGCTCTATCACTTTCCCATTTTAAAAAAACATTCCTTGTAGTATTTTACATGCCTGTCATCTCAGAGGAGCAATTAAAGGCACTTATCAAGGCCAATACGCTACAGTATATCTGGAGCACACTGAAAGGAGATTACATTTCTTACAATGAAGCACAAGGAGCCTAAAAACTTCATCAACATTTTGATGAAAATACTTTGCTAATATTCTGCTCTGAACATGTCAGCAAGAATAAGACAGCCACATTCTAATTAGAATAGGTGTCAGGTTCCATTTTGCACAGACACAGAGCAGATGCTGGTTAACTGGCTCAGAGGCAGAACGTGTGGAGAAACCCCTGCAAAGGCAAACACGGATACCTCTCTGACTCACTGACCAAGGACCTTCTGAGGCAGCGTAAGCTGATCTAAATCAGAGGTAACTCCTAAATCCCACTGCAGTGTCCTCCCTGCTCTTCCTGGGCAGTAACACAGCAAGGCAGTTCAGGGAACTGAGCTAGTCAAACCAAGTTAGTCTCCTGCAGGGTTAATTTGCTACTGACCAGCTAAATTGGAATCCAATTCCTTAGCAGCAGTGAAGATTCAGGATCACACAGAAGAACTCACCTCCTGGCAGTACTGCAGAATCTCTTCCTTTCTTCCAAAGCAGCTCTTGGTCCCCGAAGTATCGGGTTCCCATTTCCCAGTCTGGATATTCACATGCATATTTAGCTTCCCACAGAACATGGCAATTTGAGGCTCTGCCACCGCAAACCCTGTCCCAGCATTGGCTGCCAGTGCCTGTGAAGACAAACAAAACCAAAATATGTTGATTGCTTTATCTGATCCAAAGCAGAACAACTCAAAGAACCAGAAACCCTCTGGCATCTTCTCAGAGAGCTCCTGCTTAATCCAGATATCAGTGGAGTCTTGCAAACTCATTTCGTAACCATATTCCTTAAAGCTGGAGAGCTCACACCAAGTTTTCACCAGCAAGGCGTTTGATTTTCCAAACTCTGATTTTATTATGGCAACAGCAGCTTACCAAACAACAAAGCCAAGAGTAATTCACACTTAAAGGTTGCACCCACAAAGGCTAAAAGAAATGTCTAAAAAACTTAAACCAATATTTAAAGATAAATAACTAATACTAATAACTTTTGGAAGAAACACTGCTGCGAGGTTACACACAAAGTGGGTATTGCTACTACTACTAAAATAACTACTTCCAACTGCATGAAGCCTGCTCAGAGTTTGAAGCCATGTGTTTCTCCAAAAATCTTAAAATATTTGGGATAGAAACACCTAAGCTTCTTGCCCAAACATACAGAGTAAAGATGACTTCTGCTGAATCAGAAAAACATAGCTGTTGCAACCAACTCCTCAAAGCCTGTTGTCTCTCATTTGGCGCACTCCTATGGGTATTTGTGCCGCCCAGCTTCTGATGCGTATTCTGTGCACTTCCCACCCTGCACCAACAGACAAAAACCCGACAACCCAGACCCACATTTGGGTCAAACTGCAGACTGATCAATGAAAACAAGGTCAGATTCCCTTTCTGAAATCTTGCTGGCTGACCAAAAGAAGAAAAAGGGGATTAAATTAAATTGCAGAGTTGGGGTTTTTCTGAAAAGACTGAATGGATGCCAGGAGCTGAACATCCTCTCCCTATGTAACTACTAGCTGTTGTAAAAGGGGGAAAAAAAAAAAAAAGAAGAGGTATGAGGCAAAAACCAGATGAACTCCTAAATCAAAAGCTCTTGAAGGTGTTTAGTCGAATGAAATCCATCTCAACTAATTCAGACGGGGTAAATTAGAAAGAGCACTACACAGAGGCTTCAGGGCACCACTGCCCCATAGCTTCTGTTTTCCTGGCAGGCAGCACTACCCTAGGCCACCAGTCCTGCCTTCTTATTTAACTTCTCACACACTCAAAAACGCGTACATGACTGTGAGCACTGTTCATTCCCTATTGCCTACAGATCCCCATCAGCTTGTATCAATACATGTATGCTTAAAGCAAATAATGGAGCACAGAGAAGAATTCAACTGGACAACCCTTGTGTGCAGCTCTGAGTCACTGGATATTAGGAAAAAATTAACTCCATTATAATTAACTCTTTTCCCCCCCTCCCCATTTACACACAAAATCACTGCCTGGAGATAAGACATTTCAACACTCGGAGAGTCAGGGATTATTTAGTGCTGAACACACGGCTAGTGCTTGGGGGATAAGTCCAACCTGAGACACAAAAGCATAAATTCATGTCTTAACTTCAGAAAAATCACCGCTTGTGTTTTAAGAATTATTCAGCTGCACATCACTTAAGAGAAACAGTCTTATACAAGTGGCTTCTATTTACTCTGTTTCACTCAAGAGCTGCTCACAAGAGCAAGTTTTGGCACAGATCACAAGGTAATGAAATATTGAACTCTGTATAAGAGATACCAGCACCGATGTCCCAGAAACAAAATGTTTCCAAGTTCATATATACTTTCAAGTTTAGTGTAGGTACATTTGTTGTACTCCCTGTCCTAATGGAGAGAAGACAGTTACGCACTTCAGGTATAGGAGGACACTGAGGCTGGAGCAGTAACTTTGTTCTTTCAGAAATCAAACCATTTAATACACACGTGGTTCTAACAAGTGCTGACTGACACCACTCAGCAAAACCTAGGCTCTTGCAACTGCCTTCCTCCCCACTGTATCATTTCAGAAGAAAAAGGAAAATGTGGAATGATTCTCCGTAATTCTATAAAGACACACATGTAAACTTTGTAAGTGGGCCAGGCCTTTTTATCTCTCTCCAAACAAACACCACTTTGGTACCAAACAACCACTTTCCAGAGAGCACAAGCCTTGACATGTTAAAGGAAACAATCCACATCACAATTTTGTTTTATGACAACACTACAACTACATCCAAGATTCAGGCTCAACTCTGAAAAGAGCAAAAAGTAATGCAAGATCACGTATGCAGCAAGCATTAACCTTGGCAAGAAGAATACAGTGCATCAAAAGAGAATAAAATGTACGTGTTGCGAACGGTTTGGAGATCATTAGCACCGCCTATGCTTGAAATCTGTTTTCTTCAAAGCAAACTTAACAAGTATGCGGCAAAATAAGGTAACTGCATAAGCAGGAGAGGTGCAGGCTCCCTCCCGAGAGGCAGAAACATCCATCAGTAATCCATTCATAACAGCTCCTGCACGAGCAGAACTCCTGTTCAAACACATACCAACCTCCTGAAGTCATGACCACCCCCTATTTACATACTGATGCGAGCTCCTGTTTATTTTTGCCGTCTCTCCGGCCTGACACCTCAGCACTGTGGTAAAGGTATCATTCCTCCTCCATGGATTGCTCAAATAGTTTGCATATCAGTTGAGTGCTGTTGCCGTAGCTACCAGAACATGCTAAGCCCCAATTCACAGCTGAACAAACGAGACTAATTACTTGCTTGATTTCATCACTTTTAATCAAATGGAAGAAATCTTTTCTTCAATTGCAAAGCTAATGAACTTTGAGATACACAAGTTGAATCTTTAACCCCATGACCCGCAAGATAAGATTTTGGAGGAATGGGCTTCAATGTTTCACCACCAACAATCCACTCCAGCCACCAAACACATCGGTTATTTCATTTAGCATTTTTATCTCACATGATCTACCTGTAATGAGAGAATACAGCTCAGCCAATGTCACCTGTAACAGCAGAGGCCGCACCTTTAACACTGCCACTTAAGTCACCTACGAGAGTTTTTGGGGAAAAAGTCAAGTTTCTGTTGCCCCCCACAATTGCCGTGGGTGTACCAAAACATAAAAGCAGATCACGCAGGCTGATGATGCCTGAGGTTAGCTAGTCTCCAGTCAAGCATAGTTTTACAACAAGAGGGTCGGGGAACATGTAAGCCAGCACGAAGCTTGGGATAAAGCCATGTCCTTAGTTAAGCTCTTCAGTACTTCAGAGAATTCACCCATTCCACATAGCAGAGGGATGAACAAACCGAGAGCACGTTTTTCTCTGGGAATTTCCCAGCCATAAATGGAAGCAGCCACCTCTTTTAGTGCTGGGGAGCAACTATTCAATCTCTTAAATAAGCAGACCGACAGCTCAGGAAGGGCAACCTACACATAATGGAAGAGAGGTCATCCAGTTGTGTACGTCCTCGGCGAACATTATTTTAGTAGCTATTATCCTATTAACAGATATCCATAACATAAGAGCAGGAAGAATGTTATTTGGGAAAAGACTGTTACATAAACTATTGCTTCCCTCACTGGCACTTGCATTTACAAGATGTTTCATAATAAATTCCTCTCTGCCTTTTGGTATATTTCTGTAATCCAGAATTATACCAAGACCAAAGAAGTATTTGATTCCATAAACACATAAATCTCTGGCCAGTTAATGTCAGTTAAATTCCTCACCCTGTCATGCAGTGTCTGATTTACAGTCCTGAAACACTGGAATTCAAACCTCTAAATCTTCTTCTTCTTTTATGGAAGTGTCTCTGCCTGAGTATCCAGCCTTTTATTTACTACTAGCCTCTTCAACTTGTGACAGCGGGCTTGATCGGTGAGCTTTACCCATCCAGAGGCCTGGGCTTGACATTCTGAAAAAGGGTCATGCCTTTTTTTCCTGCAAGCATCTACCATCTCAAAGGAGGGATGCAAGGCTAGAGAGATTATGGGCACAGTACAACAACAGTCTTTAGGGAGGGTATTTTTGTGAATAAGTCATTTCTGCTCTCTAGTGTTCCTCTACCTCAATGTTGGGTACAACAACGTGTAGGAAATCCCTCATCTTATGTAAACTAAGGAATATCTAACATCTAGCCCTGAAATGTATGCAATGCAGTGCAGTTCTGGTT
The DNA here is from genome assembly GCA_013400195.1 of Aramus guarauna. Lineage (NCBI taxonomy): Eukaryota > Metazoa > Chordata > Aves > Gruiformes > Aramidae > Aramus > Aramus guarauna. The sequence goes on along the minus strand of VXBL01007667.1, from coordinate 426,423 downwards.
CAAAAAATGAAAAACACATTTTCCTTGTCTTGTATTTCCAGGATCTGTTAGACCTCATCACAACAGAGCTTATTGAGCATGCTGTCTATTCAGCTCCCCATCGAATGCTATTCAGGAAAGCCTTCTGGCATGCTGCTGGGGACTTCAGTATAGAAGGGTGATTGGACTTTCTCTATTGTGAAGAGTTGGTCTTCATTATATTTGACAGAAATGAGTTCCTGAGAGTTTTCCCTTACAGCACAAAAATATCTGCAAAACACCAAATTTAACTACATTCTAAATTTTCAAACATTACAGTAACATTGCCCACCTCATCAGATTACCCAGAATATAAGTCTTTATTCCAGGAAAACCAGAGTGGACAGGAGCCTAGCAGGAAAACTTAGATTCCCTTTTCATTTATCCTAAAGAGCTGTGCACATCATATATTGCTTAATATAGGAATATGCATTATAGAAATACCTCGGTCTCTCAGCTAACGTGTTTGGTGCAAACGTGTCAGCTACTGGGCACATGCACAGCCTGTTGCACAAGCGTGACAAGAGATGCTGGCCCCTGGTTACAGGGCAGAAGGGCTGTAAGGCTTGAGAAATATCGAGAGCCTGCTAGGAAAACTCATACCGCTTATGCTTTCCATCAGGCTTCCTCTATAACGATACATGAGCAGCCCTGGCCAGATAAAACCATGGAAGATTAAGTTGCCTTAAAACCGAAACTCCAGCCTCTAGAATTTATAAGCTGCTGAAAAAAGCTCTAATTGTGAATTGCATTGACTTGGTGGCCAGAGAACACAGATTAATAGCTGCTGAGGGCATTCACTGCCTCAAAAGAAAATGCAGAGCCTTTTGCAGAATTGTCTGCAGGTCGGATCAGATTTCCTGCTCAGAAGAGTTACAAGTATGCCACAACTATTTGCTGCTACACTGACGAAAAATGCCAGCCAGTACTTTGAAAGATTGCTTGTGCTGTTTGTTTTTAATTAAGTGAAGCCCCTCGAAAGTAATACTGCTTATTAAATCAGAATGCAGCAGAACTGCAACCTGAGGGACTTCAGAACATGTTGTTCAGCACAGTCCTTATCCAGATAAACTACGCTTTACTTAATTAAAGGAGAAAAAAAAAGCCAAACAAACCAACACTAAGGGAAGAAAAATAAATTCTGTATTTTAAAAATAAATAAATAAATACATTTCCTGTTCTATCCAGAGTGCAAAATAGGGGTGTCAGCACTGCAGCTCTTCCTCTGTCAGTGTAATATCCACGGATACGGAACGTACAGATTGAACTCTTCCAAGACCACCAAGGAATTGTAACAGTTCCTTTGATAAAAAAATGAGTCTTGCTACCTTATGAGCCTTACTGACTTGATTGCTTTGAAGCCCAGCTGCACACCCCACATTACTGCTGTCTACACAGCTGAAATTCATGGACATTCCTCCTTCCATAAGGACAGGGCAGCCCTTGGCAAAATAAAATTAAAAAAAAAAAAAAAATCAAGAAGAGATGTCGCAGTCACAAACTCTACCACTGCCATCTGATGTGAAGCGTTAAGCCGAAGCTTTTGGAAGGAGAACAGCTGGGTTGGAATTGTAGAGCTGAGCCGTCCCGGGTCTCGCCATGCCGCGCAGTCCTTAAACCTAATGTTCATTGCCACGAGTCTCACCTGTGAATTAATGGTTATGGCAAGCCAGCATTCAGGAAACCAACACATCAATTTAAAAGTGAGGGAAGTTGGCAGAGGGACTTTATGCACAAGAACTTCTGAACAGAATACACAGAATTCCCATTTTTTGGATTTTGTAACTTGTAAACATGAGCAGAGCTTTCAATTCGTGCTTCGAATTGTGTTTCACGCTTTGTTTTCCTTAGCTTCTCTTCCTGCTTTTATTCATCAGATAGGTGGCTTGAACCCAGGAAGGCTAATGAATGCCTGACACAGCAGGCAGTAAATCTACAGACTAGCAGCTCATCCTAGCTTTATTGCTTTATTTTTTTTTAAATTGCTGATAATTACAATAATGCACATGGGCAGGGGTCCAAGACAGGAAGAATTATTGTCTGCAGGCAGATCTGGTGTGAGCTGATAATACCAGCCTGTGTTTGCTTTTGAATTTAAATGGCAGAAATCTCAGTAAAGCGGTCTTTGGCTTACTTTAACTTGCTGGAAGGGGTGGAGTTCTCATCTGCTCGTCCTTTATTGACTTTTGTGGTAGAGGATTCTGCACCAGCAGAAAACTGGAAACCAATGCAGGAGCTGCAGTGCTAGCTCAGGTGCAGTTTATATTTAGATCGCTGGTGTTCACAGCTAACATGCAGCCTTGAACATTCAGAAGTTCAAGTGACAACGAGCTATGTACTTTCAGACGTGCCGACAGCAACCGCAGCAGCACAAGATTGCAAAACATCACCGAAGCCTGAAGCATTCCTTACTGCTCTTGCACCTTCCTCTGTCCTTCTACAGAGAAGGGAAGGTTTTGGTACCTGTGACACAAGGGCAGCCTTTTTGCCCTTTGAATTTGTACTAATGAGGTAGCAGATTACTTCCCACTGCTCCTCTAGTTTATCATGTTCCATAAAATGAGTCTACATGAGTCACTGGACAGATAATCTGCTTGTCAGACATTTGCACTCAGGAACTGCCACGTTCAGATAGGGAAAGCAACACCGCAGGCAGTACTGGTGCGTAGCTAGTCTCAGGGAGCAGCGATAAAATTCAGCAAAACCACAATCCAGAGTAGTCTTGGCTTCCTGAAGTTGTTTGTGTAACATGGTTGCCTTTGGCATCTTCTTTTCTACCCCCAGAGAGACAAAGTTCAGAACAACTCAGTTGGAACATTCCCTGAACAAATGTTACTGTAGCCAGAACCGTGCCCTTTAAAACAGATTGATAGGCCTCAAGCTTTCAAAACTAAAGCTTGTGTGTAATGGCTGGGACTAGAACAGTTTACCACACAAGCCACCCTAAGAATATAAGGGTGAGAGAAGAGGTTGGCACTACTATTATGCCATTAACAAGCCTTACACAGCGCACAGGGAGGCCCAAATATGCTTAATCAGTCAGGCTGCCTTCCACTTGTCACAAGGACATCAGGAACGATTTTCGTGTGAAGTAGTAGGCTACACATATGGTCACTTCCTTCCCCCCTTCAGGAAAACACAGCAACGGGGCTATTTAAAGTCCCTTTCTTCATGGAGCGATTCTAAGTCACGCTACAGCACATGGACGCTAGACCTGTATATTACTGGGCTAAACTAAGGCACAAAGTCAAGTGACTTGCCTAAGGTCACCCATCAATGGGCTCAGCCTGGTTTAAACCTCAGCCCCTCATGGCTCCAATCTGTGTCATCATTCTGTCTTGCACAGCGAGACTAATTATTGCTTTCCCACATGAATTATTTGGGCATCTCAACCACAGAGACTCAAGATGTCTTGTTAGCTAGCCAGCAAGTGAAAACTTCAGTGCAAGTTAATGTTTTCATGTACACTAAATAATCTACTGAAGAAAATGGCCATAGGGCAATTTCGCCTTCCTGGACAATCGGAAGGGAGATCCACAACACAATGTAGGAGAAGTGGCTATGATTTCATAGTGTTTCACTCCGCTTAGGAAAAACAGTCGACTCTCCTTTCAGATCTAACTTTCGTTACTGAGCTGACTGTTAATATGAACTATTGCTGTTCCTAGAATAAAGGCTTCACTGACAACAGCACACATGTGGAGGTGTACTGAGATGTGCTACTTGGTAAGTAACTTCTCCACACAGTTTGATAACGTGTCCTTTCCATCTTAAAGCACTTTAGCTACATAAGAGTTCGTGAATATAATCACTGTGGTTACCAGGATACAGAGATTCCATAATACACAAGAAAGTACATTTACAAAATCTTTCATCACTTCAAAACAATTTGTTCGAAGCAAAAATAACTGCTGGACTAAAACTCATCACAAGTCACATACACACACAACTTGTCCACTAGCTTTCCTAGTGGACAAAACTGATAGTAAGGAGACCATGAGAATATTTAATGTGTATCAGGCAAGCAAAAAAAAAACCAAAAAAAACCACAACAAAAAACCCCAACCAACCTTTACTATTGAAAAAAAAAAAAACCAAAAAAACCCCAACCACCCTTTACTATTGATTCAAAGTGATTTAGCATTCGGGGCGGGGGGGGACGGACACACGACCAAAAACAAACCAAGCAAAAAACCTTCCCCAAAACAGCATAAACATTTGTTTTTAGAGTTCTTGTGAAGCTCACTGGGAGCTTCACAAAAAAGCCTGCAATGGAGAGACCACTGTAGGAACCTGTGGTTATGCAGTCTAACCATGCATCTAACCACTCGAATGACTCGAGATAAAAAGGCAGCACAGATTGTGTTTGGATCTAACACAAAGCAAGCAAGAAATTGAAGGGCATATTTTAACAGAGCATCGAGAATTTGAAGTGGCAAGGAAAAATACCTAGGAAAAAAAATGCAAGATAAAGGAAAAGATAACAAGTGGGAACGCAGCTTGCAATGCAGTTTGGTTTTGGTTTCAACCCTTCGTGAGCTCAAGTTCCCCTCCCTTTATAGATGTTGTTCAGATTGGTTATTTATGGGCACAGACTGCAATTGTTTTGGAACATGATAAAATACTCATTTGGTATCTTAATGTCCTGCAATTAGGCTACACAGCAGCTTCCCTATAGCACACAGGAATAATTCAACAGGCATTGCTCTAACTGTGCTCAAGCTCTGTGGGTCATGCTGATCGTTTTCCACCCCCAAATTCACAATCTTATGGAAAAACCCCCACAAAATCCAACAAATTAATTGCTAAATCTGCCTTCCAAACCGTCCAGATGAAACTTCAAAAAGAGGAAAGGAGGTTTTTAAGTCCTGGCTTTCCAAAGCATGCTAATGACCACCTTTTGCAAGTGGGAAACCCATAGCTAAAATACAGGGCTGCTTTCATCTTTGCTGCTGCTCCCGGAGCTTTGCCAAGTATATGCTGAACCAGACCAAAATTAACACGTTACCAAAAAATTATGGAATGGCCTTGCTGTTTTCAATGTCCAAACTGAGGATATGTTTATACTTAAAACTTTTACAGTTCTGTCAAAAGTACAGGTTATTTCTATAAATTACAGGTCTATGAAAATAGTCAGCACTTAGTAGATATTATCAAGAATGGGTAACTTAACTCTAGCTCTCATTAAGTATATTTAGGAAATAATGCAAATTGGGATTTTAAACCAAAAACATCTCCCCACGCACCTTCCCACACACCTCCTCCTGTTATTTATTCTGAGAACTGCTGACGGCTTGTTATGGAGCATCTTTCAGGCAGCACCTTCCATCACTGCTTGCATACAAAACAAATTCTTTTAAGAATCTTTAATGTCTGGGGGCGCAGAAATCAGTGCTTTTAAAAAAAAAAAATAATCTTAGTATTTGATGTTTATAGATTCCCAAACTGATATTCTAAGTTTATTCAACTACAGTAAATGATTTTTTTTTTCCTTAAACAGAAAACTTCAACGTGAACATTGCCCCAAGAAAGTTTAGTTTTCAGTTAGCTGCTCATTAGGAAAAGTTCCTACTTCTATGGCTAAAAAAATAAATGCAAGAGAATTAACTTAGCAAAACTATCTTCACCAGAAGAAAAAAAAACTCTTTCATTTTCCTGACTGCAGCTATTTGTGACCCCAGTAAACAACAATAAAACTGAAGAAATGCTGCCAGTTTCCTTCCACTAATGCTGGCAACCTGGAGGTGAGTGAGCAAGCAAACAAGAGCAGGGTAAAGAACGACAAGAACTTGCTTACTAAAGTAGCAAAGAGGCTGAAGTACAGCAAGATGGCTCAGAGCAACACTTCTTACTTCCAAAAGTCAGATGGCAAAAGCCTTACTTGTTTATTTTTAAGCTTGTCATCCAACAGCCAAACATCTCTCAGAAGGATCCTGGTATTATTAGCAGAATTTAGGCTCAAATCTCAAATCCTCCTTCCAAAGCAGAGAATAAAGGGTAGACTTGTATCCATCCCCTGGAGCTTAAACACTTAGGTTTAGCAATCTGACACAAGAGAGGTCAAATAACAGAATGCCTTTTGAAGTACCCCAAAAGTTTTGTCTGCAGCAGGGTCATGGAAAGTGGGGGACCTCAGTAATAGCTTAATGGATTTCAATTTTTTTATTCTTTAAAAGCAATCCTAACTCATTTAGTAGCATTTTGTTTCTGCAGCATTAATTTATCAGCTGGGGTTTAACAGTCACAGCATCATACCATAACTAGGCTAGCATACTGAAACTCTAATGGATGTATTAAACAGTTCCTTTAAGAGAAGCACCAGATCTCTACTTAGAATCACTGCTTAATGCTATTAGAAAATTAAGTGGTAATTTATAGCACAGACCAAAGCTGGCTAGGTTGAGATCCCCTTTACTGATTTTACCACTCCAGAAAGTAAAACTAGAAGCTGGCCAAGAACCTCAAAAATTTCAGGGCTACCAGTGCATAATATTTAACTGGCTCTGTATGTTGTATAAACACACCTGATTTTCACATGCTGAATTTTATAGCTCTTCAGTCTATTGAGCTGTGTCAGATTGTGTAGCATTGCATGGAAATAAAACAAACCAGGAGAAGTGACTTTTATCTTTGATAAAATGAGATTTCAACTTGTTAGCATTTTCTTCCAGGTTTCAGTGGGAAGAATGAACTCTCTGAACACCGATACCTATTTCCCTGAGGTTTCCTTAAGCATTTTCTGGAAATATTCAAGGCAGGGGACAGAGAGCAGTGCTTTCTCTGTTTCTGTCTACTTAGTAGAACTACAATTGAACATTAGATTGGTGGAAGAAGTTATATACTGCAGCTGCACACGCCTGATGGTCAGTTCTTTGACAAGTTTTAAGAAATGTGACACTTGAGCAAGGGCTTCGAAGCACAAAACCATCATGTGCTGAAAGCTTTATTACTAATGCAGAAGCAAAACCTGCCTGTTCTGCAACAGTGAGGGAAATTGCTCTTTGGAAAAAGAGCAGGCAGAACAGTTATGCCTTGGAGAGGCAGTACACACAGAGATCTTCCATCACCTCAACAGAAATGCCTCTTGAAGGCCTCTGAAAGGTACTATGCATATTTTTTTTTTTTTAATCCCTTTGTCCAGGCTGTCCATCTTCGCAGCAAAACTGTGGGTGGTTTGGGGTTTTTTTGGAGGTTTTTTTGTTTGTTTGTTTCCCTAAAGACTACTGTTCTTCCAGGTGGAGGATACTAAAAGAAAAACTTCAATGTATTATTTTGAACACAAAGATTCCAAACAATTCTTTATTTTCCTGTTTGGAAAAGGCTATGAGACAGAAGAAGGGGACTATTAACTTTTTCTCGAAGAACCTTTTTTGCCAAATCAGATGCTCTTGTCCAACACACTCAAGTAAGAAAGAAATAAATGGGTCAGCCATCACAAGCAAGTTTTACTTTCCTTGACCCTACAAGCAGATATGGACAGCAATGGAAATGCTGACTCAACATGTAAATCCCATCATCAGGACAGTGATTGAGGGTAGATTGATTTGCGCATTGATGCTTTGTGCCACTCACCATTTTCCTAGCCATAGGCTGAGTAGTTTCAATAGCGCTTTCTCAAAGTCAAAGGATGAAAATGTTGCATAAAGTTCTAACGCTGGGGAGCGGTGGGTTTGTTTTTCACCAGTTGACTGGCCCACTAAGGTGTCTTTTTAATTCAGAAACATGGCTGTGTATGCATCTCAGCTGCAAATATTAAACTCACCAGACCCTGGCAAATCAATGTTGTGATTAGCCCTATGGAATATATTCAGATGTGTCGCATCATAACAGAACAGCACGTGAAAAAGCCATTTTGAAGTTATAGCTTGATGATGCAATAGCACAAGACAGCTAGAAACACCTCTCATTCTCATAGCCTTGTTTTGGACATCTTAATAATAAACCCACCACACCCCCAAGCCCCCCAAAATCCCAAACAAAACACTGAGAGCCCAAACAAGCTCCTTAACAGACTACGTCTCAATTATCTTTGTGGCTGCCTCTCCCTGCACAATCCCCAGCTAGCCTAGAGAGCAGTGATACCAGTACTAGACAAATTTGTGTTATGAGGCTAGGAACATTTAGAAGACTCCAAGAAAATTGCACAGAGAATTGTAACACCAGTTTCAGGAGGAAGACAGGTTAGGTAACTGGCACAAAATGAATTCCTGTGTGTCAAGGCTGTGTAGCAATTCTAAAGCCTGGACAGCAAAGACAAGTGGACTAACTATCCAGTCGCACCATTCCATCAGAGGTCGTCTGTATTTTGACAGTTACACCTATCAATAAAAGGGATGTGACTATTAGCCCAGAGAGGCAGGAATAAGCAGCACAGTCCTCTGTTTTGGGACCACTACTTGCACCCAAAGTTACTTCTCACCAGTACAGGAATTGTCCTAACAAATGCTGCTAAGCACATGATTTTAAGTTTCACTCGGGAGCCGAGATGTTGCAGAGGGGACCAATATCCATTTGTACACAGGAGAGGACAAGAAAGCAAAAAAACATGTGTGCAGACAACAACAGGCTGTTTCCATACACAAACTCGGCCCCAGTTTCATCTTTCTGCAATACGAGCATTTGAAATTTGGCTCAAGTTAATGATGTTCACATCCTGATGCATTCCAACAGATTGTACCACTCTAGCATGTTCAGTCTGTCTGTATCTATTTTCCACGTTACATGACATGTGGCGTATTTTGCAGCTTCATGACTATTTTAATCCTCTTCATCACTGAAGAACGTCATCCTAGACGTGACGTAGATCCATATTGTTAAATGGATGCTGCTCAGAGATGTATTTGAAGAGATATTCCAAGCCCAGAAGTCATTCCAAGGCAAATATTACAAAACAAAAATATCTGCTGTACTTGATCTGGAGTATTTAAAGCTAGCTGCTATGGACAGTAAAAATCTACCAGCCCCCTGTTACAGCATGAGAAGCAGCTTACAGGCAGGTCAGTAGCATTCTCTTTAAAAAAAAAAACAAAAAAACAACAACAAAAAAACCCATGTAAGTGGCAATGCATCTCAAAGTCAACATCAGGGGAATAGCTGCTGAAAGTTTAGCTACAAACAGCTGTGCACATTAAGCCCATCTTAGACAGATAACTTTGCTGCCAGCTGTACCTAATTGCTTGTTATGCCCTCAGTTATATGATCAAAATAAATTTAATAATCACAGACTATTAAATAAAATAACAGAACAGTATGAGTAAAGCTATCAGCCACTTACATAATGGGGAGTAATGATTTAACTTTTTGCAAAAAATCTTTGAAGACAGTGACAGGAAAAGCCAAATTGAAACCAAGGACAGCAAGGCAAATGAAGTGAAGTCATCTCTGCTTTTGCCTAAAGCAAAAGGCCATTTAGAGTCTTAGAAAGCAGTGCTCCTCACCTCTTCTACACTATAGATGATGCTTGCAGCCCAAACTTTTGTGGGTATCTTCATTATCATCTTCTCTGGAGCAACCTGCTTAGCTGCTTGCATACACATGACTAAGAAGTATGACACTGGCCATTTCAGAACAGCAATGCTCTTGAAATACATCAGCATCTTTTACAAAAGGACTACAATGATGCATTCTAGTCAGTGCCCTGCAATCAAAGAGGGAATTAACATTCTATAGACGCCCTGTGGAAAATCTCCAATTCGGTTATACTTTGAAAAGTATTCTTCTCATCACGCCAATTCCCATGTGAAGCAAGTTGCAAAGCTTGCTCAATATAATTGAGCACAACAAATCCATCCCAAACCTAGGAATTTCAGCCTCAACTTCAAAATGCCTTCTGTCTGTATTGTGGATTTTACATTTAAGCAAATTTGAAAGAAGATTTCCTGCCATCTTAACAGCGCCGCTACATTACAAATCCAGCTCTTCTCCTTAGTCTTCCTTGGGGCCACATTGCTGAGTGAAGGACCTGGCAGACAGGGAGAGAAGACAAAAGGACTTCGAGGTGATCAGCTGGTTGATGCTTATTTCTTTGTCTCAACCTGAGAAACAAAGACATTCTGAAGCAAGATGCAAGCATATAAAGTGAAGGATTAATTTATCTAAAACACTGTACATAAAACACAGTACTACAGATTCAAACGTCGGTAACAGATTTCGGCTCCTGTGATTTAGCGTTAAGTTCTTCTTCGCAAACTCAAATATATCTTGTACATGCATGCAATGAAAAGACCAATAAAAACAAAAGCATAAGCACGTAGCTAGAAGGTGAGGGACCTAAGCAAATCACAAGCTGCGATTCAGACCATAAAACCAGCTGCAGACAACATAGGAATACAGCAGTGCAAAATATTACATTGCATCAAGCCTGCACTCTGGCAGGCCATTCATCTCCCGCCTTTGTTATTGGTAAATTGCTTCCGAGAAAGCGGCTGTTGCCCTAAACAGAATATCCACATACTGACTAGCTTTGTTGCAGAGCAAGTATTGATGCAATTTGAACAAGACAGCATTTATCAGCTGTGACGGGCGCAGGAACACTTTTTTTCCTGTTTTTCAAGCCTCCGGTGAGTCTCTTTTGCTGTGACATGATGCTCTGTCCAAGGCCCAAGCTTCACACATCCACAGGAACACCCAAAATTCATTCCTTGACCCCTGTCAAGAATTCACACAGCCTCTTCTGGGGTCTGGCTCTTGCCCAGGTAAGTCTGCAGCACCATGTACTTTTGTGTTCGAAGGCTGAGCTTTAACACACCGCTACGTTACAAACACAAAAGCCTGACTTTTGCCTGGCTACCAAGGAAAAAAAAAAAACCAAAAAAAACCCCACAACCTTCTCCACTGCTTGGCGTTTCCAGAGCTGAGGCTATGAGGCTCTACTTAAAGACTCTGGAAATGCAGTGGTTATTTGAAACCCTGCAACAGTTAATCTTATTCCAATAGTCCAAATGGGGGCTGCGAGCATCCTGCTCCATTCAGGAGCAGTAACCTGCCATGATAATGTGCACCCTCAACTATTTCTCAGTTTCCCTTTTTCCTGACAGCAGCATTTAAGTACATGCATGACCACTGCCATACTCTACACTTGAGAATTAATCTTTGGCCAAGACCATTACACCAGCTAACGCGCTTAGCTTGGATCCCAATGCTGTTTCATTCTTTAGAGTTTCTAAACGCGTATGTGATCTTGCTGCGTATAACGAACCAGACATCAAATTCAATTTCTTCAGCAAGAGCTTTGATAAATTATGCAAAGAAAGACTCACGTTCAAATGCCAATATACTCACTGGGAACTCAAACCACAGGTTTGAATCAACATTTTGCATTTAATCTTTTGAGAGGAATACTTAGCAGATTAAAGCAAATCTGCCCCTCTCTATTTCAGGCCACAATTATTGTAAGACTACCAGTGTAAGAAGTCAACTGGCATTCAGTATTAGTGAATTATACTAATTCATGCAGATTCCTCTAGGACCATTTTTGGCAAGTTACTAGTCCCAGTATGAATGGGAAAAGATTAAACACCGATAAAAAAAAAACAACCTACTATTTAACTTAGATCTGGCAACATGTCATGCCAAGTCCAAAACCGTATAGAGAATTTGGTGATTAAAAGCTTTACACTGGAGGTTACCATACGTCTAAGCAGAGACCAGCTTCTGTTGTGAATATGCAATCCAAATCCGCTTGAAATCTAACATGAGTGCATAATGTTTATTGTAACAGATGGTAGCGGCAAGATTTTTCTTTTTGTTGCTGTCACTTCACACTACTCAATGACATCATAACTAGTGGGATTCATCAACCCAAAATCCAAAACAAAAGGGACAAGGCTTTTGGCAGGGAGCTGGAGCTAAAAATAACTTAAGAGCCTTTAAAGAAAAGCCCAAAGATTAAAAATGCAAATGTTTGGCTTTTGATTTAAGCATCTCAGTACTGAAGTTAGCATAGTGCAACTCCTGGAAAATACCAAGTAGTTTACCAAACCTCTGATTCATCTTTGCAGAAACATCACCAGGAGATGATTTTTGAGGTCTCCTCACTGACTATTGTAGTTCTTTGAGGTGGCAGATTAAAGAATCCAAGCACAGCACCCGCATGAGAAAATGCGAGCCCCTGTTATAGTAGGGAGTTAACACTCTCTCTACTGCAAGAATTAAAAAACCCAAAACACTGACCGACACCTCAGAGTGCATCAGACATTTGAAATTAAAACCTAAGCAGCAAATGTTTGTTGGAGGGGAAAATACCTAAGTGAGTAAGGGAAGTTTCAAGGTTAAACACTACTTTTATTTAAACATAAAGTTGTCAGTAAGATGATGATAATTAGCTACTTTTAAATGGAAATTTCACCAAGTATCAACCTAATGTTACAGCAAGGAGGAACGATGGGCCCAGCCATCTCTGTGTGCTTGTGTGTGTGTGTGTCTCTGTCCTTGACCTGAATCAAAACATACTTTTGACTGTTGTAATTTTGTTAGAGAGAAGCTTACTGTATGAAATTACTTAAATGCATCCCTGTCACTGAGCCAAAACCTGGAATCCGAGCACTGAAGCACAGTTATCCACGCTGCACCTTTGCGTGATACCATCATGTATTAGTCACATCGTAAATAGTGGAGGTGAACCATAACACTACTGATGACTCAGTGCCTTACCCCAGAGTTAAGACACACAAAGCTTTACCAAGACAACTGGGAAAGAAGAGTCAGCTCCCACCTTCTGTATTTTTTGGAGTTTCTTTCAGGCTACATCCAAATCACACTGGCAATTTTTAAGCCCTTCATATTTGGTGACTTGAAAAACTTGAACTCAAAGTCATCGTTTCATAATGATTTTCAGTTAGTCTCAAAACACAGAAAAGCCATCTGAGCCAAACAATTATTGATTTCGTCTCCTCTCTAAACTCTAAAGCTCACGCACTGCATGGAATAACAACTTCAGACCCTGCTTCATAAAGGGCTTGTCTAGCCACAGCGACCTGCCGTACTACCCATCTGTACAGGGAATCCTAGTAGTTGAAATAACCGCTGAAATTTTCAAAGGTTCAGAAGAGGAATCCCCCAGAAAGGCACTCACAAAGAAGATTAATTTAAACTCTGTAGCCAGACACTGTTCAGCAGGCTTGAGAATTAAGACTTCCCCCAGCCTATTGCTAAAAGATATTACTGCAAGGCATAGTTATCTTTAGAAAAAACCTGCAGGGGAAAAAAAAAACAAAGAAAAACCAACCCCAAAAACGCCCACCACCTCAAGTGAAGCCATTATCCTTGCAGTCAGCACAGTTTGGCCAGGAGAGATCAAGTCTTGATCTCTAAAACAGATGAACATACATGTTCAGGGACCAGGTCTGCCTGCAACAGAAAACAAAAGACTTTCTGGGCCATGTCTCATCCATCAGCTCTCTCCCTCACAAAAGGCAGAGAACAAACAGGTGGTTTGACTTTCCATTGTTGCCAGTGAAAATGGAAAGTGAAATAAAACATCGAATGCCACGGAGAGTGGCAACATTCGACTCTGCACACTAGTTACGAGCAACCAGCACACCACTGAAGGTAGAAAGCAAAATGAAGGTCTGCAATGGATAAGTTTATACCAGAACATGATCGTGGCTGACAGCAAGAAAGATTACAACAAAACATTACAACTAAATTTCATAGGTATTTGGGACGATCTCTCAAAAATAGTGAGGGCGTTCTTTTCCCTGCTGGCTCTATAAAAAATATCCACTGTAATACTTCAAAATGAAGTGCTGGTAAGCAGCTTAGCCGCATGCGTTTCTGATCAGGTGGACACCTGATTACATAAAGCCAAGCAGGCTATGCTTTGCTGCTGGAAAGATGAGTTTAACACCATTTGCAGAACATTAGCATTTTGATCATGCATCTCAAGTTGGAACTTAAACTTTAGAGGTGAAAGTTTGCATTTTAAACATCGAGCCAATCAGGCTATGGAGCAAGCATTAGAACTTATCGACCATTTAAAAGCCATGCTAGAAGGTGAATTTGACTTCTATCTTCTCGTTTCTATTTTCCATGTTCTTGCATAAGGCAGTAGAGCTTAGAGAAAGCTCAGTCAGAAATATATATTTAACTCCAACTGAGAAGGCAGATGGGAGTGAAGGTAGTATATCTAGTAGTGAACAAGATTTTTAAAAACCCTGTTATCCACATGCAAGATCTACATGTGGGATATATCCCTGCTTACAGTTGCAGGGATTCATAAATTAAAAGACATGCAAATCGAACGTTAAGAAATTACTCTAAAACAAGCCAGCCAAACCATTTCTCCTGAGATGCACACTTCCTTGTGCATTGCCTCTCAGAAGTGAGGGTTCCTTTGCTCCTTTCCCCTGTAGCACCCCACCTGAAGCACACCCTGCCCTATATACAGTAACATGCCCAAGTTTCCTTTTTGCCTACCGTGTCCCATGAGGAGCCATCAGCCCTCCTGAATCAGAGAAAAGAAATTAAATGTGCCTGACAATTTACTTCGCTCACATCTTCCTTCTTACTGCTTTTTAATTCACACTAGTAAGCATACAATAACTATATATATATATGGGAGTTACTTTGAGACTTTGTACATTGTCAATCCATTTCCCCTCCCTCTCCCCACAAAGCCGAGACTTATTGGCACTTACAGCAAAAAGCTGAAAATTAAAATATCGGAATGGAAAGTATAAAATTACTATAGCCAAAGTGCCTTAAGGACTCCATTTAAGGTAAATAGTAAGGTAAAACCAGTGACAGGCCATGCCATTTGCCCATGACAAACTTGCTGCTAAGCAAAGAGCAAAGCATGCCCACAATGGGTGTAGATAACACTTTTGGGAGAAAAAAAAGGGGCAATCTTGCAGATCCTAGTACAGTTCTGAAGCAGAAGCCTTACCAGAATGGCTTCTAGGACATTGCAAGTATTTGAAGCATTCCAATTAAGAGTGGGCATCATCTTAAATTAACAACATGTTTCAGAGGTGCTGACTGCATGAACTGAAAATCAATGACACTAAGTTTTACTGCACATAAGTAGCATGAGAGCAAGCATCTGAAGGATTACGTCAATTTAGAAAACCTAAGTAGTTAAAGAGAAGAGTCTGAAAAGCCAAAGTGTAGAAACAGAGGTAAAGGCTTTGTTGCTCCAGCAAGAGATAGTTGGGGATAGTGTATTTCTCTTGTATTTTCAACTGAAGAACAAGCTTGTGGTTTAAGTGCATTTGTAGAAGCAGATGCTACAGTCAAAATAACTTACGTTTACAAGATTGAGTCTGTGCGCCTTAAAAATACAGATACATAGGAAAAAAGCAAAAGGCATAATTTTTACAAGCACCATCTAGAGAGAAGCCTAACTGCTATATAGAACACAGACGCAACATTAATCCTTCCTTGCACTCTAAGGTGCTGAAGGAGTAGCAGTATGTAATTATAATAAAGCTCACATCCAGCTAAAGCCACCTACAGAATAGCTTTTGAATAACTCTCAGGCAATGCAACAAACATATTAACGAAAATCAGTTAATCCCTGGCAAAGATATTAATGCCTAAATAACATTTAAGAGAGGTCATAAATATTTCACGTGCAAAACAAGGAGAGCTGAAGGCCTTCTCCAAAGAGCAGAGCTTACCTTCCCGTGGCATTCTACAACGCAGCAGAAATTCCAGAGCCTCCCTGCAGTATCAGAGTTGTTTCATTTCCTTCTGCCTATCTCTGCATTTCAGGGAAGCTTTTGTTAAGGCTTAGAAGAGGCATGGCATACAATCACATTCATATGAAAGTATATTTCCTAATACACACCGGGAGGTGAAGTTTTAGGAACTGAAAGCAAATCGAAGGCCACACGCTCAAGACTGGAATTTTACTGAGCTGTTTCTACTCAGGACTTCAACACAGAAGTGGAAATTTCCCCTAGGTGGAGTTCTTTGTTCAATGCAGCAGGCAATTAGAAGTCCCTAAGGTCTGCAGAAATGGCACAAGACTGGTATTTTTGTCGGTGAGAATTTAAGCATACAATACAAAAATAACAGCACGAAATGCACAATTCTGCTGTAAAACACATTGTTGGGTTTTTTTCCTCACCCCAAATGCTGGTAATTTGAAACAAACAGGTAATGTTTGTGAGCATTCAGGAAAGCTTTGGAAAAAGGCCACTAAAACCAAACGTGATTAAAAAAGCAATATCGAGCTTGCATCGCCTCAGATTTGATTATACAAAAAGGTCAAGTGATAAAAAAGAAACTTTGCATCTTTAAAGGCCTTGAGGGCACAGCAGAAGTAGTTTATCATTGGAATACATATCAAATTAGAATAGATTTATTTTCTTTTTCCAGTTGGCATCAGTGTCCTATTTGCAGTTCTTGGGGACTTCACAAGCAAAACACAGCACTCACTGAATTCAGACACAATACTACTATGGAAAGAGAAGTGTTCATTGCTGGGTATCAATGATTTCCTGAAGCTCTTCTATTCAAATTCATTTGGAAGGGAGATCATCAAATGTTATCTGCCATCAATACACGAGGGAGACTGTCACTGAAGACAAGCCCTTGGGAACGCCCTACTCAAAGGTGCACATACCAATAATTAAAAAAAAAAAACAAACCAAAACACAAAACTACCACTCCCCTTCCCCTCTGTAGGAAAGAAAAAAACAAATTGTAGTCGATAAGAAGATTACCGGGTGTTCTGGGGACAGGGACTGGTAGCTAAGATAATCAAGCAAAAGAAAATCTACCTAATGGGACCGTGCCAATCCAACTGAACTAATAATTGCAGACATTGCTACGCATTTTCCTTAACTCCGTACACTTTCAAACGTCACCTTTATTACTTAAGAAAAAAAATCAATCTCTTGCCTATTTTTTCATCACATTACCTGATATCATTCAGTAACAAGCACAGTATAAAAAACAAGTAACCATTTCCCTCTGCATCAAGATAGCATTCTTGAGAAGATCTAGCACCAGGAAAGACTTGAGAGCTGCAGTCTCCCACAGACAAGACAATGGGAGAGGATGCAGCAAAAATAAGAATTAAAATGTCACAGTTGACATTTTGTGTCAGCAGATTAAGGTGGCTGTCGTGCCTTCGGAGGATGCAAATTCTGCTGCAGGAATGGCTGAACAGATTGAAGAGGCACCGAGGACAGCCTGCTGCACTAACATAACCCCACACTAGTACCGACTCGTGTCGGTGAAGACGACAGACTGCTGCGAACCCACAGCCCGTCAAACCAACCCGATAGCGGTCCTCTGAAAAAAAACGAGGCAGAAACAGTTTCATTTTAATCCTTTTCAAAGAGGTCAACACCCCCATTCTCTGGGGTTGCCCCTCCTGGGGTGCTGAGGTCTGACACTGCCAAACCCTTTGCCAACCCCGTGACTCCGGGATCTGCTTCATCAGACTGACACAAGGCTCCGGAATAAAATTACAGCTAGGTTTGTTTTCCAACTTGGCATTTTGTAGCACACGTCCAGAAGCAGCAGCTTCCAGAAGGGATGTGCATAGCAGCCGAATTTGTCTCGGATATGACAGAGGAAGTGACCTACAGCTGGAGGAGTTTCCAAGCAGGTGCAAGAGATCCCATGTAGCACAGCACCACGGAGCAGCCAGGACAGTCCCCTACCACTGAGGCAATGCCAAGTAACCTAATCTTGGCGTTAGCTAGACTCCCTCTGAGCAGCACTACCGAGTCCCAAGTTATCTCTCCTGCAACATAACCTCTGCACAAGTTTTTCCAAAGGCAATGATCGCCACGTTCCATTGATTTATAGAAGTTAAACAGCAGGGCTGGTACAAAGTAGGTGGAATACTATTCCTCAATAGCAGCTGAGTAAGCAGAAGTCATTGACCGGACTAACTTCGCACAACACATATTAAAAGAACCGTGCTTATTGCCAGTCAGTAATTACCACCAGCTTAGGGCTTCAGATTTTTGCATTGCACTGAGGTAGACGTTCTGCTTAACCAAGCTCGTTAAATTTTACTGTAACCTGTCAAATCAAGCGATTGACAAGTAGCCACAAGCCTGTTCTTTATCCATCCCTAAATAACCCAGAATCTATACAAGACAGATGTAGCTGCTTTGTATTTCCAAACAACATTCAGGTGTAGATTATTAAACTATTATATGTGCCACGTTTGAGGCTCGGCATGTACTTTGCTCTTTGTTTTGCTGTTTCACTCATAGTTACGTTATAGTGTAAAGTTTTTAAATGGTCAAGATTTTTTTCCTATCCATCTTGCCATTTAGATAGTTAGATTACACAAAGTTTTTATTTTTAGGGATAAAGTCAGAAATTCCCCCCTTCAATTACTTTCATATAGAGAGATATGAATGTAATATATATTCTCATATACATGTATATATACGTGTGTGTATATACATGTATATAAATTCTGGCATCTAAGCAAATATTATATTAAACGCACACCATTTACACTTGGCTGACGCATCCCTCCAAAAGGTAACAGTTCCAACCCGAAGGTTTATTCGGGATCTACCAAGCTGATGGCAACCAAATGGATTCCTTTAACCCAGGCTTTTCTGTACGAAATTGCCCTCTAATACTCTTCTAAGCTTCTAGACCAATCTGAAGCTCACAGCCCTTGTTACCGTGCCAAGAATGCAGAGGTCACTTCTCAAAAAAACACCCCCCCACCCCCCCAAAGCATCCCAGTGAAATGAAGCTGTTAAACCATGCGATCTTTGCCCAGATAAGGGATCTGGTTGGAATGCTTTCCTGAAAACAAGGGGGAAAACACGGACCCACCACCGCCTAGCCCTACAAGGTCTCGCAGATGCTGGTCAACCTCCAGGTCCTTCCATGCAACCAGAGACACCTTGAACTCAAACCGCAGTCCAGCTGCAGCCTGACCCCGGGCGAGAACGCAGCGGTTCCCCCCCCTCCCCCTCCGCGGTAACTCGCCGCCCGGGGAGCGGCGGGGCGTGTGGGGGGGGACACCCCG
>VXBL01007667.1:390111-407095 GCA_013400195.1 Aramus guarauna | reverse complement strand
CCCTACACACCTCGATGTAGCCGGCGAGCGTGGCCGCGGGGCCGGCGAGCCCCAGGAGGAGCAGGAGGGGAAAGCGCAGCGCGGAACCCATCGCCGCCGCCACCGTCGTCCGCCGCCGCCCAAGCGCTACTGCGGCCTCAGCGCCCCCCTCGGCGGCACGTCGGGAGCCGCCTCGCGAGGCCCCGCCCCCGCCCCGCAGCCCTGCCCTATCGCGGAGATGCGGAGGAGTGACGTCCCTCAGCCCCCGGCTGGCGGCTAATCGCCGTGCCGCCCAGGAAGGGAGCCCCCACCCCCGGGTGAGTAAGGACGTCTGGGCCAGTGGGCCACACCCCCTTCCCCGCTACCAGCCAATAGAAGGACGCGCGGGGCAGGTTGCCCCGCCCACGGGGGCTAGCCTCTTCCCGCCGGGAAATGGCGGCCAGAGCTGAGGCTGTGGGGAGGCCCTGAGGGAAAACAAACGCCCCGGGGGACTTTTTTACCCCTGTCTTTAGGCTTCTGTAAAAATTAACAGCCCACGTGAAATTCCTTACATCGAGGAGCCTAGAAGGCCGCGGGCTGTATGGGGGAACTATGGACTAAAGGCCCTCTGGCCTTGCTGCCTCTCCCCACCACTGAGATGGAGGGGGTTTCCTGAGGTAGTAACAGGAAAGTGAGGCGGTCAGTGAGGAAACAGTGGGGTTTCCCACTCCAAAAAGAGCTGTCTATATGTCTGTCCCTGATTTCTTAAGACCCTTGACCTACGATCTTAGCAGGAAGCTCCGAGCCCTTATTTTGCAATAAAAACCAACACAGTTGTGCTTTTTCAGATTTATTTTTTCTCCAAAATAGAGCAAATTGACTAATAATCATAGGTTGCTTCATCCTGCCACCCACACTGAGGCCAGGCGCTCACTGGGCACTACCTGGAAGAGAAGATGGCACAGCAAAGCTCTCTGTAGACTTTAATGAAACAATGCGCTTTTACCCCCATGACATCATCATCATCACCACCACCACGCTCCAGTTCGTGCGCTGCGTGTTGTGAAACTGCCATGTCTCCAGTTTCATTCAGTGCACATGTTCTGCCACAGCTGGTGCCACTATTTACGGTCACATTTCTGGCTTTAAAAAAAACAACCAACTGTGCCAAATTTGCATCAACCCTATTTTAATTTCACCACATTACTTAGAACAATTTTTTTTTTTTTTTAAAGAAGTTTGTACAAAATGTCATAGTTATAAAATGTTCCCATTCTCAACATCCATATTCTTTAGTGTCTCTTAGAAGCACTATTTTCCGAAATGGTCGAAGGGAATATTGCTGAAATGTTGCAGATGGGGGTAAATCTGTACGATAGATCAATAAGCAGCCCAGTTTTAATTAAAACAGCTGACTAGTCCACTAGTCACTTATTATAGTCTCTTTTTATAGTATTTGAAAACCCTTAAATCTCTTTTTACTGCAGTCCTCTGGCATATATAATTTTCTTTTCAACTTGGCCAAATTCAGTTGGAAAATGGAGTTAACAAGTTCTTTTGGAAAACAGATACATTTTAATGTAATATTTTATTGTGCAATGTGAATACATGAGTAAATAACAGGACATTTCAAGTTAAGCTTTTCCCTTTTCTTAAAAAAGGAGGTATTTTTCTTTCTCCCCAGGCCAAAAAGTACAAGCTCTTCATAAATCTTTGGATAGGGGCTTTCATTTGAGATTGAATTTATGTAGCATTTAAAGTGCTATATAAATTAATATACTTTTAATACTTAATATTTACATAGTGCTCAGTGAGAATTAATGTTCACACACACACACCCCCCCCATGAGCTAATGCCAAAAAAATAAAAGGGCCTGTTAATTTGGGGTATATGAATAGTTGAATTTTGGGGCACAGCAGAAACTGAAGTAAACCTCTTGAATAAAACCTCTCAAAATCGAGTCACAAATGTCTCGGTACAGAGGGATGAAAAGTCTGCCAAAACTTACTCGGATTTAATAATTTATGGTAGGACAGTGGCTGCTAAGATGAGAAAGCAGCATCCCCATACGCAGGCATGACATACCAAACAGATACGTGATTCACTTTGGATTATTTTTACTGAGACAACCTTGATTACAACAGTGTTAATCTTCGTTTTTCCAAAAAAGCAATTTCAGTCTGGAGACTTTTGGGGAAATCTCACAGATAAGCACAAGGTATGACCGCAGCTTCATTCTCACTTCCAGTAACAAAGCCTTCTCCTAGTCCTACGCTGCAGATACACCAGCAGCATCTAAAAGCCAAACTCCTTCCGCGAGGCTGCAACGCAGCAAATTCCACTTCAAAAGCGAGACCATCAGTGCTGCAGCATTCCCTACAACACCTTTCCTGTTGTTAATCCTGTTAGGTAAATGGCAGCTTACATTTCCTTCCAAAAATCCCATTTTATGTGCTTGGTTCCAAGGGTTTTAGTGCCCTTTTCCCAGCACATCAGTGCTAACAAAGTGCTGAGGATCTCAGCCTCACCTTTGGCTGCTACTGTTTATTCTGTAAGAAATGTTTCAGAATATTCTCACCATTCTCTTAAACTCCACATATTAAAGCATAAAATTGATCTAGCCTGTGAATAGTAATGTTATGCAGCTCTTTTAATTAAAAAAGTTGTTTGAGGATTTAAATGGCAGATCATATAATTCATACTAGCTCTACGTGACAGATACATGCGAGTTAAAAGGTTGCAGAGGTAGAATTGAGCCAGCCTCGGTTTTAGGAGGTAGAATGCAAACTGAATTTAGAAAATGACTACAGCACACAGTGGGCTTGAGTAAAGAGAACTCTTTTTTCCAGCACAATTAAACAATATAAGAAATACTAAACAGTGCTTCTAGAAAAAATATACCACCCAACTGGCAACAGTTAACTGCCACAACTCATCACAAGCCATGCTGTGCTTAGGACGAGACCTCTATCTCTTAACAAGGCTGTACGAGGGGTGTAAAGCAATGCAAAGTTTTTATTAGTCAATTAAAACTTGATCCAACCTCCAGCTATATAAGTGCCTCTGGGAAATACGACTTCTCCATAACCCATAAATAACATCAGGAAGTTGCCAACCTGCTCTGGAATTGGACATCTATATTTGGCTGCAAAATTTCTCTGTGGAAGTCTAGGGTTCCTGCAGTCTTGCAACTCAGTCTTCCACCTGTAACTCAAAAGGACAACACGTTGCAGACAAGGTAGAGAAAGCCCAGCAGCAATGAGATGAAGGAAACCACTGAAGAAACTGGGCTTTAGAAGGTATACACAGAGGATGAAGATGTTCCATAGAAAAAGGGGAACAGAAAAGATGCAGAGATCTTCTAGGCCTTGAAAGATAATGCAAGGTAGACAGGAGTTTAAAAAAAGGAAAGGTGATTTCTATAGGAAGAGAAGGCAGTTTAGAAAAGTGAAAGGATGGAGAATAAATCAGAACAGATGCATTGTAAGAGGAGTCGTACCTTAAAAACAGAGATAAAAGGAGTAATTGCAGGCATGAGGGAAAACAGCACAGGAATCTGTGAAAAGGAAGTGACACAGTAAATAGAGGCGGACAACAAGCCTTTCTGTTTCTACTCAAAGACATCTTTAAAAGGGCTTGGCAAGGAAGAGAGGAAAAGTCTGCCCTTTATTGTACCAATGAATCCTTAACTCTTGACGGCCATTTTTCTACTGCCCTGTTCCGTGCCTGAAACGTTCCCATTAATCTGCCTTTCACATAATAACTTCATGCAGGTCTTCTGAGATTTTTCTGGTGTGGAGATTTAAACAGCAGCTTGTGCTACATTAACCTCAAACAGCACGATCCTTGCCTACAGCATGTAACAGACTTGGGGAACCTATCGTAACATTAATACTCACTCTACCGTAACGGCAAACTTCAAAATAACCCCTTCTTTTAGGTTTAGAAATATTACCGCTTTGCTGAAGCACATCAGCACAGAAAAGGTGGCAATGCATTGGAAAATGAAAAATACATCAATCAAGGATGCTTAAGGCGAGCACAACAAGAGCATGGCTGCTAAAGGAAGCCGCTGCTCCTTCCATAGTCTGCATCTGAATTTTAGGATCTGGAAAATGCACTAAGTCTACGATATCTCATTTTCTAGATGGTGGGAAAAAACAATGATCACTGTGAATTTATCTGGACAATGGGATTTTCTGAAGAGGAAGACTACCCAAGACAAAAGCAGTGTCTGAAAGACACAAGCAATCCTTTTTGGAACGGATTTGCACATCTGAAGGATTCACTATCCAGGAAAGGAAATTACCTCTGATATATAATTCAACAGAGTACTGAGCCCACACTCAGATTTGGGATCCCATATGCAAAAATAGAAGAGAGCCTAACCACCTTTTTAGCTAATGATCAGTTTTCAGAATATACAACCCAGGTATTTATGCTGCTCATTTTCTCTCTCCAGATGGATCCAGATGCTTTGGGCACTGGCAGCATCTCAAGGCAGAATAGCAGGAGCTGTAGCAAACACTTAACCTGATGCAGGGAACTCAAAAGGTAGGGGGTCTAGAGGTCTGCAAATAAAGATATAGTCAAGACCCTGGGGAGAAGGGGAAGGAGCGGCTGCATTGCAGAAAATATTTAGTAAACTCACACCCTCTTGCATCGTAATATCTTCCTACAATGGGCTGAAGATATTCTGTCATCTCTTTTCTAGTCCACCTGAGAAGGTGGAAGCATCGTTTAGTCTCTGAAGACAGCAGGATCAGTTGTTCATGTATCAAGGGCGACCAAAGCATTCCAACCTAAATCAGCTGAGCAGTGTACTTTGTGGTAGAGAAGCCATGAGAGCTTTGAGAAACACACACACACACCCCCCCTTAAAATAAAATCTACCAACAACTGAGCCTATTTTCCACAGATATTAGCTCATTACAATGCTGAGATTTCTCCTGTTGCCCCTGAACAATGTTCCTTTCCTCTCCCCTCGTCCACTTGCCCGTCTCAGACAGTCTCATTTCAGCAGTGTGAAAGGTTGTTCATTTTATAGACATCTTTCATGAAAGATGTAAATTCAAATATGTTATAATTAGCTGAAGTTCCACATAAGTCAGTATTATTGCAGCTTTCATATTAGATCTGAATTTGTCCCACAAATGTGTGTGTCAAATATTACAGTGGAATGATTAATGATATCACACATAATAGAAAGATTAAGCATTGATGCAGGAGAATTGCTCAAGAGGAACAATTTTAACTTCTTTCCACTCATAATTTATTTTTGTCCTGTATTGTAAAAGAAACCTGAAAATAAAAATGGCTTGTGCTACTGGCAAGCAAAAGAGATCGGATTCACGATTGAATTCTTCATTCAGTATTCATTGGTGGATTAAAAGCCAAATCATCTTAAACAGCACAGCAGTGAACAACATCCAATATAAAACCCTCAGGACTCATCCTGCTGAATAAATATAGAATCATTTGCAGCAGTTTTGAAGATAGGTGCAATTCAACAACAAAAAATCTACCCCTCCCTCTGCAATCAGATCTGATTCAGCGCCTGTTACATCAGGCATTGCGGAATAACCTGTGCTAACAAGCTCTTTTATGGCACACTGAAGTAATCTTTTATTCCCCCCCCCCGCCCCATCACTTGTTTGTGCAGTTATTCAGTTTGCCAGCAACAGGGTGTGTTAGGAAGTAGCTTATGACACAGCAATGGATGATAAGGAATTTTAAAATGTCTAGGAGACATGTCATGTCTGATACGGCAAAGTTTTATTACTGGAAACTGTTGTTTTCCATCACCTGCATGATACTTAAGTGTTGGGTTTTCTTCTGGTGCACTTAAAAGCAAAATAACTCCACCAAAAATCCCCTCTTTACTCACTTTAATTTGATACTAGCATGGATAGCTGCAGTTTGCATCATTCTATTTAAACAAACATTAAGGTACATTTCCTGTTACAATCATCATTAGAAGCCTCCTGGCTCCCAACCACTCATTCTTTCTACATCAAACACAGGAATATTTATTTTAGTTTCTTGAAGTGCACACTCTGCAGACAAGGGCGTTGCACACAAGGTACCATGGAGGCTTGGCCCACGGTACAGGTCACCAGACCACATTTTGGGAAGGAACCAAAGGGTCCTGTGCTGATTAACAGCCTGGTCTTCAACACAGTTAGGGGGGAAATCAGTGGGATTTTGGAATTCCCAGGAATTCCTATTTGCAGATTTTGCTCTACAACTTCTTAAGATGCCCCAAATACAGACAGTGCTCTCTAGTACTATTTATTTATAAACTCTTATTTAAGAGTGGCTTCATATTCTGCCCTGGGTTTTTCATAGCCTTTGAAATGTACTGTTCTTTGGAGGACCACAAGAAAATGAGACATAGCAGTACTTTTGCAGCTTTCAAGCTCTAAGGCAGCAAGAAGTCAGAATATAGGTTCTCTTGGCAATAAGAAATAAAGGAATAGATGCATTTGAAGTTTGTTTCAGTTGAATAAAGGCATACAGCAAGGCACAGCCGATAGGAACTGGGACATCTGAGTAGAAGATGAATCCCAATGTCTCCAAGGGAAGGAGTGGACCGCCTACAACTTCCACCCGCAAACCCATACCCTGAGGGGGAGAACAGCCCCCTCGATTCCTCTCCTGAATCACATTTTCTCAGAAGATGAGTCAGCACCAGAGATATCTTTGTTTTAACAAAACCTATATCACTTCTCCTGTAACTTCCCAATTGTCTTTTCCCATGTCTTGCAAAGGGCTGAATTAAAAGTTGCTCTTTTTATTTTATAACTTTTTTACTATGATTTTCCCCACACGGGAAGAGAGAGCAGCCTGTGCTCAAGCCATCCCCATTTGTCAAAGGTTGAAGATCCTTCCCCCCCAACAATAAATGCATTTTGCCCCACAATAATGAAAACACCAGTTCGCAGGAGAGCTTCACGCTGATACCAGCATATTCTGCATTTTATGAAGCCAATTACAAGGCTTCTTCCAAGTCTAGGCTTTCCTCCCTTGTCTCAGTCATTTGGTTGACTCCCCGAGGTCCCTACCGAGATGTAGCTCATTGGCTAAGTTATATAAAAGGAGTCTTAAGTAGAGCACTCTATTGAGGTTTGAATTTTCCCTTTAAAATGCAAATGGCTGGTAGTTAATTCCCTTTTGGGATTTAAGAGCTGAATTTAAAATGGGAAATGATGAGACAAAAATATACTTCAGAAAGCATTGCAGTATGAGGAACGAAACATTCGCCACATGAATACAGATTCTTCTGGTCAGCCAGACATCTTCATTTATCTGCATTTTAATAGTTTCCCTCAAAAGGGCTTTTGGCTAAATTTTTCCTCAACGTATTACCTGGTACAGTCTCAGTGGACTACAAGGAGGGCAAAATTTGACCACATTTTCTATTTTTTAAAATCTCATATCAGCACGTTTAAATATATCAATATTCTGTCAGGGATTATAAATATCTCCCTCTTTTCTGTTAAGAAGTCTAATGAGACCTTTTCCATACTTTCTGAAAATATAGCAGGATGACAGACCTGTTTTCCAGCTCCTTTGTTGACTGGAATGGCTAAAAAGCAATCAAAAAAGTGTGTACTTAGCAAAGACTTTAAACCAATATTTACTTCCCAATTTCAAAAGGAATGTCTTCCTTCTCACTTTTTTGTAATTACCGGTTTACTTCTATAATATATATAATTAGGTTCTTAGATCAATTTAGGCTTAAACATCTACATATACCTGTGCACACAGACACACCCCTGCAATCTCACATGGACCCAGGGGATGCAAAATGCTCTAACCTGCACTTAAAATTCAGAGCACTCTGCTCCTTGCATGATCAGGCCTTAAGTAACTCAACTGGATTCCCTGTATTTGTTCTGTCTTCTGGAAAATATACCTTTACATAACCCTTCAAAAGAATTCATTTCTATGCACACGGACACCGGCACAAACATACACACCAGTTTTCATCAAACTTATACAAGCAAATGATGGAATTGTCTCATCGTGGTATCAAACCCACAGATCACATGTCTAAAAGGGAACAGCAAAGTTTCTAGCCTATGTTTAGAAGGGCCTAACCCTGTGATCTAGTTGAAGAACTAGAAATTATTTGTATTTGGATCTACTTGCTTCAACCAGAGCACCTACAGCCATGTGAAATAGGAGCAGACCCCAACCAACACTACCTGCTGATCCAGCATCAACTGCAGCAGCCCATCGCGGACACGTGGGTAGATCACTTGGCAGGATCAGCAATTAAATACCTGCACCATCTCAAAACCTGAAAAACAATGAATTGCACAAGTATTATTTCAAGTTCTTCCTCTGTCTGATCACAAGAAGAGTTAGAATATATCAAATATTCAAAATTTTCCTTTTTGGCCTTCTTTTGTTTCCATGTTTTTCTGCAAATTGCAAACTGTCCAAGTTCTCCGGGCTCTGTTCGTTCTTTTTTTTTTCCACAGACTGACTTCAATCAAACACCAGATCTAAAAGTCCCCAAACAACCAACAAAGAATGTATTTCAGTACGTTAAATTTGAGAAGTCACAATAAGGGCTGTGGTATAATACTGTGATATCACTCACAAAGAACTATTACTTCATTGTGAAAGAAAACAGCATCTGGCACAGGGCAGGAAATAATTTACTAAAAATGCATCCAAGAAGCACAGCAATGAAAAATAAGAACCAAATGAGTTTATGGCTACGTAAGTTGTTCTCTTCGTTAAAGGTTCTCGTATTGTGAAAAAGTTTCTTTAAAGTATGGGAAGGAAAAACACCGCATGCGTTAAGTCTTTTTTCCGCCTTCAACTCAAACGCTTGCCAATAGCTTTTCAACAATCGCATGATTCACTATTGAGCATTTCATTGTGAAAGAAGCCTGCATTCTGTACGGTAGAGGGCTCTTTCATTAATTTTTATTTTGTATTTAGGTTATCAACCAACATGTCAGCTGTTAAAGAAAACCTGGTGAAAGACCATGAAAGGAGATAAACCCCCAGCAGGTGTTACAGAAATACTGAATTGTCTTTTAGTCCTAATTACACTTTTAGCATGGTTTTTGCTGTGTTGCAGTTGCTCTATATTAAATTAAATAGTATTTTGTAAAGTATTTGTTTCTACAGTTTCTGCAACCACTATAAGAGGAAGTGAATGGGTCAAAATAAAACTTGGTAAGGAAAAATTGAAAACAGGCATCACCAGCAGGTTTCCTAGAAGTTCTGCAGGGAATTAGTGAGGAGAGGGCAGAGAAGGGGAGCCAAGAGCTGGAATTCATGACAAAGATTAACACAGAAGGAGAGATTTCATTACAACTGCTTGCATTTGACAAGGATCACAAGGATGTGAAGTGGCTTATTTAACTTCTTAGGGTATTCATGGATGAAACAGAACTGACCACAGAGATAAATTCAGCCTTACCAGACCGATCTGAGAAGGATAAAATGACCTGGTCATCTTAGGTGTATTCTTGTCTTTTGCCTTCCTAAATACCGCAGCAACTAAAATAATAACTTTCAAGGCAATCTTACCATGGTGGCAGAAAAGGCATTTCAGTGTAAAAATTAGCTACTGACTGGATGGGCCTGCAGCTGGCAAGTCCTCGATCAAAATTACTCCAAATTTGCTTTAAGAAATGCTCCTGCTATTACTGTGGTCCTCTATTACTCACTAAGCAGCAAATTTCAGAGCATTTTGAGAAATCAGTGGTCAAATTCTGGGACCCTTTGATAAAACTACAGCCGAGATCCTACCTGAGCTCCTACTGCAGTCTATTAAAGACAGTCCTCCTGAAAAATAGATTTTAGAGCACTGGGAAATATCAATTGTACCCTGACAGCAAAACTCTTGAAACAAATCTCCAGAAGAGTCCCTGCAAAATTAAGGCAGAACAAACCTAACATGACGCAGGACACACAAGCACTCTCAGCTGGAACTGCAGCAAATATTTTATTGTGAACTGCAGCCTCATGCTCAGGCAAGCAAATCCTGAATTTTTCCACTGTATGCAGGCTGAGGTTACACGAGTTCAAAGCAAGAGTTGAACGGTTCTGTAATAACAGAGAAATGCTAAGTACTGTCATAACTGTGTTTGAAATAATACTCTCACCTTACCCTGTAAATCCAGTGCTTTGAAGAAAACACCTGTTTGAGGTTGAGCTGGCCAGATGCCTGGGCACACCTGGAATACATCACAGTTGAGTGCACCTGAATAATATCACATGAGCTTTGACAATAAGGAGTATTTCCTGTAAGAAAACAAAAATAAGAAAAAAATGAGACTGGCTCAAAATAGTTGGGTTATGTTCTGTTCACTAAAAGATTTTGGGAAAGCAGATTGACATGTTATTTCTTCATAGCCTCCAGTATCTGCATCCCTCCTCCAGTGTCATTTGTCTGAGGCACAGTGGAGGATCTGCCAGAATTCCCTGCTCTGAGCAGCAAATTTTCATGTTTCTCCTATCTGGGTGGCAAGAGGAGTTTTTCATTTGTAGCCATCTGCACCAGGGCAGAGGCTGCAGCTTCAATCTTAATGGCTGTCTCAGATGATACCATTTTCTTTCTGTCAGTTTTAGAGATAAGGCAGCATTGAACTCACTGACAAATCTTGGCACTTGCTATACATTTACTCCATTTGATACCTACTGTTCTCCTAAGACACTTGCTTTCAAAGGCATTCGGTATCTGTCTATAGCATGGGTGGAATATACTTACCATTCAAACTCAGTTTAGTTTCAAAACATCCCCTCCTTTAAACTAATCAGTCACTAAAGTAAACATTTCTCTTCCACAGAGACAGCTATCCTCTTGAAGGACACATCCAACTGCAAAGAACTGCTCTGCAAAAAAAAGTATTTTGAATGCAATCCAGAAGGATACCTAAATCAATACAGCCCCAGACTGCTGCAGGTGTCTGCTCACACAGCTCTTGCTGGAGGGTCAGCTATTCACACAGGACACTGCAACCTGTACGCCAGAGACATTGATAGCAATACACTACTGCTAGTGTTGAAAAGGCTGGTTTTCTTACACCACAGGCTGTGGTTTTGTTGAAAAGGCTGGTTTTCTTACACCACAAAACCCCACAACCCTGTGGGAAAATTTCAGCAGTGTTTTTCTTTTCAAAGGTCTCATTTTCTGGTTGTTGTGATAGAAAATTGAGAAAAATAACTTGAAAATATTTTAAGTAAAGACTCAAAACTTGGGGGAAAAAACCCACCAACCACATAACCCCCTCTAAAATTTTAAGTTTTGCCATTGTTGGTGGCTTTTTTTTTTTAACCAGACCCTTATAATTTTATTAAACAGGGTAACAGCATAAAGATAGACTCTAAAGCAAAGCCTAAAGGAAGAAAAAAAACACCCCCAACCTACCCAGCTTTAAACCAGGGCTGCTATTAGCCCAGAACTTTACCTGCAGCACCCAGACACCCAGGGACCTGGGGCCACTAATAAATCTTACTGATCCCGAGCAGCTTCACCTGGGGCCCCCACCCACGGGCCCAGGAGCTCTATTTAAGCTGAGCCCTGGGTCCTCATTCTTTGCCTGTGTGATCTTAGAGCAGTGCTTGGTTGTAGTCTTAGAAATAGCTGTGTCTGTCTATGGAGTTCTAGCCTTGCTTTTCTGGTTGGTCTTGACTTTGTCCTACTGTTACAGACTTAATGATTACTGCATTTCATCTAATCCCTGTTTGTCCTCACCAGGCTCTATCATGATCTGCAAACTTAATTTCCATCTGGATCTTAGACCTGCCTCATCTTCTTGAACTTGCCTGATGACCTGGATTCTTAAATGACCCAGACTACTCTCTCCAGATAAGCCTTGTCTATGTGCTGAGAGATCAGACTGCAGATGGTGAGTACTTTCACAAGCCTGGTGATCCAGACTTTTGGATAAGAGCTTTCCAGAGGAAGTTTTCTACCCTTAAAAATCCATCTAGACTTCTAATGCTGCTTTAGAAAATGCATCATATAAGATGAAATCTTCTTTTTATGAGCCCTGTTGCTCTATTCTGGTAGAGGGGATAGTTAAGATAGCAAATGAGGAATATCTTGTATGGGAGAAGATGAACAAAGTGAGGCTTGCTTAGCCTAACAAAATAAACTTCAGGAGAGGCTATGACTGCTGTCTATAAATATATCAGGAGAGTAAACACTGAGGAAAGAAAGAAGTTCTCTATTTAAACTACAGAAAAAAGTTGGCACAAGAACAAATAAGTAGAAATGGGCCTTGAGCAAAACTACTTGTCTTCAGTGATACTTTTAGTCTCCTCTTCAAGGCTGTAAGAACCAAAGTATCAGTTTTTCCTAAGAGAAGTCCTGCTCAGGTTGTATACTGTGGTGTCTGATGGAGGGGACTCAGTGGCTTAGAAGCCCCCCTGCTAACTACTACATCAATAAGAAGGTTGGATTACTTAATTTTTAAATTTGAGGGAGGGAGAAAGACTGACCATCTGACAGATAAATGTGTTTATTTTTATACAGATTGAAAAATAATACTGAGTTTTCCTAGCTGGGGGATTTATTTTTTGCTGTTCTATAAAAAGCCCTGATAAACAGAGTATATGGTAGGCACATATTAAATTAGATCATAAAGTAAAACTTTTGTAAAGAAAATGTGGCTGCTGTTTAAACTTGTACTAATAGTTATCCTTGACTTTTTTCATGTTGCCTCTCTTCTCTATCTACTAAACATATCCAGAAGCAGGAGGAGTATCTCTGAAGATCCCCTCTTTTCTAACAGAGGCTGGGTAAGACTGACTCTATCATCTCATCATCATTTGTTTGAAAACAACTATCAAAAGATTGTGTGTTAACAGGTCCTTTCCCAGAGCTAGAGACAAGGAAACTTTCTAGCAAACTTAAATCTTTTAAGTCCTGTAGATCTTTGTGATGATTTTTAAAGACTTCATTATAATGCCTAGATACAGGACTAATTTATCAGAGATTATTCAACCTTTATGTGATACTCTAGCAAACTCAGAAATATCAAAAAAGTATGGTTAAGAGTTTTCTGAGTCATCCCAACTTCCTTAATGGAGAGGAAACCCAAACAGCCTCTGTGTTTACTTTGTAGTTGATGTACTTATTTCCTATTAATGACAATGTTTCTGTATAACCAGAACTGGATAGTGATGACACCTGAACTTGAGTGAAAAATCAGCCCCCCAAGTTGGGTACTTCTAGTATTTTTAAAGCCAATCATGGTTGAACATCTTTCCCAGAGAAGAAATGCATGTACTAAATAAACAGTAATCCCAGATGAAAAAGTTGTTGACCTGGATTTGAAGTTGAACTACATCTGTCCAGTGCAGATTTCTGGGAAATGCTCCAATAATTAAGATAGTCCTGCAATGTGAAGAACTGCTGCTGCATTGGAGTTCCTGTACTTGCTGGAGCCTGGGAGCTGGGGCATTTGCTGGTACCACAACCACCTGGCTGCCTTGCTGATGGACCAGGACTCCACAGCAGCAGCTGTGCACAAGAAGAATGAAAAATATTTTTCTCATCCTGGAAAAGCCTGCATACAAAAGCAGTTGACATCAAAACTTGTGAAACACTGAACTCTTGCTTGCTTTCTGCCTTTCCCTAAACCAAAGGTTTCAAAGGACCATCAGAAGCAGCAGCAGCCTTAATAAATATTGTTATGATGGAGTCAAGGAGGTACTGGTGGTGTGTGAATGGCAAAGTGGTTTCCCTGCAGGCATTTTTTCAGCTGGAACTCACTTTTCCCATCCCTGTACCGCAGCAGGGCTTTGCTAAATAGGTGTTCATAGTGAACTGAAAAGCTCCTTTTTCCTATGGCTTGATGCACATTTTCCCAAATGCACAGTAAAAATTAGGAGGGTTATGGGAAGGGTTTCCTTGCTTATTACTGTGCCTGTTGACTGTATTAAATATTGGGGGCTAAATGCCACTTGGGTGGGTACAGATCAGGCAAAAGGGTAGCCAACAGTGAAGGTATGTGATGAAAGGTTTTCATTCTGGCTTGCTCTAAACCAGTAAACTCATATTACTACCTTCATGTTTTGTGTTCTCTGTGCAGGATGTAAAGCAATTACATTTCAGTTGCATTATAATTTAGCAGGTTCTAACAGAAACATGGGGAGAGCTGAAGTTTTTCCATCTTCTAGATTGGTGTTTTAAATCACAGACAGCTGCTGACTAGCACAAGGGAAGTTAGATGGGTACCACAATGCATAGCCTAATTCTGTGCACAGTTTAATTTGGAAATCTAGGTGCAAGTACCTACTTGTCATGCACAGATGTAGTAGTCCATGAGGTCAACAGGGTCAGTGAAGCATCATCTGCTCTAACTCAAATGAATTTACAGCACTTGAGCATTTTTCTTGGTTGTGTTTTAATCTATGTGCTTCTCAAGCTGGGATAATGTCACGAGGAAAAAATCAAATAACCCCAACAAAAGCAGAAACAAAGGTGGATAGACAAAAGAAAGCTTTCTAGGAGGTCTGAAGGGAGATGGAGGGTTGGTGAGCAGTTTTAGGGAGAAGTGGTCCAGGTATGGGAGGCTTATTTTTAAGGCAAAGACTTGTGACTAGGGTTTTACTAGGGAAGGGAACAGATGAAGAGGTTCATGTGAATAAGGTCAAAGATATTTGCAAGTAAATGAAATGGGGTGAGGTTGCAGTATGCTTTTCCACCTGGAACCTGAAATGAGGGACAAAATGGCCCTTGCCAGCAGGATGTTGGCACACATGTTTCGATGTGGGAGATGGTGCTGTGGTCTGGAAAAATGAGCCTTGTAGTGGCCATGGGGAAGCAACAGAACAGGCAAGACAGGACATATGCAGCAGAGGCAGTGCTGAAACAGCAGGATACAAATGAGGTGATGGAGATACAGATCTGATGACCCAGGAGATGGGGAGGGGGGAGGAGGATTCAATGAAGGGTTACAGCACTGTTCCAGACAGTATGTGGACCATCTATGAAGATTAGAAATAAATTAACCTAATGTGACTGCTTGTCTCTTTCTGACAGTGTGAAGCTATTGGAAAAAGAAAGCCTGCACTGGAGCATCGGAAACAACACATTAAATGTGGGAAATACAATAGGCATTACATCAGATTCCAGATACTGCAGAAGATGAATCAGACCAGCATGCTTTTTCTGCATCTGGTGGCTTGTTGCAGCCGCTGTGCACTTGCACTGAATTGGTCTTTCCAAGCTGAGAGAGGAAAAAAAGAAAATAACCTGTGGAATAACTTTTAGAATGACCCATGTACCAGGAAATGTTTTGTGCCCAGTTGTAGATCTATGTCTGTATGAAAACATGGCACAATAGTCATAAGTCTTCAAAATATTAGGGAGACCCTTGGAAATACCAAATAAAAATACAACACTGAAAACACTGATTTTTTTAAGCAATGCATATAGCTGTTAAGACTTATGGGCAATAAAGCAGCTTTGTTGGGTCTTACGTATTTCCTTGTGTTGTTTGTTAATCACAACGTTTCAGCATGGTATAATGAAATTGAAACTGGTTTTATAGGCTAGAGGAATAAATTGACTCCATAGCCTCCATAATTCAAATTAAGAGAACTGCCCAGAGGACCCAAGCAGTATTGTGGAGGGAAAAAAAAGTAGAGCTTCTCCTAACTCTGTAACTAATTTGCTCACTTCAGTTTTAAAATTCTTTCTTGTCTAATAATTTAAGGTGAAGTTATTAAGCACAAGTTAGAAAATTTGCATTTCTTTTTATCTTGATTGCTCATGGAAGGGATGGGTCAGTCCAACAGGGAATGATTTCAATATACACCTGTGCCTCTTAATTTAAAAGACTAGATCAGGCTTTAGAAAGACAGACTTAGTGGAAAAGTAAGCTTAATTGCACCAGGATCTACCCCTCCTGCTTCCTCATAGGATAAAGAATGAGTGGAACCAGTTTTTGGAAATGCCATGATTCATCTTTAACCATCTTTTACCCTTCCTCTATTACTGGTTTTTGGGTCAAGTGGCACAGGGTTTATTATGCACATGTGTGCACACAGTTCATGAAGCCATTTGGAACAAACTTAAAAGGTACTAAACACAGAGATTGTCTTATTTAAGAAATATCTACTGAACTACTAGATCAAATAGCTTTCTAAGCATATGCTAATGTCAAATAAGGAACAAGAAAAGCAGTATTTTTCCATGCCACCATAATACAAACACCGCTTTAACAAGAACAGCAACAAAAGTGCAGCAATAACCCCACTGGAATGACAAATGAGTTAAATTTCTGAACAATAGTAATTATTATCCTTCTCTGAGCTGACATTTAGGACTTGCACAGATATAACATGAAAAAAATAAGAAATACCAGCATAGAGCTCCCCAGTCTGGGTCCCTTTAGGCAGAAACAGCCCTTTTGGGGGCATTTCCTCATGGGATGACCTTAGATAGATATTAGTAGCTGTTGCTTCAGCTTTTAATTTATAAGTATATTAGGGAAAATTACAGTGAAACCTGCTGGATTGCTATTTTTGACTCAATTTCAGATAATTTTACTCCGAGGGGCTGCCAGATGGGGCAGAGGGGACTGGCAGCCCACGAGGAATCCCTCGGGCTCGCCTCCTTATCTAACGGGGAGAGGGCCCCGGCTCTCCCTGCAGTGTAAAAGGGGGGGGGGGACCCCGGCACCGCCCCCGCCCCAATAAATCACTGCACGTCACACGGAGACCGCCACCCCCCCCGCGCTCCTCTCGGCCAGCAGGGGGCGCCCCGCCCCGCCCTCCCAGCAGGGGGCGCTGCTCGCGGCCCCCATACCTCCTCCCCCAGCAGGGGGCGGAGCACCCGCGATAAGAGGCGCTCTCTGATTGGCGGCCAGGCCCCCGGCGGAACGGAGAGGGGATGAGAGCGGCGCTCTGATTGGTCGCGGGTACCCGAGGGGGGGGAGTAAAGACCCGGGCAGGGGTCCCCCCCCCTCCCCCCCCCGTGGATCGGGGGCCCCCCCCTGCTCCCCCGCCCCCCGCCCTCGCCCCCCCCCCGGCCTTTTTTTT
>VXBL01007667.1:262185-389621 GCA_013400195.1 Aramus guarauna | reverse complement strand
CGCGCTTTCTCGGGGGGTGTGTGGGGGGGCGCGGTGGTTTCTCACACTGGGGAGCGGTGGCGGGAAGCGGGTGCGGGGGGGGGGCGGGCACCTGAGCCTCCTGATTGGCCGCGTGCCTCGCGCCCCTGCCTCCCATTGGCTTTGTTAGGGGAGGGGGGCGTCGTACCCCCTCCCCGGATTGGCTGTTGTTGATGCCTGTGGTGGGCGCGGAGGGGATATAAGGGGGAGCGGGTGGGTGAGGACTTGCAGTCCGGCCTGAGAGGAGCTGATGGGAGGGAGGGGGTGCTGCCCCCCCATGGGGGCCTGTCCCGCCCGAGAGTAGTGTTTGAGGGCCCTTGGGCACTAGTGTCGGCCACAGCAGTGAAGGGTTGCGGTCTGGGTGGTCTAGGGGATTGGTGTGGAGGGAAGGCAGCCCTTTCCCCACTGCCCTGAGGTGCCAGGATGGGGATTGTGTGGATAAGCTCATCCAAGGGCAGAGTGGAGCCAGGCCTTGTGCTGACTTCTGCTGTGTGAGGTGATTCTATCCATTGAGGGCCTGAAGGAAATGGCAAGGCCCACCTGTAAGCAGAAGCAGCTGCTGCGAGCACAAACTGCGGTGTTTGCACAGCTCTGCTAATGTTGGTTTTCGTGCCAGCGGTGGTGGCTGCTTCTGCCAAATATGCCTGTTCTTGTGGTGTGAGATACAGTTATAGCGAATGGCTGTTTGATCTTTTTGGGCCCCTTGTTACCTAGGTTTTGGGTTGCTGTGTCCCCCCTTCCTGTTGCATTAGAAAACTGTTAATGGGAGCTTGTTAAATTGTTAAGTTGGAATGGAAAAAATGAGGTCCTGTTGCTTTGTCTTTCAGACCTGCTCATCCTGAAGGGACACCTCACCCTTCATAGGCTTAGTCTCCCTGAACGAGATGTATTAAGCTATCTCCTACCTTGCAATGGTTTGTTGTGGATCTTCAGAAGGGATCTTGCAGGGGTCTGTAGATCAGACTTAAAAACCTGGTTTAGGCTACTGAGCTTCATAGTCCCGAGAGTGAAACGAACGGTCGGTATTTGTGATGCACTTTTTGGTATCTGTATACCAACCTGTCCAGTGATATATTTGTGGTTCTTACAGGCCTTTAAAGAATGGACAAGCACAATGCTGGGTGTCTGTAAGATGCATATCAATGTTTCTCTTTCAGAGTTTCACTGGGAACGAGACTATACTGAACTTTAGCTTTCTTCTGTAATTTATTTAATAATTCAATTTTTCCTTTCCTTTCTATTGGTTATTTAGAAGATGAAATGCTAATGAATCATCAGCTGATTTTTACAAGAGGGCCTCTTTTGGAAATAAGAGAATTGACAGTCTCAAGCTTTCTAATGCCTTCATTTCTAGAGAAAAAATAAAATGGAAGAGGGTGTATTTCTCGAGTCAGTCCTGAAGTGGAGAACTTATCTCCCAAATTGTGATGCTTTTTGGCACTTTGCTGTATGCATGCTTCTCTTGTGTTAGGTGTTTAAAATGAAGACAGCTTTATTACCTTGGCTATAGGTTGAGATATGTAATTGTTGTTATTATTATCTGATGGACTAATTGACAGTTTGTTTTTAGAGTGAAATGGGTGTGTGTTGTCGTTTGCTCTCCTCTGGCACCCTTACTACCAACCTGCAAAGAAAATCCCTGGGTGAGCTCTGTTATGGTAATTTGCTCTGCAGTCAGCAGCTACTTCAAGTGTGTTTCTGACCACCTGCAGCTGCTGTCAGCTGTGTAAACTGAATTTTAATTGACTCGTAAGTGTAGCTAATTATGGGGGCTGTTTTAGTATTGTGAATTTTGTTTTGACTTAAACATGAGATCAGGTCGATTTGTAACTTTTATTTCATGCTAGTAAAACTCACAGAAATAGAAGTTGTGTTGTAGTCCTTAACTGGTGTTATATGTTAAGTCCCCACCTGTTTTAATGTGAAGAATTTGTTCTCTGTGGCCTGTGGGACTTCAGAGAAGTGGCTATTCTGAAAGACACAAGTTGGGTTGTTTTTTGATGTTTTTCATGTGCAGAAGCAAGATAGTTTTGTCTTTTGAGTTTTAAGAGCTTAAAGTAAAGGAGTGATTTAATTCAGAGGAGGGATGCAAAGGGGGAGGGAAGGAGCAACACCATTAGCCTGCAGGAAGGGGAACAACCTTATTGATGGTAGCTTTGGGAAGAGTTGCCTGAGCAGGAGAAGGGATAGGAAACAAAAAAGATGGCAAAACGAAGCTGGAGAGGAACTGAGTGATGTGGTGGTGTTGGTACGGTTTTGTTTTCTTTCAGTAAGACCTGAGAGTGCCCTCTTGAAGGTTGCATACACAACAGTGTAGCACGGGGTATGATACAGACCTTTTATTTTATTTTATGTTGCACTTCAAATACATGGTTTTATTCTGTTTCCTTGTTTTATCAGACTTCGCCCTCTCATTTATAAACCGAATCAATTAAGTAGACAGGGTCACTGCCTCAAGCAGCTGGAGCCTGAGAATGGCGATATATCCTAGTAGTGCATGTTAACCTCTCCTCGTGGGGCTCACTTGGAGTGCTTGGTTATCTCCGGTGTTTTGTGGTAGAAACAGTTATACCTTCAGTGCCTTATCTGATACTTTGTGAGAGAATAGTTGCAACAGACTGTCATGCTCTCACCTTTAGTGCTTGGGGGCTGTCCCTTCAGGAAAAGGACGGTGTGACACATTGGACACAGTAGTGGAGGACTGGCCTTGAAGATCTAAAAGAGCTCTTCCAGTTGATTGTTGCTTTGATGATGGATGTGCCACAAGGATATAGATAGATCGATTCATTATGCACAATTTGAGTAAAGAGTGAGTTTGTATTTGGCTCAGCTGTTCTATTTATTATGTGGCTAAATAAATTGAAGCCCTTTTTCCTTTTGTGCAAATAAATAATCTTTGCTGTCCTGGCCCTATGTATGACTTCCATTCCTAACTCACCAGTAAAACATGAATATTGTGGTTATATATTACCTGATTATTAACATTCAGCCAAAATGCACCAGAGCCAGGGTTCCTTGAAACAATATGTGCTTTTGATGGATGAGAATGCAGAGGAGGAGACGGCAGTTGTGACTCAGTCCTCAATGAGGTTAGAAACCTTCTTGCTGCAATGAAAGAATGTTCTTGCCAAGGGATCTCAGGAAATGCACCGACTCTGCCTTCTAGGCAAGCTGGGGTAATTAACTTAAGTGTGGGATATAGCTTTCTGCAGACACACGTGATGTTCCTTTTGAGCATAATAAATCATTTTCATATTAAAAGCTAGAGGAAGAACCGTAGCTGTAAAAAAAAAAAAAAAAACCTTTCGTAACAATTCTTGCTGTCCTTGCATATGGTTGGTGGTGAAAGAGTGGTTAGTGAGCTCAGTACTTAAAGGATTAAGCTAATAGCCCCTGCTATTGCTGTAGGG
Organism: Aramus guarauna; assembly: GCA_013400195.1. Taxonomy (NCBI): domain Eukaryota; kingdom Metazoa; phylum Chordata; class Aves; order Gruiformes; family Aramidae; genus Aramus; species Aramus guarauna. Next base: position 386,193 of record VXBL01007667.1, on the reverse strand, counting down.
AACCCCAATCTATATGCAAGCCTCTTTTACACTAGGGAGTAAATCACATTAGCTGTTTTATGCACCATTATTGTAAAGTGGATTCTCATTTGAGATACTGCAGTGGCTTTATGGCTCCTTCAGCGGGGAGGTGGACTTTTCCCCTTGCCCAGCTTTAATGGTCCCCCATTCTTGTTGTCTCAGAGAAGGGACAAAAATGAATGCTTGGCAGCCACTGGCCTGGGTGCTTTCTCAGCAGAATGTCCTTAATTAGACTTGGAGAGGTTGCTGCAGATGAAATCCCCAGAGTTTTTGTCTGTGTGTTGTCTTGTGTAGTCCCAGCATTGAAAGAAATTGCTGTTCCTTAATAGCAGGTATGCCAAGAAAATACGTTTACTTTGATTTTTTTTGTGTGATGCTTTTCTGTGACTTTCAGAGCTGAGCTTTCCTTTGAAGCATTGTGAGTTCACTATATATTCAATCTGTGTCATAATTCTTATGTGCCAAATACAAAATAACAGTGACTTTGCTGTTATTGGAGGCTTTTTTCTTAAAGCACCCTTCACACCCATTCCCTAGGTGTTAGGGGTCACAGGTGCACCTACAAGGTGGCATGGCATGGGTGCTGTGATGGCTGAGGGTTGGTTGTCTTCTGCTGAGGGCAGCAAGGCTAATGAGGATGTTTCTGTTGGATGGTGAATGAGGTGCTTTGCCCCTGACTAGTGCTTTTTCGTCCTCCAGAGCTGAGTGCAGTGAATGGGGAAAGCTGCTGATTTAATAATATAGCTTCAGAGAAAACAACTTACTGCAGGAACAGGAGAGAGGGGTTAGAGAGTATCATGGTGGCCAAAAGGAGCTTTCAAGTGAAATTTCCAACAAGATGAAGAACTGTTCAGACAATGACACAAAGATGCTTTCCAGGCATCAGGAGCTGCAGAGGAGAGCTTTGCTGTTAATGAGATTTTTGAATTGGATGTAAAAGGCAAGAACTAAAGAGGAACGCCAGAGTTCTGACACCAGCAGGTCCCCAGAGGGTGTTGAGCAAAGGAAGGTAAATGTAAATGGCATACTGAAATGAACCTGTTTTGTCTTGAAGAGGTGGTGAATTTACTTGCGCTTATCTGATGAGGCAGACAGCTGGATATTCTGGGTGCAGGGACGTGTAGGAGAATACTCATCCTGCCCTGTGTGTCTGACCACACTCCAACAACAAATCAGATGTTTTCTAGTTGCGATTAGCACCAGGTTGTTCTTGCACTGATAAGCCTCACTGGGGGATAAGCACAGCTGCATGATAGTGTTACTTCCTACCTGTGAAAAACATGGGCACATCTTAGGGAGCTCAAGGGCAGCACCCATGGGTGCCATTTCAGATAAGCTCATACTGACTTATGGTTGCTGGAGCTCTGTTTTCCACTGGAGTAGATATTTTATGTGCCAGGATGTGCACCAGAATTTGGGTATGTCCAAGGTAACATCAGTGTCTAATTTAGATGTGCCTGCCTTTTAAAGTAATGGGAGTTTTTCAGGTTCTTGATTCATGTTATATCTTATACCTTGATTCACACTGTACGTGACACGCTGTGTCCTGCCACTGACGTACTGGAGTGATACTGGGTTATATTTATACCTATTACCACTTTAGTTTGTGTCATCACCCAGCATGCACTGGGTGAAGCATGCCTGCTATTTTGGGGAGGAAAAGGCTGCCTTCGCAGTTTCTGTAAATGGATTAGCATCTCACATGTTGGCATTGCTTCTTGCTCGTGTGCGTGCCACTCGTTGGGTTGTACACAAGTATTGGGTTGGTGACAGAATTGCGGTTGATATATTGGGTGATAGGTCCCATAATGTGTGTGTGTGTGTCCCTTGGACATAGCAGAACTTCCCATTGAGGTGCTTGCCTTGGTATTTAGCTTGTCTGAAAATGTCTGATGTGTGTGAGGTATGGGGAGAAAAATCAACAATGGCAAAGGATAATCCATGGGCAAACAGTACAGAGAGCAAGCACAGACAAGCAGAGTGTTCCCTTGCATGCCAGCTGTTTGGAAATGCTTATGCCCAACGTTTCACATTTATTTCTGCTGAAAATCTAGATCCTTTGAGAGAATAAGTATTTTCTTTACCTATATCACCCAAACTGCTATTGCCAACTGCCTTAGCGTAGAGGCCGCATACCCTAATGTACTCATCGTGATTCTTGTGCAGCTAATTTGAAAAAATATTGTGACTATCTGCTGAGCTGGACATCTGCCATTTCCTTGTGCAGTGAGACATCTCTGAGAGAAGACCACAGGGAAATTGTTAAAATCTTGAGGTGCTGTGGCTGGTAGTGTCACAGCTGTAACAGATACTGAGAGGGAGATTTTCAGAAGAAAGTAAGATCATGCAGGATTAATGAGGGAGAACATCTTATGGAGGACTAGTGAGCAAAATTATTTTGGTTCTCTCTGTCATCAGAGCTGGAAAACTTACTCAGGTGTTTGTGTTTCCTGGCAGTTTTGTTGTCAGTGACTTTGGACCAGATCTTACTTTTCAGCTCCTGACCTTAACTATAGGTTTTGTTTCACTGTTGGCTTTATACCAGCTAAAGTTCAATTCTTGCTCCTGCCTCGGGCCGCCTTTGTTGCCTGGCCTTGGGACCTCTCTGGGACATGGCCTGTCTGCTCTGACACTGACTTTTCATTTGGCACATCCGTACTTCCAGGGAAATGTGCTTTTCTGTGTATTCTGGTGATGATAAAGTAATGAGAACACTCAGAGATCCAGTCTTTGCTAGGAATGCATAGCAGAGAGGCAAATCATAGGATGTATTTTGAAGTACAGCAGTTGAAAGCATCAGCAAATCGTGCAGCTCCTAATATTGTCTGATTGTTATTGCCACACAATTGGCTGGGCTGAACAGTATATTTTTTCCATTTCTGTGAACAGCAGCAATAACAGTACCATTTATAGAAACTGCATCACTGAGCCACTGAATTTGGTTCAACCTTGCTTTTTTCTCTAAGATTTGAGACTAGTACTAACCTTTAGAACCATGGAAAAACTTTCAATTATTGTTTTCTTCTTTCTTTTCCAACTTCTTGATAATAATTTTTTTGCAGATATGATTCTAATGCCCAGTTTTGTCTATTAAAGACCTGTCTGAACCCTTCAGTCTCCTTTCCACTCAAGTTGTAAGCTATTTGTGCCAAAATGAATCTGCAGGAGTGAGTCAGGATCTTCCTTCAGACCTTTAATATCTGTTTGTAGGGAAGGTCAGCCAAAAATTCTGCTACATGTTGCACTTTGTGGAATTAGCCAGAACCATGCCTTTCTCTTTATTCAATCACTGGTTAATTTAATTGCATTATTACTAACAGGATAATTATATTTAAAAAAAACAAACAACCAAACCCAAACAAAAACCAAACCACACAAACTTGAAACCTCTAGCACTTATTTTTATTTTTCTAAGCAATTAGGTAATTGATTAAACTACTGGCTATTGTTAGTGCAATTACCTGAATTGGCATTTGATTAATAATGACAGTCAAGAAAAAGAGCTGTTTGGGGTAAACCAGCCAAAGAACATCAACAGGATAGGCATTTAATTTTATGCAGAACTTCTAGTTACACTTATGTTACTGATATAAATGCTGTCATGTTTCACACAAGCAGTTGTAGACCCCTTGATGATTGTATACGTGATAAAATCAGTGATGGAGTTCAGTGAAAGTGGTAGGATTAGGTATGAGAAAATCCCTGAATTAATCCTTAATAACATAAGAAGTAGCTTTGAGATAGCTGGATGAAAGGTGCTACGTAGGGATGGGTGATACTTATATATTGGTGCTTGTGTGTGCTGCAATATCTTTATATAAAAAAAATATTTATTTGTAAATCGCCCTGGCTTTCGATACATGAAGACCAAGGCTGGTGTTTATCAGTCCTAATCATTGTTTGCTGCACTTCATTTTTTCATACTAATGAGATCCCCTAGCAAAAGCGTTGCATGCAGGTACATGTATTTCTTTTTCCTTTTCTCCTCAGTGCATTTTGTGGATGTTTTGTATCAAATATTAATGCAGATAGGATTTCTGTTCCTTTATCCCAGAACCTAAGGATGTATGTGGGACCGTGTGGCATGTGTGTACTGTGTTGCTCGGCATGAGACAGCAAACGTTAGGCTCTAGTCACCAATAATGGCATGACTTACTGTCTAGCGATACCCAAAAATATTTTTCCCACAGTTTTTCTTTGTATATGTGGAAGTAATATGATTACTTTTTTCCCCCACTATGCAGTTCAGTGACGTTAGCCTAAGACTTTTCTGTACAATTGATTTATATGTTCTGGCCAGGACCAGTGGTACAGTCAGTGCTTGTGTCTGCAAAGCTTATTCGTTGCTGGCAAAATTAGCAGAAGGCAGAAAGAGCCTGCTTCTTTTTTTTTTCTCCTTATCTTTTTTTAGTTAGTCAATGACAAGCCAACTGCTAGCATTTATGAGAATAAATTATGACTAAAATAATTTGCATTTAAAATGCAAATGAATGAAAGCGTCAGCAAGGAGCCTTCTGCTTTTTTCCTGGTGCACAGACGGGGTACTGGCATTGGATCAGCCCAGCGAGACACTCAGTATAAAATAAAGTTAATTGGACTAGCTGAAAAATGAAATAGGCTCTGCCTCATACTAATTCCTGGGCATGTGATTTAATATGACATTAGAGACGAAGGATTGGGAAGGTGCTGAACCACTGACTAAACCAATCACCAGAGCTGTAAATTACACTTCTGAGGTTCCCAATGGCAGATTGAGAGGCCCCAATAAAATTGCGAGAGGTGAATAAAACCTAGCTTGGAAGCAATTTGTCAGGATCTTCGGACTCACATGAATTAGAGTTTAAGTTTCATTGTTCTTTTTCTATAAGTTGTCTATTGTAACACTGCCTGAATACCAACTGGGGCTGCAGTTTAGTACAAGGTGAAAGCTGCCTGTAGATGTCAAGCCAGTTGGTTCTTGAACAAAACCTCTTTCAGATGAATTGAGAAACTGGTGATGCATCTCTGAACATAGTGTTTTCTTGTTGGAAGCTTAAGGTCAATTTTCTCCACCGTTTATTGATTTCTGGGCCTGTAGGTGCCAGAAGGACAATGTGAAGAATGTTTTGTGGACAGCCTGTGGCCAAGGAAAGAAGAGCAGGAGGAATTCAGTATAATCTTTCTGTGCAGGAGGCATTCAGTATAATCCTTCAGTACAATTATAGCAATGGTCGACTTGTTTCCCCCTTAATAGGGCACGAAAAGTATTACATAGCAGAATTTGAGCATGGTAAATGAGAATGCACATGTTTGTAAAGCTCCAAACCTGCTTTACTCTGGTAGTGTGTTACTGTAGTGCAATTGCTGATGATGATACCTCATACCTCTGTTCCATGTGTCACACTTGTTTTAATACCTCCATCCTCTTCTTTTTTTATAGCCATGTTACTGAAGATCACCTTGTCTTCTGGAGGTAGAAGCACAGTGAACAGGTGAATCTATTCAGCCAGACATTCCTCCAGTAGATCTCTGTCATCATGGAGCACCACGGCAGGGAGGAGATGGACTCAAAAGAGGAAAGTCCTCAGGTGTGGGCTGACTCTGCTGAGCAGGAACAGAATACTGCTCAGGTGACTAGTGCCTTCCAGAGCTCTTGGTTTCTGCTCAGACTGAATTGGGCTTGGTGGGGTGGCTTAGCAAGCAGGCATTCCCATTCGACCGTTTTTTTTATAGCTGGGGAAACTCAGCTTTCGTTTGAGGACAGATACAAATGTGTCTGTGGTGATTTTGGATTTAAAGCTGCAGACAGCGAGCTGTGCAAACTGCAGCGGTGAATGCACAGGCATCTGAAATGAGTTAAGTGAAACAAGCCAGTGGCTATAGATGTTTCAGTGTCCAAATATATGTATAACCATGTGGGAAAGTGAAGGATATTCCGATTAATGAATATTAACAAAATCTGTGGTCTGTGGCAGCCCATTTTGATGGCATCAGTCGAATCGGTTGAAACCGTGGGTGGACCTTCGGGAAAGTAATATGAATAATTTTTTCCAGTCAGATATCTGGGTGGTAGGGGAAGGGAGAAATGTTAATTGTTAGTGACTAATACAGTCAGATTCTTATGTATGCAGCTAGGTCCTCCCTCTCTGAGGCAAGGCAGCTGAGAAATTCTAGAAGACTGTAAATTGATTTATTCTTTTGAATATGTTATGACGAGGGTGCTGCCTGTCATCTGACCTGCAAGCTGAGAAATTCCGACTCTCCTGGTAATTTCCAGCTTTGAAATTTGCAAAGAAAGGCACTTTTCAATGCCCTGTGTTCTGTAATCTGCACAATGGGATAACTGTACTGTTGTTTGCACGTGGCAGTTATAAGGCTTAATTAGTATTTGCGGAGTGCTCTCCAAATGTGAAACACTGTGTGCATCCTTACCGTAGTGTTTGTGTGAGGATTTATTGTACAGAATCAGCACTTAGCATCCACAGGGGAGTACCAGGTGTCTTCTGAAACAAAAACTAAAAGCTGAAACAAAGTAAATAAAATCTGTAACTGTGGCATCATTTTATGGGAAAACATTTTATGTGAATATGAATATGGATGCTAAAAACTAGTCCTGTTTTTCCCATGTGCTGAAAATGGTTTTTGGCATGTAAATGGTGTCAAAAGCTAAACATGTTCCTCTTGCCACTGGAATTAAGTATTCTAGCTTGTTAGGCCGCTAATCATTATTTATGATTATAATGCTCTGTCAAAATCTACTTGTTTGGATTTAAACTGCTGCCCTAGATGTCACTTGTTACAGTAGTCCTTGGAATCATTGCTTAATGCTTTGTTATATGTTTCTCTGCTTAAATAGCTGAATTTTGTACTGATACTGTATGTATGTACTACAGCAAAGCAATCTAACATAAGCTATTGCTGCCTCATGATAGGTGCAATACTATTACTTGAAGCAGTATCCAAGTTAATAGATTCTGTTAGCAATTCATCAAACAGAAAAAAAATTACCTCCAACTACAGAACTAGCTGAATGAAGTAATTATCATAAATCCAGAAAGGAAAATGAGAATAAAGGGAAACAATATACCAATAAATCCCATAGATACAGCAGTTCAAATCTGAACTTTCTCTTATGAATTTTCAAAGCATCACGGAAGAAGTAAGTATGGGAAGGTGCCCTTTATACCAGTTAAGTCTTGAGTTAAAATGCGAAGTAAAACCAGAAACTGGTGGTAGTTCTTAAGTCCAGATTTCTATGTTGCCAGCATAATTCAATGAGATTTTAAATGTGTACTATACAGTGAGGTTTTTATTGTTTCCAAAACAATTGGTTAGGTAGTTGGGACACGAGGTAGTCTCTGCTTTCCAAGGCACCTATGTGTTTTGCATTGTTTCCCATAGGCATATGTTTCAGTACAGGATCTGTTTTTCTTCCAGGTGCACTTTGTCCCTGAGGGGGGGACAGTGGCACAGATTGTATACAGTGACGAGCAGGACCGTCCCTCGCAGCAGGTGGTCTACACGGCGGATGGCACCTCCTACACCTCTGTGGACACCTCAGAGCACACGCTCGTTTACATCCATCCCGTGGAAGCTACGCAGGCATGTGTGGTTCTGAGCCCACCCCGTTTTGGCACTTAGGAAACAAAACAATCTTGTTTGAGATGAAAGCCAGCTACCAGCCAAATGATACGACTGGAATATAGCAGGCAGTTGCTCTTAATGTTTTTATCTGCCCATTGCTGAACAGGGACTTCATGCTGTTCATTTTTCTGATATGCAAACGTGGTAATCAAAGGATGTCGAGGCTATGAATTATGGAATGCTGGTTATTTCACTGAAGGTGGACGAGATCATAATTAAATCAAAGGTGTTTTCCAAAACACGGATAATCTCTCCAGAAATTCTGCCTCTGTTGTGTTCAGTAAAATACTAAGAGTGATCCAAGTGTCTTCTGGAAGAGTTCTTGTTTTGCATAGTAAAGTTCTCATAATTGATAGTTACAGTAACAGTCATGTCTCTTTGCAGAGGATCTCAGTGTATTCAATCTAACTTTGTAATCTCTCTTTGGAAGTTGTTGATTTTTATAGACCTAGGTTCTTTTTCTTCTTCGTAATTATATCAAATACCTTTTTAGTCTCTGACAGCATGTGTTTATGTGGAGTTAATATAGTATGCATCTGTACCTCTGTGTGGACAGATAGAAAGAGGAACAGGCATGCTTTGTAGAGAATATTTTATATTGTCTTTGCTGACAGGACAAATTAGTGATGCTACAAAGTCCGCGTACGTGACACCCGCAGCAACGCTGGCCTAGCCTGGTGCGGTGTGATCTCTCTCTTGTGCAGTTCTTAGCTGCTATATAAAAGCAACTCCTACATGGTGGGATGTTCTGAGAGGATATCTCCCAGGAAGTTACTGACCAAGTCACTCAAACTCTGAATACTATAATTTTATCAAAAGATGTGTAATATTAAGACACTGCCATGCAACTGAGAGGAAATTATCAAAGCGCTAATGGAATTTGTGTTATTCCGTGTTTCATTTTGTTGAGCCCAGACTGCTACAAGCTCAGATATTTCAAGTTTTGGCAAAGTAAGCAAGGCCAACCTCAGTCAATACTTAGCTTTCATCTGAGCCTTGCTTTTTCCTAGGGAGAAGCCCTCCTCTTCGGGCTGTTCTTGCAGGCTACTGTAAGAATATTGGAGTTGTCATGTCTTCTAAGAAATTAAACAACCACTGTCCTGGCCATATCAAATTCACTTGTAGGATCTGCCTGATATGTGCATGCTTTCTTTTGAGGAATGCTCTTGTGAATTTCCAGAAGGATAAAGTTAATAGTCATCATCTGTCCTGCCCTCAGGTGTTACTTAGCTTTTGTACAGCTATTGAATTCATTCTGTAGAATTTATCAAATCAGCAATTGACAAAGTGGGGTTTGTATTTAAAATAAAATCCTGTGAAGCACTTTAAGTATATAGCTGAAAAGTGCCACATAAATATGTTAATATCTTTTTATGGAGCACTACCTAATTTTAGTTTAATCTCTATGCATATAGGTTCACATGGGTAAGTTGGATTAGTCTGTTTTGGTAATAGGCACATTAGAAGTTAGCAAATGATCAAATGTGGATCACTTCTTGGTGGCAGGGTAATTTTTGTGTGAGTTGGGAGGAAACAACCTCAAGGCCGGTTTGATAAGCCTTTTTCACTTTGTCTAGACTCTGTTTACAGATCCGTCCCAAGTGGCTTACGTCCAACAGGATGCCACCACCCAGCAGGTAAGAAAGACATTAATTTTCTTGGGCCTGAAACTGTTACTGAAGGTAAAGGGACCTTGTGGTGGTGGTAGAGCACAATAACCAATCTCTGAATTTGTCAAATGGCAGTCCTCAGTCATGTGCTGTCATCCCAGTGATCAGGGGCAAAAAGCTTATGATAACAAGCCGCTGTTATCTTGGTCAGTGCATGAATGTCAATAGGAAGTTAAGAGAGCTTGAGGTTTTGGTTTGTTTTTTAATTCACGTTCAACAAAAATACTCATTTACTGCCCTAAATATAATGAAAACTCTTAAAAGAGTGTCTCTCTAAGTTGGTAAGGTGATGTGGCTGACTTTATTTTAATGTCCTTCTGGAAAGACTGGGTCCTTGTACAGATTCAGATCCAAATGCCTTTGAATTCAAAAAGGCGGGATAGAAATTTTGGATCAAATTGTAGATTTAGTAAAAACGTCACAGGAAATTAATTGTAAAAGCTGAAGAAGTTCAGTTACTGACTCCCTTACCTTACCAGGGCATGTCAGGTCTGATGTGCTTGCCAGCATGAAGTGCGTGAGGAACAGAACAAAATTGGAGCCTGTGGTTATAAAGTGTTGATGATTTTTTTCTTTTTTCATCTGTCATGAATATGAAGGTTTTGTTGGTAACTTTTACTAGTATCTATGCATTGTTGTAATCAGGTATAGGTGCTTTCAGATCTAAATTTCTAGTTGAAATTCTCTGCTTGTCGTTGAGACTTAAAATCATTACTGCTTGGTGAGTTTTTAATGGCATCTGTGAATTGACACATTAGATCATTACTAATGCTATCATTAAAATGCATGTTTATTGACAGTCTTGGGGCAGAGTGAAGGGTTGAATGTGCACTGAAAATAAAGTTTCTTCTTGCTAAAAGAGCTCTGATCTGTTGAGGCACAGGCAGGAAATGATATGACATGACTGACACAGTAAAGGTGTTACCTGTTTTCTTCCAGTTCTCTGGAGGTAGTCATTCTGGCAATCCTATGCAATTGTCTTTTAAGGCTCATCTAACAAATAAATATATGATCTTATTAAAAGCAGAGATTACTGATGTGCAGTGCAAGTGACACTCTGAGAGCAGAGACGGTGTGTTGTAACTATCCCACGCTGAGTATCAAGGGCATGAGCACTTGTCTGTGTGTCCTCAGTCCGTCCTCCTTTACAACACTGACAGCAGTCCCAGCAGAGATGTTCATTTGCCTGTGAATAGTTAGCCCCTCATTGTGGCAGCTCCTGCCTCTGCAGGTGTTTTTACATCAACATTTCATGTGGGACATCCCTGAACTGACAACAAATGTTAAAAATACTAAGCAAAGCTCCTCTTGTCTTTTAAAAGAAACTTTATTTTCAGAAGAAGTTGAAAGGTTTTTAAAAGTAATGCCTATGTTCCTTGCAAGTGTCTGACGTGGAAGTGAAAGTAAGGATATGTTTGAAGTGTGATTAGTAGTAGGAAATGCTAATATGAGGTACAAATAGACACAAGCTTGTGTGAACCTCTCGTTGCTGGCAGACCTGGAGGTGTGCCATTGAATAATGATGCCTTTTCTGTTGCCACTTGGCATCAGAAATGCCAATACCAGACAGCTTGGTTCAGCTGTCACCTTGGCGGTTTTCTCCTCACTGTCACACGGTTCCCTGAAGTCTTTTTGCTGTGGTTTTTAAGCAGTTTCATAAATTACTCTTAATACCTCTTTAAACAAAACAACTAGACTTGAAGTTTTAAGACTGCCTGTCTACTTCTTATGGATTTTCTTGTCTGCTCCTTCACTGTTGGCATAACTCGCTGTTCTCAGTTTTATCTGATATTTATTAAACACTCTATAGAGGGGCAGGGGATTTAATTTTAGTAGAAAAGCTGTTTAACAGTGAGAGGCACAAACTAGAAGCCATAGGATGTCAACTGTAGAGAAGGATGAAAAATCATGTGGGATAACGGTGCAAATTCCTGTATAGATGAGCAGGAAACAAGAGACAGGAAAGGTGATTCCTAGGATCTTAATTCTGCTTTGTTTTATCGCTGTATGGTAACATGCATTCATTTTCTTGTTACTACACAACAAAAAGAGTATGAAACCAACCAAAAATGTCTAGTGTGACCAAATAATGTAAAGAAAAAATAATCGTTGGTATCCTCTCATTTGAGTGCTTGATCTTCCAATGAGGGCAATATACCCTCTTGTTTTTTATAATGGATCTTGGTTGACTTGAGCAAAAGAAAGAAAGATAGGCTGCTTTATTCTTCTTTACCTTTTCCCTTAAAAAAAAAAAAGTAAATTTGGAGGTAGAAGAGAAAAAGACCCCAAATCACTGTTTTTTCCCAAGAACTAAAGAGCTCCTTGCATCTGTTTTTAGTGCCGTTTGAACCCTGGCTGGATAGAACCTGAATTTAAAGCCAAAAGTGGGAGATTGGGAATTCAAAGACTGCAAAATCTAGACTGATTTTTTTTGAATCCTTTCCCTTTGTCCCTGGATCTGCAGATTTTGTCCAAGTCCATCATCTCTACTAACAAAAAAAAAAAAATTAAAAAAAGAAAATCATTAAAATGCTGCAGGTTTTGACCTAGTGTAGGACTCGAGGGAGCTTTGCATGCAGGGCACTGCCCATATGTAAGTGACTGATGGAAATGACGCAGTGCTAAAATGAGTGCCTATAATTTTAGGTAACTGTGCTCTTGCCTGCTGCTGCTCAGAGCATGAATCCCACCAACCTGTCCGTGCTCGGCAACGTTGCCGAACCCTCCCAGCAAATGGCTCTGGAGCAGGGTCCGCAAGCAGATAGAGTAAGTTGCCAGGCACCCTTTTCTTTTAACTGTACGAGTACACCGATTTCATTGCTCCATTGTCTCAGGTGGTGAAACATGTCTGAGTGATATGGGAGGAGATGCGAGAAAGCTGTAGCACAGATTTGTACTGTCTTTCATAGTCTCACCATGGAATGTGTGGGGGTTTTCTAGGGAGAGATTGCGTATTTAATATACTGAGAAACCTGTTCTACAGATTGGTCTGTCTTGAGCAACCACCTTAAAATACTCTTCTCAGCTTTGAAAAGCAGAGTTAACAGAAGGTGTAATGCTGACTGTCACATAGGGCTAACATCCGCTGGGTGTCTCTGCCAATCTTTTAAGACAGCTTTACTGTGTGGAGTATTTCTTGTTCTTTACCTGAGAAACTGGCATGGGTGATGGAATATCCTGTGCAGTGCACTTCCGTTAATTTTTGCCTTTTTTCCCTAGGGAAACTTGAAAATCAGTGAGAGAGTACAATGCCCTCAACTGTCCTCCATGTCCCGTAGTTTTTATCTAGTGTCCGTGTTGTCTCATCCCCTATTGATCTCTACATGTGTGCTCTGGGGAATGTTTTTGTTTGAGTGTACGATAGGAGATGAAAGACCATGTGCCAAAATGCAGGTTTTCTTGCTTGTACAGAAGAGGTTAAAAATAAAGCTTTAGGCTCTAGATAATTTCCACAGAGCCTAGACTTTGTTTCAGACCTTCTGTGAGGGTCCAGAACTTCTCTGATTTCAGTTTCTTCTCCTGAGCAGTCAGTCCTTGGCAGGGTAGAGCTAGGTGGTAACACAGAGCTGTCATCCTGAGTGAGCCTGTCAGCAGCAGTGATGCGCAACATCCCTCAGCAATCGTTTATCATGTTGCTTCACTTTCCCTTGTCCTTCTTTCCATTTCCAAAGGGAGCAGAAAAGTTAGACTAGCAAGAACCTTCATTGCTCGTCTTTGTAAGAGTGTTTTTCCTCATGAATCAATTTTGGTTGTTTGTGAATTCTTTCCTCAGGCATCATTACCGGTGCATAACCAGGTGTTACCTCCTATGGAGGCAGTGGATGGTTCTGACCCATTAGCACCTCTGCAGAATCAAATGGGAAGGATGGAAACAAAAGAGGAAGATGATGAGGATGAAGATGAGGATGAAGATGGGGAAGACACTGACATGGATGAATGGGATCCGGATCCACCTCGACCCTTTGATCCCAATGATTTATGTAAGCATATGAAGTAATATGTAGAGTATTGGCTGCCCTCCCCTCTTTTCTTTCCTCTTCATCCACCCTCTAGTAAATGGAGCTGAAAACTGTTCAGGTTTTAGCAGTAATAAGTAAACCCCCTTATACCCAGAAATGTTGACTTGTATTGAGCTGCCTTACTGAAAAGACAGGGTTCTATCTTAGGTGGAGCCTCTGAACTGCTTTGTGTTTCATTTTGCAGGAGTCTGCACTCTCTAATGTTTTAAAATGTAGTCAGACTATTGGAATAAATGTTCCGTAGCTGAGGCAAAGATGTTGAGAGAGATAAGGCTGTCTCTTCTGAGCTGGTGCGTGTCTGCCTGACAGTTGTGTCCTCTCTGACTTTGTGTTGTAGGGTGTGAAGAATGTAATAACGCACATCCCTCTGTGTGTCCAAAACATGGACCTTTGCATCCAATCCCAAACCGGCCTGTGCTGACCAGGGCGAGAGCCAGCCTCCCCTTGGTGCTCTACATAGACAGGTTTTTGGGAGGAGTGTTCTCCAAAAGGCGTATCCCCAAACGTACGCAGTTTGGACCTGTGGAAGGACCCTTGGTTAGACAAACAGAACTCAAAGACTGTTACATCCATTTGAAGGTAAGAGGGCATGTGCGTGGGAGAAGAGTGCTTAAGCTCTGACTTTTCATGACTGTGTCACTCTGCCTTGATCAGTTACTTCACTGGAGATGTTCTTTTGTTACTTCCGTCTCCAAATATAACTTGGAAATACCCAGATTGCTTTGGCTTGAAATCTACTCTGTTATTCAGGGAGACACAGTAATCGTGGTGGATATTCTGGCATTATGGTGTTATGATATATATGACTTTAATGTGGAGCACTGTGAATCACTCTCCCATGGGCTCAAGCAGCATCTGGGCATAAAAATAGCATCCCCTGTCTGAGAATGTTTTGCAGACATTATTTTGTGTCATGCTGTAACTTAAGTTAAAAATATTTTTCTTCCGTCTTTCCTTCCTCTCCCACACAAGATCTAGGGGAGAGGAGACTTTTTTTTCTCCCCTTCCCCACACCAAGTCATTGGTGTGAGATATAATGGATTTGACTCACTTTTATCCATTTACTTACTGGTTTCATTATGGGAATTGGTCCTTTATTTGCTGAAGGTCAGGTCTACAGTCTCAGGAGTGCTGGTCTCTGATGGTAAGCGTCTGACAAGGAAGTTGTGACCACAGGCAGATTCACTAACCCAACAGCAGTTCAGTGAAAGAAGCACTGCTTCCAGCTTGAGGCAGTGTCACAAGTCAGGAAACAAGTGGGTCTGCCAGTTAGAAACATCTGACAACTGATGTTGTGGAGCCTGCTAAAGCTACAGCTTCTTTTGTGCCTCAGTTGTAGCCACATGTCAAGTACTATGCCTGACCCTTTCATTGAATGCTTCGTGCCCTTGAAAGCCACGGAAGGGTCTGTGGTGTCTCCCTAGTTAGATCTCTACCTGGTTTTAAGCATTTTTCTCAGTGCTGACTGTTTCTGGATCCCTGATAGCAAACAGAGCAAATTAGCTATGCCTTCATTGCTTTCCTGATGTAAAAGTTGCATGGGTGCAGTAGTGTTTTTTGTTGTTTGGTTTTTGTTTGGGTTTGGGTTTTCTTGTTGTTTTTTTTGTTTTGTTTGTTTTTGGTTTTGGTTTTTTAAGAAACTCAAATACTTTTGAACCTGCTGCCAGGCAGTTTACAGTCACATGTAATTGGATTTTGCTACAGGTGTCTCTTGATAAGGGTGACAGAAAAGACAGAGATTTGCAAGAGGACCTGTGGTTTGAACTTTCTAGCGAGGCTCTTTGTAACTGGATGATGTTTGTGCGTCCAGCTCAAAACCATTTGGAGCAGAACCTAGTAGCTTATCAGTACGGCCACCATATTTATTACACAACCATTAAAAATGTGGAGCCCAAGCAGGAACTCAAGGTATGGCATTGCTTGCGTTTTGTGACTCGTTTTTCTGCTGATGAAATCAAATCTTGAGTTGCGACCTAATAAGTGCATCTCCAAGTGCCAGAAATGATTGCTGTAAATATTTTTTGGGGCTGGTTTTCCTCTGGTAAAGTCCATGATGGCCTGAATCAAATGTCACTGAAGTCAGTAAGTAGTTAGCCACCGACTTATGGATTTTAAATGAGCTTTGGCTCAGGTCAAAAATGAGGAAGGTGAAAATAAGAGTATGTAAATAATTTGTCTGTCACTGTCATGCTTTACACTGCATGTATTTTGCTGATGCAATCTAATTTTTATTGCAGCAGTCTTATTCTTTTTAGTTCTGGATGCCCTTTCCAGTTAGTCCTGTGTGCCCTTGACTTGTTTTCTGGTGCCTTAAGTGAATCTGGTCTCTCACTTTCCTGGAACTTTTGAAACTTTGCATGTGGAAAATGATAAAGGATATTGTGACTTCCCTGTGAGTTACTTTTTGTTCCCTCTAAAAATGTATTGATTACTTTGAGCTCAAAGCAGCGTGGCTGGCTGAGATGGCCTTCATTTTCAACATCTTTTGGGGAACTGGGGGTAACCGAGAAACTTTGATATCAGGAAATTGATTGTTCTTCCTCAAGTCTTTTCTTGCACATAGATTTCAACAATTTAACAAAACCCAGTTTAAACACACTTAGCTAAACCAGGGCAAAAGTGCTTACACACTTGGTGATTATTAAGAGTAGGATTCTTTTTGGTTTCTCTGAAATCAGTCTTTAATTTGTTTAAGCTGAATCACTAGAAACCTTGTTAATCCATTTTAAGGGCATGCAAACATAATTTTCTCAATCAATTTGAAATCAGACTTTAATTAAATATGTACAGACCTGCCTGTAGAAGCACCATTTTTCTTGCTTCATGTGTTAGTAGTGTCTTTTGGGGAAAAATTGGTTAGATAATTGAAAGCTAATTACCTAGGTTCCATAATGTGTTTTCCTCCCCAAGTAGGACATTCATAGAAACTTTGTCCAAAGATTGAGCTAGGAGGATCAGTCAGTTAATTGAGAACTTCCATATAGCATGACAGGCGAGTAGTAGTGTAAGAGCTCCAGGCTTTGTTCTTTGTCCAGCTAGTGAGATGCCTGCAAACTAACACGCACCTGCTAGTGAGTCTTTGACGGAGCTAGGAATGCCACTCACCACTGCTGTGAAAACACCTGAGGCCCACTGCAAGTTCAAACTTGCCCAGGTCTTTCATATTGAAAATCTGTTCATGCCTTCTTGAAGAAATCTCTTCTAAAATGGAACCTTTTAAATTAAGCAGTAAGATAAAATGCGAAATGATTGAAGAATGTTCAGCTAAATGTGAGCATCTGATTTTAGGCTCTAATAAACTTTGTCTTTCTGCCTCCTGCAGTTCTCTCTGCTAAAGGCTTGCTAAATCCCTCTTATAAAGAAAGCGGGTCCAGCACGCTGCAGCCTGGCTGTTCTTTGTCATACTGCTCCAATCCTTCAGAAGTTCAGAAACATTTTAAATGAGTCTCTGTGGACAGTGCTGCCTATTGTCTATGTAAAGAGAGTGGGGGGAAAAAATGGGAAATCCCCTGAGTTAAAAACTTTTCTTGGTACAACAAGTAACAGTACTCTGCTAACATCCCTCCTTTACAATCATACAGTCAGGTCTAGAGAGAGTAATCTTATTTCCTTTAGAGCTACTGGTAGCCATGTGTGAGATTAACATTCATATTTGGAGGCCATACCTTAAAATTAAATGGATATGCTTTCTGACCGAAGCTCTTTTATTCCTCAGTGGGGGCATATTGATCTCAATCGGCTTTATTAGTGAGGATGAAAGGAGCAATCAGAGTTAGTGGTTGAGGCGAGTGAAGTAAATGTATTGCTTAAAAACCATTTTCAAATGAATTCCCCTTAGTTTTGGTTCCATCTAAGAAAGCATTCTTTTATCTTGTGTCCCTGCTGCAGGTGTGGTATGCTGCCTCTTATGCAGAGTTTGTGAACCAGAAGATCCATGACATATCTGAGGAGGAGAGGAAGGGTAACTTGGGCTCTTCTGCTCTCTGTTTCTGCAGTGTGATGGTGGTTGGGTGTTGCACTTAGTTTTAAGTGTATGGCCTGCATAGTGCTCCCAAGTTTCTGCTAGGTTAAGAAAAGTTGAACCAGATAATCTAGATTGTATTATTGGGACTTATTTCTGCTACCTTTTTGCATGCTAATACTAGTATAATTTAACCTTCTGCTTCAGTTTCTGGGAAGCATTAGGTTGCTGCTGGAAAGAGGTATGTTTCTGTCCTTGATGTCTACTGTCATAAAACAATGTGCTACTGCTTTACATTGAGAAATTTCTCTTGACCTCCCCAAACTTACACCAGGGATACAATCCTGTATGTGCTCTCTTCCATACAAGGGTATATTTCAAAATATCCCTGAATTTCAAGCAGTGTGTATAGTCCATATGAATTGTCCCCAGTGACCTTTTCGTTTTTCTGCGATGAGCTGTAGTCATGCCACAGTGCAGAAGGGGATAAAAGCAAAGCTAAATGGAGCAGTGCTGAGTATTCTGCAGTCTGTCTAACCTTCAGGGGAGAAATATGGCCCACAGAGGACAGGAAGGCTTGGGGGGAAGAAAAATGAGGTGTTTAATTGGTGGTGACTGAAATGCTGTTATTGACATTTCCAATTGAACATAGTTCTCAGAGAGCAAGAGAAGAACTGGCCGTGTTATGAGTGCAATCGTCGCTTCATGAGCTCCGAGCAGCTCCAGCAGCACCTCAACTCCCATGATGAGAAGCTGGACTTCTTCAGCAGGTACCAAAAGCTTTAACTTTGTCTCTATATCACTATGGGGCTTCCCCAAACTTGCAGAAAGGAGGGTCTTTGCCCTACAAATCTTGCTGACCAACTTGGGTACCCATGAGAGAATGGCTCAGCACCAGCAGGTAAGATTATAGCACCAGGAAGCTGGTTGGTGTGAAAGAAGTAGCTCGAGGGAAATAAATACTCCGTCGAAACCAGTGAGATTATTTGGTTTTGCATTTGGTTGTTTGCCAATGACTTAAAAAATGGCAATATTTCAGTGCCACGATATTGAAATACTAATTCTTCTCAGATGTGTGCAGATACAGAGGTTAGAAAACAAAACTTCTAGTGCTTTGGCTCCTCTGTGGGCTGGCAAGATAGTTCCTCCTGACCTGGTAAAAGCTGAACCTACAAATATCCATCAGGGGGCAGAAGGCATTGGTGCCTTCTTTTTCCTGAAACTTAGCAAGTGACTGCATTTTGTTGTCTTTGTTTTTGACACAGAAAATTTATTCCCTTCAGTTTACTGCCTGACATCAAGGGCTAAGTACCTTTTTGGGGAAGGATGTTATGGCTTCAGGTTTTAAATTTGTTTCCTTGTGCCTTTGTTCCATCTAGCTGAAAATGTTTTCCAGTACCCCATGCACTGGGCTGTTGGAAGTAGGAGAGTTGCAGAGGACTTGCTAGAAGCCAGTAGTCCTGTTGATCCCATGATTAGTGAAATAAATTTTAATGTGTTCTGGACTTTGATTTCTCATAGAGCACAAAAAAAAAGATACCAGCCAGTGCCTTATTGTTTTGCTGCCAGAATTTCTTCAGGTTTTATTATTTACTAGAGGCCTTTGTTACAGAGTTGTATGGGTGAATAGTAATGCTGAGAGAGAATGCACAAAATCAGTGGAGATTCCACATCCATCGTTTTTGTCTCTAACTTGGAGCGCTATGTATTCTGCAGAGCCAGAGGCCGAGGTCGTGGACGAGGAAAGAGGAGGTTTGGACCAGGCAGACGCCCGGGGCGCCCTCCTAAATTTATGCGTATGGAAGTAACCAGTGAAAATGGGGAGAAATGTGAAGAAGGGACGCAGGTATATTTTGGAGGATGGGGAGGAGGAAAAACAATAAATCATGTGGAATGTAAACTCTTGACTAAAAGAATTTGGAGCATCAGTGCAAATTGAGGGTGTGCTTTGGATTTATACCCAAGTAATTCTTGGTTTTCTATCTGTGATTCTCTGCCAGGGGAGCATGCTACTTTCCTTCTATAAAAAACTGTAAAATCACTTGCATTTCTACAGCAAGTTTCATCCCAAAGCACTTAGTAGTGAGATAGGTTTTTGCAGCAGTTTAGCAGCATCACGAAAGTAATTTAGACAGTAAAACTGTAATGGGAATTTCGGTTTGTATTTGTCTTTTCTGGAACATGAGGTCAGAGTCTGCTCTTATAACTGTTGCTGGTAGAATTAAATCTGTTTGAGCTATGATTCTTTATGATGTTTTAATATTAACAAAAGGCCCTCCTGTAGGCATTCTTTTTGCAAAATGTTCTCTTGCTTGTGGCTGTTGGTTATGTTCTGTAGGGACCTAATGTGATGTGTTTAAGTAAAATGGCAAAATCTCTGTGATGCTGACCATACTTAGGTTACCACCAAATCCTTTTACGAAAGGTGTCACAAGGGATCAGTGCCTCTGTTCTATGACTTAGCTGAAAGCTGATAGCTGGAGCAGGAATTTTTCTCTGGCATCTCCCTGGGTCATGGTTCAGTGCTGACCGAGGGAGGAATGTATGCATTGCTTATGAATGCTTGCTGCTCGTTTTCTGAGCATGCAGAACTGCCCTAAATGTCGCATTAAGCACAGACAGTTGTGAGATCACCCTTTTTGCAAGCTGATGCGACCCATGCCAACTCCATTGAGACAAATAAGCATAATGCTGTTCCCAAACTCTTCGTTCGGGAGAGACTGGGCTTACTGGGCGCAGTCATATCCTAACATGTCCGAATGGCCTCTGGACTGGCGGTGGCTCACATCCTGCCAGCCTGGAGCGTGGCCCAGAGCTAGCTCACGTGTGTCTGTACAGTCAAGCAGAGCCATGGGTACGCCGCAAGCCTTTGGAGATCTGCCCGCCTTGCTAATGGCCTCTTGAGAACATCAGGCTCGGGATGCCGTGATATACTTTTGGCGCTCTGTTTCCTAGCTTGTGCTTTTAAGTTTCCTTAGTTGCATTAAGTGATGTCAAGGAAGGATCTATGTTTGTTCTCTCATAGTAAGAGAGGATTCCATCTGAGAGGAGTTATTGGAATTTATACGGGAAGAGCATAGATTTTTGGCATGTGCTTCCTGCTCCCAACATTCTCCCATTTCTTTTATGCTAATGTAAAAAAAGGAGGAAAACAGCTTTGTGTGATAAATGTGAGTGATGTATGCAGCTGGCTAGATGAGAGTATGCAGAGCTTGGAAAGTGGATAGCAAAGCACACAGTGCACAGTATAACGATCTCGTTTGTCACTCTCCAGTTCAGCACTCTAGCCAGTTAGAAAGGAGAAGGCGCTGCGTAACAATACATGATAACGTTTCAAAGTGACAACCATTTCGACGAGATGGAAACTCTCTGCTTTCCCTGGTCTGTGCTAGTCACTTTGGTGGTAAAATTTCTCACAGGTCAGCCTATGTCAGTTTTGGTTAAAGCAATAATAGGGTCGTGATCCAGAAGAACTTGCTTGGCTATTGACAGCTGGGTCACTGAACTTGTCTCTGTCCAACCAGACAATGTGATGGCCGAGAGTGTCACCTACCTGCAGCACTTCGTCTCTGCTGCTCTGAATGTTCTTCCTGTAGGTGGAGGTGATCTGCTGGGAGCATCAGTGGAAGCCATTGGGAAAGCGTAGGCATAGGCACATTTTGTTTCTAGCTTGTGATTAAATATGTGGAAATCTTGTCGTCTGAGTATTATCAAAGCATTTTTCAGTGGGTGGGGGGAATAATCACTGGTTGTATGATTTGCGATTTCAGGACTTGCTGCATTTTTCCAGCAAGGGGCAGTTTGATGAGGCCGGACAAGCCACACTGAATGGGTTGGAGCAGCAGGAACAGACTCCAGTGCCATCAGAGACGCAGTCGGCACTGGAGCAGCAGTCAGAAAACCACCCGCTACAAATCCAGCCGCAGCACGATGAGAGCACGGTGCCTACGCAGAGCACCATGACAGCAGATGACATGAGGCGAGCAAAGCGTATCAGGGTAAGCAAAGAGGACGGCGGATCACGCCTTCTCTTGCCCTCTCCATTTGCTGTAACCCAGAGAATGCTGGACCTGCCTGCCAGGACCAGCTGGTCTTTCTCCCACTGTTGTATCCATTTCCAAATCTTGAGTAAAGCATTTAATTCCTAGCAATTTCCATTGTGCTGAGAGGAAGACAAATCTCCTGTAAAGGACTAGTATCTCATGAGATGGTAGTGAGAACTGGTCACCACTTGGAGCTGATTCAATTCCAGCACAGTAATTCTTTGATAGAAACACAGTCCCTGCAAGCTGGCAAGCAGGAGTGCTTGAAACAGCCGGCTGAATCATGGTACTGTGGCACAGAGTAATGACTTGTTCACAGCACCATCTGTGTCTCTCAGAACTCTTGTCTTGCAAATAGTTGCCAAAGAGGAACCGTGACCTCAGTTTACATCCTCTTAGTTGATGATGATGATATTTAGTGATAAAATCCTTTCTTGAGGTAGAAAAACCTGCCTGTCTTTGCGATTAAAACCTGTGCGAAGAGCTTTGTGTACCGACAGCAAACACTTTGAGCCTGAGCTTTGTGTCAACTGGGTGAGCTGTTTTTTCTCTAGTGTGTGTGGGAGGGAAATGATTCAAGCAAATAATCCTTCAAGCCATGTAACTGTGAGATTGGTTTATTTAGCTTAAAATCTTTTTCTTTTTCTTCCATGTGTAAAATTTTGATTACAGAAGGGAACAGCTGCAGTTGGGGTAAGACTTGACTTCATTTTTAGGGAATGAGAAAGGATTAGAAAAAAGTTGAGTAAGTCTTCCATACAGGAGGATGTTGAGACAAATTGTTTTAGCAATATATATGCGAGACCAGTGGTGGTACCCCATAAATGCAGCGGCATACCTTGAAGGAAGAATTTGGCTCAGGCACGTTAAGACTGCGGAAGTTTTAACCGTATAAAATGCTTGCACTCTCTGAATGACAAGTTTCTCCCAGTAATTTGCTTTTCATATGTTAAAAGCTTGGGGGATTTTTACTGAATGTATCAAAGGGTGGATAATGAGTACAAAGACAGATGCTGAGTGTTGACAGTAAAGAGCATGGGTATTTACTGCTTACGGTATGCCACAACTTCCTTGGTAGAAAGTTGAGGCCTGGGTGTGATGGGAAGAGAAGGCATTGCCTGTTTCCTCAAACTTTTGAACCCAAGGTTTGAACTTGCGATTATCTTAAACGGTAAATGTGGAAAGAAAGGTACAGAAATTCTGAAATTACTTCCTTGTCTTTTGTTCCCTGGAAATTCATCGCAAACAGATGACAACCAAGAGGAGTGCAGTGGTGGTTTAGTCCTTGGTGATGTGTTTGTATGTCCAAATCTCCTGAGCTTCCCATACATCTGGCAGCTCGTTTTCAGCGGAGTCCTGGAGATGTTTCCAGATAGGGGCACTGGCAGAATGGCAGATGGATGGTTGCAAAGCACTTTTCCATTTTGCGTCAGACTGTGAGCAATGAGAACTTGAGATGAGAGTATACTGGCAAGTGTTATTTTTTTAAGCACTGAAAAATCACAGCAAGCTCTAGCACCCTCTGAGCACTCATTCAATTCAGCTACTCACAGCACCTTCTTACAATAACAAGCACTTAATATTATAAGCGAGCAAATAGCAAATGTTTGGTTTTAAGATGTTTAGTAAATTGTTCACTTCCAAAGAGCAGGTAGAAAGTCTTGACTCCTGATTATGGTTTGGGGACCTGTGTAGCTCTAGTTCTTCCTTATTACTTAGGTAGGATTTGATTTTTCAAAACCAGTAATTCCTTGTGAATTGCTTCAACTTTTCTAAGGTTTAAGGCAGTGATGTTCTGAGAGTGCTTTCACTCGAACTGGAAGCACCGATCTCTGGTGCCCCAGGGTTCAAGTCCTGATAGGATCAGTTCATTTTTCAGCCTCTGCTTTTTAGAGCCTGTGGTGTTTCCTTGGAGATCAGACCTTAAATACAGCAGTCATATCCTTAGTATTGAAAAGAGATACACCTACCCTTCAAGATACTCTTGTAACAAGTAGAGGAATGTTTGGTCCGCAGCCAAAATGAATATTTGTTTTTAATTCAGTTCTGGGCAGTGTCCAGAGAGTCTATATGCTGATCCCAGAAACATCTGCATTTCCAAATAGCTTTTTTTTTTTACATACAGACCTGATCCTAAAATGTCCTTTGTGTAGGTGATGGCATTACTCTGAGGAAGCAATTGATAGGGATATGATTTGGAAAGCACAGTCACTTCCTTTGTGCTGAAATAAATGCAACTGGTAGTATAATGAGGAGTACGGGCAGTAAGATGAGGTTAAAAAATAGTCCCTACTCCTTGACTTCTCCACTTCTCTAATCCTTGCCCTGTTGTCATCCTGCTCTAACTATTACTTTCTGCTAAAAGCATTTCATTCTCACCGTGGCTCTGTAGTATGCATTACATCATTATTAATCAACTCTGAGAAAACATGAAAGGTCACAAAACACCTTCAAGATTATCTGTGGTTTTTATCTTTGCCCTTTAACTCCCCTTGGTCAGTTATTAACTACAGGGTAAACCTTGAAGATCTGTTTAGTGCTTCCTGAGGCAAAAACCTCAAAGGAGTTTTGCTGAAGTAGAGTAAATTCTAGCTGAAGAGCTGGCCCTCGTAGTGACCTGCAGAAGTGTGACTATTGCAGAAGTCAAGACTTCTGTTTTAAAGTCCATTGCATAACATAAGTATTTTTCTCTCCCTCAATGCTGCCTGCTCAGCTGGAGCTGCAGGTAGGTTTGGTTTTTTGTTTTGTTGGCTTTTTGCTGTATCTAATCGAATGGTATGAAACAACATTGCCTTCCATGTTGTTTTGTCCAACTTCTGTTTAGTGTTTCCTGATTGACTCCACATTGTAAACTGTCACGTTTGTTCTTCCTGAAGCAACCAATGTCCAGAACTAAGTGTTATCTGAATAACAATTTGCATTCTTCTAGTTCTTTTCATAGTAATTAACTGCAAATTTAAGGTGAATATTATAGGAGTAAACTGCTTGGATGAAATACTGTAATATCCATCTTAAAGTTTTGGAGGATTTGTTTATGCAATTGTTTGCACTGGATCGATGTTATCAGTTAATGAGACAACACTTAGTTCTCTTTTTCTGGTTTTATAGTTGATAGTTTATCTAACCAAAAGGTTAGCCTTTGAGATAGCACTGGGGCTGTGTTGATTTAGGTGGCATACAAGTCTGGCCTGCTATCTGACCAGTCAGATTGGTGGGGATTACACATAGCGAAGGACAGTAATACTCACGTTAAGAACTTGAAGTGAATCTCTTCAACTGTTTGGTTGATTAGCATATCCCTGTAGTTAAGGGAAAAATTAGGTATTTCTGACTCCAAGCAACATGTTAATTTTCACCCAGCACGTGTCCATCTTTCCAAGTCGCAGTGTGACTTACAGCAGATACCTGCATTTCCCATTGTCTGCACTTCTCTGCTTGTAAAATGGTAATGGAGATGATGTTAATTCACAGAAGGGCTCATTTGGGGCTCCTGCATGAAGCTGTTTGCTTTTTTTAATAGCAAAACAGTTGCTCTCGTCTTCCTTTTTTCTGGAATGAAAGTATAGGTTTCCCTCTGCAGTTCAGATTGTGAAAAGGATCATTCATGTTCACTAATTTAATTTCTAGCACAGCATTTCACAGTATTCCCAAGCTGTTCCCTCATTCCAGCAGAAGAGCTCCCAACTTGACTTTCTCAGTGTCAGCTGTTGGCACACACTTAAGGGACGCAGCAAATGTCAGCCCAGACTTTCCCACAAGAAAAGGAGAGAGGAAACCAGGGAAATCTGTTTGCAGAGGTCTAGAACGTATCTCATGGAGAAGTATGTGATACTGAACGTGTGTAAGCATAGGTGCCAGCAATGTTCTAGTGCTATTTCTCTTAACTATCGTGATGTAGAGTCTGTCTGTAACATCTGAAAAGAGAAGGCATCAATAAATGGTGATGTATAGATCTTATTTTGGAGAAGAGTAAATATTTCTTAGACTTCTTGCAGAGAGATGGCAATATTGCAGTGTACTTTCAGAACAGTATGGGTATAGTGTGGTGTGAGATTTCATGCATGCAGAGGTATGACTGACTTCTAGCGTTGCCGCTAACCAATGTAAAGGTTCTCATCTGATATTGAAATGGAGGCGCAGGACACGCTTGCCTCTTTCTACAGGCAACGTATCCATCAGCATCTGTTCCTCCAGCAGACAGCGCTGGTATCAGTACTGGGATGGCTCTAAACATGTATCGGAAGGGGAGAAAGGGAAGAGGTAACAATCATGGATTGTTGCAGAAAAGGTAGACTGAAGGAAAGCACACACCAAAACAAAGCAAGGACTGAGAAGAGAAACTGTGCACAGTAGGACTGGAGAAAAACAGAAGAGCAGCCTAGTACATTAAATTTTTAAAATTAGTATTTGCGCAACTTGCATTGTGCTCAATTCACAATATTCTTACAACTTCTTGCACTACCACGAAAAGCAATTTCAAGTTCGACTGGGTATGATCAACTCCCCTTTGAGTAGACAACAGAATCTATCAGAGTTGCTCTTGATTTAGCACCAGTGTGTGTGTCTTGTCTTTCATCTTTATTCTTCATTTTCAGGCTCTCATACATGATAGATGGTAAATGGCAGACAGGCGAATTGCTCACAAGTTCTTACCTGTTGCTTGTAAACCTTCCATTCTGCCCCTGCTGTAATGTTTTGAACTCTATACTACTTTTTGATAACAACAGAAAGGTTTAGGCCAGCATCTCTTCAATGTATATGTTCCACCAGAAGTTTTCCAGGCAATGCTAAACCACTGCTGCACATCTCTGGTGATCTTTGGTGCAGAAACTGATTTTGTAAAGGGCTGTGGAATTCCATAAGCCCTGCTCCTGAGTGAAAGACGGGGCACTAGCTGACCCTTCCTTTGTATGGTGGCTGAATTTGTGACCCAGCCCTCAAAAACCAGCTGGAATTGCAGCTTGTCTCAGGCCCATGTCTGTACTTTAGAGAAGACCTGTTTTCTTTTACGGAAAAATGCCATGCTAAAGTCAAAAGCTAGTTAAATCAGCAGAAAACAGGGACTGGAGAGGGAACTCCTGCGTTGTGTTCTCTTAACTCGGTGTGTAACTGCAGGTACATCCCTTAACTTCTGGCCGTCACAGCCTCCCCTTCTGTAAAATGGAGACAGTATCTGTAATGCAAAAGCATTTTTTTGAAGTTTAGGTCCCCTGATGATCTGGTCTATTTAATCCTGAAAATATTTGGGTGTGGAATCTATACATAATAATAACAGCTAATGGTCTCTGTTTCTTTCAGAATGCAGCTCTTCAGCACCTGTTCATACGGAAATCCTTTCGCCCATTCAAATGCCTCCAGTGCGGGAAGGCCTTTCGTGAAAAGGACAAACTGGATCAGCATGTGCGGTTTCACGGGCGGGAAGGGAACTGCCCTCTGACTTGTGACATCTGTAACAAGGGCTTCATCAACAGTGGTGCTCTTGAGAGCCACATGAAGTTTCACATGGACCAGAAAACATACTCCTGCATTTTCTGTCCCGAGTCCTTTGACCGTTTGGATCTTCTTAAAGATCACGTGGCCATCCATGTCAATGATGGCTATTTTACCTGCCCTACCTGCAAAAAACGCTTTCCAGATTTTATCCAGGTTAGATGCCATACTAACTTGAAGCACTGCCTTCTGGGTCTCTACGAGCACTCTGATAACGTTTTTCAGTACTGTTCTTGTATAACGCTGCATGTCAGTTTAATCTCACAAGATAAAGGGGTCCATGTCAGTTAGAAATTGAAAAGGAAGAATGACCAAACGTTGCCGGATGTTGTCTTACACCATTGAAGTGCGTTTTCCACTACATCATCAGACGTGGTACTTTGGTCTGTCATTAGAAGGCACTGTACTGTGGGACAGTGGTCCCTGAGCCCTAGACAATGCCTAAAGCGGAGTTCCCAACTGCTTTTGGTCAGTACAGATCTATGGCACAGAAAGGAATTGTCTTTTGCTGTGCGCAGCGGGTACTTGATGAATATACCTTGTCCTTTGTTGTTAAAACTCTGAACCAAAACAAATTGTGGGCTTAGATCTTTAATCCCCTGACTGTTTTTTGTCAGGATAATTCATTTGAACACCTGGCAGAAATGCCAGAACAGATCAGGATACTCTGATTCCTGACTTCCTCCTAGGCTTCAGCTGGGTACTTCCTTCTTCTCTGCACACTGCTTAGGAGAGGTCACACTGGAGTAACAAGTAGTGTAACTCCTTTGTGCAGTGTGCAGAGCCATTTGATAAGATCATTAATAGAATTTCGGATGCTATTTCAACGCTCAGTAAGAAAAACCTGAGACATACCATGCACATATTCATTAGCCTGTATGGGGACAGAGAGGTTGATATGCCTTGCTGAGCTGCCTGACTTAAATTGAGATGTAGAAATCTAGTTTAACTCAGATAATAGGAACTGATGGAGTAGCTACTAGGCTAAAGGGGAAAGGATGGGGAGAAGTGATTTACTAATATAACTACTTTCGGGCAAAAAACCTTTATCTTCTGTAAATGCTGAACAAGGAAAAATGTTGATGATTCAGAAATGCTGTACTGCAACCTAATTCCCCATAAACTTCGCTGTGAAACTGATCAACTCTGAATAAGGTCCCATGGCTTTTTTTTTTCCCCCCCAGCAATTCGGGTCTGTTTTGGAATGTAAACATGATTTTTTCATTTGGTGCTATGTGAATAATTAAGTCTAGTCACCACAGATTGCTGCCTACTTAAACACTTCTGTGTGGAACAGATAAGGATACCAAGTTGTTCCATGTATCAATATTAGAAGATGGTAAAGATTTAGAGATCCATTTATTGAGTAGTGCTTGGATTTCAAATGTCAAACCTCATTAGTTACTTTATTGGCAGGGGGGAAACAAACACTTGATGTTTGAAGAGGTCAGGGATAGTCCAAAAGTAATTACCATTCAGGAGCGACATGCAAATGCTTTTGTCTAAAGTTTGTTTGTTTTCTGCCAGTTGTAATTGCGAGCTCATTCTCGCTGATTGAAAGGAACAAGTCCATGCACTTAGATTTCTTCTAAATGAAGTAAAGATAATGAAGCTCAGATGAACACGTTAATTCAAGGATGATTCAGTAAAACTTTATGTACATCATGGTCTTTTGCTGCCCATTAAGTGCCCAACTGTGCAATAGCTGCTGCCTTTAAGAATCAGTCTTGAAGAAATCAAATTGTCCATCCAGATGCGTAATAAAGATATTATGGCTTTATAGAAGCTATTGCCAGGATATCAACTGTTCTGATAAAATACTTTTTAAACCAAAGCAGATTAGAGAACTCTTAAAACCTTTTTCCTTTCTTGTTTTGCCAAGAATTTTCTAGTCTGTTTGACCACACGGTCTTTTCTTTTGAATAAATTCCATTTTTCTATGATCTGCAATTCTAGGTCAAGAAACACGTACGCAGTTTCCATTCAGAAAAGATTTACCAGTGTACAGAATGTGACAAGGCTTTCTGCCGTCCTGAC
Organism: Aramus guarauna; assembly: GCA_013400195.1. Taxonomy (NCBI): domain Eukaryota; kingdom Metazoa; phylum Chordata; class Aves; order Gruiformes; family Aramidae; genus Aramus; species Aramus guarauna. The sequence continues at coordinate 357,329 of VXBL01007667.1, read as the reverse complement.
AAGCTGCGACTCCATATGTTACGACACTCAGATCGCAAAGATTTCCTGTGCTCCACGTGTGGCAAGCAGTTCAAGGTAAGATGACTCTTGACTGTATCATTCCTGGTACAGGCGCACAAAGCCATTCTTTACCCTCCTTCAAGTAGATAAGCTGATGTTCTCAAAGGTAGAAGAAGCTAACTTGTGTAAATGTGCTAGACTTGCCTGCAAGTTATCGTGTGTGAGCTATGAAATTAATTTCTGGTGGGCAGGGGGTGAGATCCATCCCAGTATGCTCTGCTGTAACAGAGTGTCTTATCTATCAGATCTTAGTTCTAATAATCTAATAGCAAAGGAATTTTCATCTGCTCGTTAAGAACTGGGCTATTATACAGTTCAATTGCCAGGTGCTTGACTTGTATTGCTTTTATCAGTTTAGTTAAGAAAACTTCTTGCTGATACTAATGGATTAATAATGTTCCTGGCCGAAGTGCCTGTGTCCATGGGATGCATCATGTCATCCAGCATCATCCAGATGCTTTTCCATATCCCTCCAGAACAGACGGAGCAGACTGAGCCACGTAAACTGTGTTGGCAGCAGCCTGCTCCTCATCACTTAGTTTCTTGTGACATACTGAGGGACTTGGATATTTTTGGGTGAAGCACGTTCTAGACTGTCTGTGTCCAGAGTGGCTGGATTGCATCTGGGCAGTAGGTTCAGTACTGCTGTAGGACTTGAGGCCCTCTCCAGTCAAGAGCATTATTTGATGCATGTTTCCAGCCGTATAGAGTTGAGCACTAATATTTTAGAATAATTCAAACAAAAGCCAGAGTGGAAGGGTTTGTTCTCACGGAGGCTGCTAAATTAGCATTAGTTTGGCTCCTGCTTTTGTGGCTGAGCAACCTCAGGCTGGTTTGAAGGATAAGCCTAAACCTGCTGAGCTGTCCAACACTGAGCACGCAACTGTATCTCATGGCAGCACTGGAGAAGAAAAGCTGAAGTGAGTTCTCTGAATAACTTACATTGTGGCTCTCCCTTGTAATGGGTAGTAAGTAAGGCAGTAAGTGGTGCTGATGGGTTTGGTTTTTTATCTCCCTGATGGCTCTTTCCCTAGAGGAAAGACAAACTGCGAGAGCACATGCAGAGGATGCACAACCCAGAGAGGGAGGCCAAGAAAGCTGATCGGATCAGCCGCTCAAAAACATTCAAGCCTCGGATAGCTTCCACTGACTACGAAAGCTTCATGTTCAAGTGCCGACTCTGTATGATGGGTTTCCGCCGGAGAGGGATGTTGGTGAGTGTCTGTGTGCTCTACTTTCTCTTACCAACTCCTGTACTCAATTTTGATGGATAGTTAAGGAATAAAGATGGAATTCCAATGATTGGTACACAAACTTGCTGTGAAACTGGGAGAATTTTGTAGTTGAGTTGAAATTCTTTGGTTTTTCTTGTTTTTTAGAAAAAATAAACTGTTTTGTCTCTTCAGCAACTGTGTGCCTGTGTGTGTTTCATTGCCTGTGTTGTATGTCTGGGTGTCACCACCATATCTCAATGTGAATGCTGATTGATGTGTAATGTATTTAGCAGAACATTAGAGATTCCTATATTGCCTAGTTCAGCCTTACTGCCTCAGTTTTCCTGGCTGTCTTTCCTATTTATTTTTTCCTTCTTCCCCTTCTTGAGGGGCCTCTCCTGGCCATGTCCTGTAACTGCCACTGTGTCAAGGGTGTTATGTGGCAAGAGATCTTAATTGCAAATATTTCGTGAGGGCTGTGATCTCTGCTAGCAGAGGCCTCCCTGGGCAGAGGTCCTTCACATTACCTTGCTCTCAGCTGCAAGAGAGTTCTGGCAAGCTATTTTACCCCTTCCCATCTTATTTTGACTAGAGAAACAGTAAAATGAGATCTAGTAAGAGCATGTTTACCTTCAGCAGCTGACTGAATGCACAATAACTCTTGCAGCAGCAGCAAATGCTTCCAGCACTGCTGGCTAACATCATTACAGTTTTGGTTTGGCTGTTATCAATGTCTAGGAGAAGAAGCAATTGTTTGACTTCCATCTGTAATATGCTGTCTTGCTCTCTCTCTTTTTTTTTTTCTTTCTCCTAAGGTGAATCATTTATCAAAGAGACATCCAGACATGAAAATAGAAGAGGTGCCCGAGCTCACGTTGCCCATCATCAAACCCAACAGAGATTACTTCTGTCAGTACTGTGATAAGGTATGTAAGGACGTCACCCCTCAGAGGGTAGCTCACTCCTAGACCTGTATGGAGCCAATTTGTCTCTGCAAAGCAGCATCTGGCAAGGTTTGTAGCTTTTTTTGAGGTGCTTTCCAGCAACATTTCTGCAGTGCTATCTGAAAGAAATTAAGTTGAACTGCACTTAGGCCAAGGCGGCTGAATGCTAATTGAAAACTGCAGTTCTCTTTCTGCTGTCTTTGGAGTTGGTGAAACTTAAATACTGAGATCCACCAAGCAGTCACCATCCTTTAGTCCTGTATCACTTTTTGCAACCCAGGACTAAGTATCCAATCCATCTCTAATTCCCGAACACTAATTTAATTTGGTTTCTGTAGCACTTCTAAAAGTCTTCTGCTCCTTTTATTTTAAGCTGTTTAATTAGTCACATGCAATTAATTCCCAGTGTTCAGTGCAGCCTGAAGCTGCCTTTCAACTGCCTTGGGGTTCCTTTTCTTACTCCCTGGCTTTTGCTTTTTAGGCATGGGACCTTTAATTGCCAGGGAGTGTATTTTGACTGACTGTTCTTATCCTCAGTACATTCTTCTGTGAAGCCTCCTTCCTCTTGTTTAAAGAGGGGGAAAAAAGGATAGTTTTGTATAATATTACAGAATATTTGTTTGTTGATGTGCCTAAAAAGAATTAAAAATATGTTGATAGCTAAAGGCTACTAAACCAGTTTGACGCTTTGTGCGAGAGTGGCCAAATTACAACTTTGGTGATCAGTGGCTTCTCTGGTGTTTGATCTTCAAGTATCAGGCAAAATTTTTCCTCTTACATTTGTCCTCCTTTGATGTCTTGTGGCATACAACATGTTCTCAAATGGCTTCTGCATGCTACACAAGGACTTGCTTTTGCGGCTTGGTTAAACACTGGAAGATGTATGTATATTCATGCATAATGTTGTAATTGATTGGGGATTTCACAAAACATACTGTCTAAAGCAACATGCAGACCTTCCAGATAAAGGTATTTGGTAGCTGTTCTCTGTGCTGACATCAGGATTTACACCATTTTCATTCCAAATTTTTATCCTGCAGGTGTACAAGAGTGCCAGTAAACGCAAAGCACACATCCTGAAGAATCATCCTGGTGCCGAGCTACCTCCAAGCATCCGGAAACTGCGCCCTGCGGGTCCAGGAGAGCCAGATCCCATGCTGAGCACCCACACCCAGCTGACAGGCACCATAGCCACCCCTCCAGTCTGCTGTCCTCACTGTTCCAAGCAGTACAGCAGTAAGGTACGGGGGTTGTCTCATAGCCTCAGAAAACAGCACCTCTCTGGTGATGCTTTTTCACCATGGTTTCTGTCATCTGTCAGTCTGTAAGCAGGGGTCTTTTATTCTTTCATGGTTTCGTGCTGCATGCTGTGACAATACAGGCACAGCCTGCTCATTTTATGGCAAAAGGGTTCCCAAAATAAAGGGCATAAGCTTGAAAGAAGAAATGGAAATGTTATCAGAGTGCGGTCACAAATGGAAAAGCTTGGAAAGCACTCGCTGATAGCGACAAGGGAGAGCAGTAGGGAAACAAAATGCAGAAAAGGTGACCTCTGGAAAAGGTCCCTGAAAGATTTGGCTGGGTTGGGATAAAAAGCTTACAGGCTGCGATGTTTGGGGCAATATTTCAGTATCAGTTAGCTATAATCAGTAGCAACTTTGTGATCCTTGTTTTCTTCTTGCTACCGGAGCATCCCATAGTGGGAATTGTGATGCTGCCTTACGGAGAGAAACTTAAAAATTGTAGTCCGCAGGGCTGTTTGATTCCAGTTGGCCCCAAGCAGAGTTCCTGGCTCTCTTTCTAATGCTCTTTTGCGTCTCTCTGTAGACCAAGATGGTACAGCACATTCGCAAGAAGCATCCAGAGTTTGCTCAGCTGCCTAACACAATACATGCCCCGCTGGCGACAGCTGTCATCAGTTCCACTCCTGCCGTTCTAACCACCGACAGCACTACCGGAGAGACTGTTGTGGTAAGGATTCAAGACTTTTTAGATCAGACCAGTGGAGGGAAGTAAACAGAACAGAAGCCCTCTGGTATAATACTAGTGTTTACTTGACAGACATCATTTTAAAGACATCTTGGGGACTTTCACTGGGACTGTTCTCCTGAGGTACTTGTGGTCCTTGGGATCAAGAGGACGTGTTTAATCATGACTGGGGACTGGATCAAACTGTTCAGGGAAGTCAAAATCTCCCTGTAATCCTTTGGACAGCGCAGAAGGGAGCGATATGAACCTCCAGTGGCTGATCTCTCCACTGTTAACACATCAGCTGCTACAGAACGAAAGCTGAGATTAGAAAATCAGTTTTGTGTCTTTCAGTGGTGCTGGGATGCTGCACAGCTTTAAAAACCCTATCGACTACTGTTTAAAAACTTCCTGTGTCAAGACTGAAACTGGATAAAAGACTGTTTTGCTTGAAAACAGGCAGATTCAACCATCATGCTGTTGACTTCATAAATCTGTTTTGTTAGGTGCTAAATGTCTTTACACACTTAGAAATAGAGTTGTCAAGAAAAGTATCACTCTGGCAGGTGAGGAAGAAAGGTGGAATATGGCTAAGAAGCACTTTTTGACTTGGGAACCAAGTCAACTCTTTACAAACGCAGGACTTGTTTTATCTAATAGATTACTGTTAGGTCAGAAGATTAAAATAGGGGATTTTATTTTTATTTTATTATTTTAAGATAAGTTAGCCCTTAATGGTGCTGACTAGCATGTAGACAGAAGAGAGCAATCCTAGGTGATGATCCCTGGTGATTGCTTATGACCCCATCCTCTGTACACATGAAGCTCTTGTAAACAAATGTTTAGGCCTCACAGTGTAAGTGTAACTCAGTGTGATGAAAGAACTAGAGCCCTGCAAAAGTATTAAATCCAGTAGACAACGTGCGATGATGATCTATGTCTTTCTCTCTACCTGCACAGACAACAGATTTACTGACACAGGCAATGACGGAGATATCCCAGACCCTCACAACAGACTATCGGACTCCCCAGGGAGATTACCAGCGAATCCAGTACATCCCTGTGTCTCAGGCCACAACTGGCTTGCAGCAGCCTCAGCACATACAGCTGCAGGTAGTTCAAGTGGCCCAGGTGAGTAACTTCGGGGGGGCTTGACGTGCTTTTTACCCCCTCCGTATCAGACCTATGCTTCCTTGGGGCTGCAGTGCTGGGAAGTTTGTTAAGAAGTACTTATAAAAAGTGATGCGGGCTATTTTTTACAGATAAATTGATTGATAATGCATCAGATTCTGGGTCTAAATAGTCCTGCCAGTCTCAGTCAGGCAGGTCTTGTTGGAGGCATATCAGCACAGTCCTAACTTAGTTCTACCCATCTGGGCACCTTTGCTCGAGTCTGCTCTAGGAAGGTTTTCCAGCAAGTGGAAAAGTGGGTCAGTGGGTGACCTGTTTTTGCAGTTGAGAAGACTAATTTGTACTTCCTTGTTCTCAGTGAGCCAGAGCCAAAATTTGGAATTACAGAAAGTGTTTGCTTTTTTCCCTTCATGTCATCTATTAGAATATTCATTCTCACTGATGCTCAACAGCCTCCTAAAAATAAAACCAGGGTGTAACTAGAGTAACTGAGCTGAGGAAAGTAACTCAGGCAGCTGTAAGAAATTGCTGTAGCCTTCAAATCTATTATCCACTGGGTGAAGCTGAAACTACCATGTGGCTGTATTTGAATCTGAAATTCTGTGTTCTCTTTAGCCCCTCATTACAAATCAAAGTTATGAATTTGGTTAACAAACACTGTTGTTATTTGGTTATGAAGTTGGTTAACTGAACAACGGCTCCAGTTAATATTGACTGTGGCTGTTCTAACAATCCAAGAGCATGAATACTGATTCCAGCAGCTAATACTAATTTTATCAAGATCTGAGACTTGTAATTAAATTAGTCCAATTGGTATCATTAGCAGGTGTTGCTCAAAAAAGCCTTTAACCAGAAAGACTTTGAGCACTTGTCTTGATGCAGTACTATGTTAGACTACAGTATTGGATCCTCAGATCTTGAATATCTATACATTTTATAGAAAGATGCTTACAAAGAGGGATTGTCCAGTGGTTGGCGCTAATCCTGTTTTTCAGACCCTTGGATTTGAGTCCACAGACAGCTTGTGTGACCTTAGGCAAGTCCTTTCTGTTGACATCACTGAGATGTAACCATACCTCATTGTTCTGACCTTGTATCGCAAAAGAGGTTTACATGGCTGCTTCTGCAAAGAATTTGAAGTATATGCCTCTGCTTTGATTTTTTTGCTTTTATTTTTCCAGGCTACCTCACCTCACCAGTCGCAGCACTCCACAGTGGATGTTGGGCAGCTTCACGACCCCCAGACATATACCCAGCATGCCATCCAGGTGCAGCACATCCAGGTCACAGAGCCATCGCCAGCAACTCAGCCACCATCACAGGTATTTCACTCTTCTCTTGCAGGAAATGTTTTCCCTACCAGTCTGCTCAGCTGGCACGTTACACACACTGATGCAGGAGACAGTCTTTTCTATCTCATCTAAAGAACTACAAATGACTGTCACATAAACACCTCTGAGGTCATCAAGTTGTTCCCAGATGTTCCTAAGGTGTATGAGGGTGTTTTGTTGTGGTTTGGTTTGTTTGTGTTCCTAACAGCATATACAAGGTAGAGAGAGAGATAAGTGGCTGGGAACAGACAAATTTGCAGCTTAACTAAAGTTACCTAATGGAGAGATATAAAAGGAAACTGGCATTCCTGAAATATTTGAAGTTCAGCTTTTTGTGCAGTTGGGTAGCATTTAGCCTCTCATCTCAGTTCTCTGCTGCAGACTTGCTGTGTAACATTTGGCAAGCAACGTCTCTGTTCCAGTTTCCTGATCTCTGCGTACTAACCACAGTGTGAAGCAAGTTGGGGGAGAGGAAGGAGAGCTTTGCAGTTCTTGTGCTCGATATGCTATAGGAACTCCCTGTTTAACATCAAGAAGGAATGTTTGTAGTGGTACAGAGGTGTATAATCCTTAGTACACTGAAAACGCTTATGCCTGTTGGTTTTGGTGGTGTTTTTTCTAGGTTGGGGGTCAGCCTTTGAGTCCCTCCTCACAACAATCTCAGCAGGAACTCAGCCCCTCGCAGATGCAGACAACTACATCTACACCAAACCAAGCCCTCCAGCAGCAGCAAGGGTCTTCAGTCCAGCACACGTATCTTCCCAGCACGTGGAACTCATTTCGGAGCTATTGTACGTGTCAGCGTAGCTCTCACTAGTAGTCTGGCTAGTGTGTGGGACTAGTATGTGCTCCATTTCTCCAGCTACCGGATGGGACTGTGTTTCCAGAGCTCGTTAAGCTTCGTGATTAATATTCATAGAGATCTAAGAAGATAAATGGGGTTAAACAAATGGAAATGGCTGTACTAGCTTTCCTGCTGTAGGTCCATAATTATCTGATACGAGTTTGAGCAGGTAGACTGAGCTCCTTTACTCCAAGGAGCTTGTATTCCACAAGGATCCGTGTGTTGGATAGCAGCTTGTTGAAATTTGGATGGGTGCTTGAAAGAATCATACAGGAGATGAGGGTGCCATGAGATGATTTCTCATGTCCATGCAGCTCTGGATGGTAATTCTGTGATTTCTTGGGTGAGAACAGGATGTGTTGTCTAGGCATGCATTGCCAAATCTGCAGCTGCTGTTAGCTGTTAGATTTTGAGGCCTGTAGAGTTTTACAAAGCTTTATACTACCTGAACTTCTACTCAACAACCACTGTTTCAGGCTTGAAATCTTACTGATATAAGACATTCTTTCAAATTGGTCTTTGAGTTTGAAGGTCTTGATTCTCTACTTTCTATTTTTTTTTTTAGCATCTGAGATTCAGATGATGACCATTCCCCAAGGCCAGTACGTGATCACAGAGACTGCTGTAGGTACACCGGTCACCACTGTCAACACAGGGCAAGTGAAAGCAGTTACTCAGGTAAGAAAAATAATCATGGCCTTATATTTTTTTTTATTAATTAGTCTCAAAAATATTTATGATTAAGCTGCATCATTAAACAGAACTTCCGAATGGTTTCTGGGAACATTTTGACAGCTTTGTTATCTGTAGGATTAGAAAATTAGAAAACCTAGTTACTGCTATGTTACTAGGTAAGCAGTGCAGCATAAGGAGGCAGGCTGGCTGTTGCACTGCATTCATCCTGGACACTGAAATGCAACTTCTGCCAGAACATGTGGAAAATGGGGCGAAAAACCTTTCAGAACAGTTGTATTAGAAATTTCCATTTTAACTGTAGTGATGGGTTAATTGTGTAATTAGTTTAGCCATTGGTAAGGTAACCAAATGCAAAGTAGTTCAACGTACTTCAAAACAAAGGACAAGGATTATGTTGTTCTCAAATTCATTTAAATGAAACACAACTTAATTTCAGAATTCCTTGTTCCTACCAAAATGTCTTTGAGCACAGCAACAAAAAAGTCCCAGACTACTAGAACAGAAAAGTTACAGAAGGTAAAACAATTTATTTTTTTTTATATTCCCCGTGCAGACTCACTATGTGATATCCGAAGGTCAGCCTGATCTGGATGTCAAACAGAACTCTTCGCTCTCCAGCGAGGTACAGGTTGGCGTTTCCCAGCCACCAGCCCACACGGATACCTTGGAATCACAAACGAGCAGTCAGCAGCAAACCACCCAGTACATAATCACTACAACCACCAACGGGAACGGTGGCAGCGAAGTGCACATCGCTAAACCGAGAACTTTCTCAGCAGAACATGAATGAAGAAGCCTCGCGGTGTTGCTTGCTTGTACTTGTCACCTTCCCCGAAAGCCCAGATAGCTGGGTGTCTTGGAGCTCAATGTTTTAAAGTATATGCTCACATAACTTCAACTAACATCTCAGAGCTCTTGTTAATGCTTTAAGAGGGTTTAAGTCCCCAGTGACCATGAAGTACCCTCAAAATCCTTCTGGGATGCCATTTTATGCAGCTTTTAACAAAAAGGACAAGAGAAGTGAAACCTCTGCTTGCTCTGGACTTTATTTTTTGGCATGCTGCTGACCCTTATTTTTCCTTTTTGGAAGTGTCTCCAGTAAACAACTTTTTATTTCAAATTGTATGGGGAAAAAGCTTGCCTAATGGAAGGCTAACTGGCAGATTGTTGTATGTATAGTTTTAAATGGGAGGACATCATGTAAATTGGAAGAATGTGGCTGAACTGATTCCTCTGTCTTTGTTTCAGCAGCCAAGGTGAAAAGGAAAATACAAGCTCAATGTGAGCAGACTGCCTGGAGAAAAAGAGCAGCAGCAAAGCGGTGGCTCCTTGCATATGTGTGCGGGGATGGATATAACAATGAAGCTGTGAAGATGTGCCGAAGCAGTCCATTAAATTATTATTTTTTCCAACCCTCAAAGTGTTTACATGCTGTCTGCCCTGCCCTATTTTTACCAAGCAGTTCCAGAAAGAACGAAAAGTGCAGTCTTAAACCCACGTTTGGGACAAACTTGTTGAAATTATAATAGCATGTAACGGCAGTACGGAGCCACTGTTATGTCTCTTCGCCCTCCAGCATTTACAGGGAAAATCACCTTTTTTGCCTGTAAATTAAAAAAGGCTCAGCTCAGCCTGCTGTGACCTAAAGACAGTTACGCCAGGAGAAAACAAGGGTACTGGAGCACACCTCTGAGGAGGCAGTCTCTGTTGCCACCTCAAAATGGACATCTTTTTTCCCCCAAAGCCTGGATGGAGAGTTGGTTACTCTGATATTTCAAAATACCTTGTTAACAATGCACTGTAATTCCTTTGGACAGGTCTGTAAAATGATCAGCCCTGGACTCAGGAAACACACAAGAAAACATTCTAGTGGACCACTGTTTATGGGACACAGAAAGCCATCTGTGAGGGTTGCCTGCTTTGGTAGACCTGGTCCGTTTACAGAATTCATGTTACATTTAGGAACCAGGAGAAATGGAAAGAGAAAGTTTATCTTTTAAGGCAGTGTATTTTTTTTTTTACATAATTCTCCCTCACGGGTCTTGTTGGTTGGTTATTTAATGCATTCTGGTATTTGCAAGAATATGACTAGAACTCCATTGTCTCCTGATGGGATATACTGTGTATGTCTAAACCTCCTTTCACTCTGCTTGAAAACTCATCCCAGAATGTCTGTGCATAATAGGATACATTTATTTATAAAACAAAAGCCAAGAAGGATGTTTTGTCTTAATGGCCCTTGAGACTGAAAGACTGAGAGGTTGGGGTTTTTTTTTGCTTCATTTTTCTTGTGCTGCACTGAGTGTGACTGTAGGACTCTTTTCCGTAGGTACTCCCACAGATTGAGACGAGGATTACCTGTGTGAGTAAAGGCTACAGATGTCTGCAGGTTGTGGTATCGGGCCTTACGCAGTTAAAGCTCGTAGATGTGAGAGAACTTAGTGCTCGGACTGGCCAAGAGGAGGTCCAGTTCCTTGTGGGCAAAGCCTGGTAGCAGGTATTGCTTTGGTAATTAACAGATCTGTTAATAAGGCATGGAAATAGTGATGCGAGAGGTCAGATTGAAAATACTGGCTAGCTCAGAACTCTGAGGCAGCTTTGAAGTGACTTGCCAAAATGTGATGAATTTGTTCCTGGGATTTTGCTTCTCTTGCTGCACCACCATCCGGGGGCATTAACGAGGTGGGTAAAGCTAACGAGGACCAGAGCTCCCATTTAGTCATGTGCAGTGATCAGTGTCTTTCCAATTTGGGAGCCCATGGTGGCCAAGCGGCTGCAGTTCCCCCTAATTTGCTTGAAGTCATGTTATCGAGGGCTTCTGAATTACGACGTTGGGCATTGCGATTGTTGTTGGTGTGGGAGAAGAGAAGATTTTTGTCTTGGCTTTCTTCAGGCTGCTAGATGATTTTTGTAATGAGTTAAAAGGGGTATGAGTAATGGGAAAATAGGAGACTTGGAGATGGGATATTTCAGGCAGATTTTAAAGTCTTAAAAGGTCTGTAGTCTTATAGATGAACATTAAACTTCTTCCCCTTAATGATAATGGCAAATTGAGGGAAGGGTTAAAAATATTTTGCTCTATTCACCCTTGTTGGAAAGGGTCACAGATATGAGAACACTTGTACCAGTTATTTAAAGCTGAAAACTATAAGGTGTTCCAGAAAACACTGCTAAAACAGCCTCTTTGGACTCAAATATTCCTTATCAAAGTTTCTACTCTATCCCACAGCAAGGCAGTGTGCTCGGTACCCACGTTAAGTGGTTCATGGTGAATGAACGCCTCGTTGTGCAAGAAGCGTCCCTGGAAATTGAACTATCATGAATTTTCCTTCCCAAGTACGGAACTGCAGTGAGTGCAGAGGTGGCAGGCACCTGCTTTTAGAAAGACAACAAAAAAAGACAAGTTTGCATGGATTTTTTTCCCCAATTTCTGCAGTGCAGAAGGTATAGGATTTATTATTCTTTTTAAACCAGAGCACCCCGAAGATTTATCTCTTAGGTTATGTCCCACAGGAGCTTTACTCTGGAGTCCTCTGTTACCTTTTGCTGGAAGCTGGGCTCCTCTGAGGCGNAGGGGCCGGGCCGGGCCGGGGGTGCCGCGTCCCTCCGGGGAAGGCTCTCCCCGACCTCCAGCGCTGCGGGGCGGCCTGGCCTGGCCGGGGAGGGAAGGGGGAAGCGGGGAAGCGCTGTCGCGTCGAGACGCCGGTGTCACGCCCAGAGCCAGCGTAGCGGGTATGAGATGAGCGGGTTTCTGTGGTTTGTCCGACCCTCTTTGAAGGGTTTATTTNGAAACCCCACAAACAAAACACAAGCCCCCTGAATTTGCACCTCTCGGACTGCTCGGGCTGTTTGACTCTGCCCCTTCTCTTATTTAACTGTGTATGTTTGTTGTACATTCGGTGACTGTTATCGTGTTCATAGTCTCGTGCAACATGGCAGGTGTTAAAAACCCCACAACTGAAATAAATAAATCTTTTTCTTTTTTTTTTTTTTCTAAAATACTGGCGCTGATCTGTCTGTTCGCTGGGGCCGCGGGCTTTGCCCTTCTCGCGTTAGAAAAGCCGCCTATCGCGCCGGGCTCTGTCGCGACAGGAACAGCGCAGGGGCAACGGAAGGGTCACGGCCTTCCTGAGGGGACACGCACTGCGCAGGCGCAGAGACCGGTAACGCGCAGGCGCTGCCAGCTGCTTCCGCCTTCCGGAGCNTCTGCACAGTTCCAGCCTGCTTGAGGGGAACGGGGCTCCTGGCCCAGTCACAGCTGCAGACGCAACCCCAGACAAATCCTGCCTTGCACCTGCCGGTGGTTTTGCACGTTAAAGCCCCTTTCGGCATTTAGATGTAGTTTTCCACAGTATTGAGCTGTACTGACAGCTGCTCCTGCGGGTGGGAAGCCAACCAAAAATGGGGTCACCTGTATTGTCCAGCCTGGAAAAGCATTCCTCTGTTGACACGACTCGTGTTGCAATTAAACAGTAAATTGACGCTGTAATATCTTACTTATCTCGCAGCCCGATTCTATAACTGGCGTTTAAACACCATCGAAGGCAGCTTCTCGGTCATTCCTCTCAGCTGGGGATTTGTATCTGGGTTTGGGATTTTGGGTGATTTGAGGGGTTTTCTGCCGTTGTTCAGGGACAGAGGGTGAAGGATGGACTCCCTGGATCACATGCTGACAGACCCCCTGGAGCTGGGACCCTGCGGCGAAGGAAATGGCACACGCATCATGGAGGACTGCATGCTGGGTACCACCAGGGTTAGTCTGCCCGAGGACCTTCTGGAGGACGTGAGTACCTTTTCAGAGCCTTGGTAAACAGGATGCTTAACTCTCTCTGTGGGGCTTGCAGAGCAAACTGAACAGCGGGCAGGTGTTTCTGACCAGCCTGGGAAAGGTGTCAAAAAGGGCTTTGATCTCAGGAAAACAACTTTTAAAACCATTCTGTTCTTCTAGGTCACAATCTCTCTTATTTTAAAATTGCCTTTGAGAAAGTTTTCGTTGTTACAAATTTTGATTTTATTTTATTGTTGCTAGTAGTATCATTAATTTCCTTATCTGTCCTCTTTACGCTCTAACGCTTTCTGCTTTTGGTGAGGCGCTGCCTCATGCCTTGTGTTAGTTCACCACAGAGAGCCTTAAGGGCTACAAAATTGTCAGGGACGTGGTGTGTTTTCTTTACTGTTGGGGTTTTTTTTTGTTTTTTTTAGCCTGAGATCTTCTTTGAAGTTGTCAGCTTGTCAACCTGGCAGGAGGTGCTAACAGATGCGCAGCAAGACCACCTAAAAAAATTCCTGCCTCACTTTCCTGAAAACAACCGAGAGCATCAGAACAAACTCATCTCTGCGTTGTTCAACGGTGAAAACTTCCGTTTTGGAAATCCACTGCACATCGCCCAGAAACTCTTCCGGGGTCTGTCAGCGTAATAAACTACTGCGTGATTTTGAGTTTAAGTTCTCAAGTAGCAGTTGATGAAAACTCAAAGGGTTTTTGACCTCTCTCTTACAGATGGACACTTTAATCCTGAAGTTGTGAAATACCGGCAGCTCTGTTTTAAGTCCCAGTACAAACGATACCTGAGCTCTCAGCAGCAGTACTTCTACCGACTGCTCAAGCAGATCCTCGCTTCCCGCAATGTGAGTGTCTTCGGGGCACGGTCCTCCTGTTCTTGTGTTCTGTAATGAATAGATTGTCTTTACAACAGAGGGTCTTGGTATTTGTGCATTTATAATTCTCTGAGGTCTTTCCATTAATGCATGTTGCTTTTCTGGTTTTCCAGTGGACCCTATAACATGAGAACGCTTTGTTATGTTTGCAGATTTCAGGTTTTGAAACTCTCGTAGCTCTCACTTGTGTGTAGTGTCTTTGTTTCACACCCACCTTGTTCCCCACTTCCTGCATTTGCCCCTTTACGCCTTACTGTTCTATTAACAAGATATTCTGCCTTCCTTTTCTACCATTTCTGTCGTTGTGAAACAAGACAGGTTGCTAAACCTGTAGTTGTATGAATTCCCCAGCTTCGTTGGGGACTGGTAGAGAATAGATACAAAACTGATGCCTTTAAATTCCTGATGAAGTCTTCTTCCTGGATGGATATTGTTGTCAGCTAATTGCTGCCAACTGAAATGTGTTCATTGTAAATACTTGCCTGCTTATTGTTCTGTTACGCTTAGGCGTTGAAACGTATGGGATGTATGGATGAAGATGAATGTCTGCCTGAATAAAATCACTCACAGTGATATGGGAAAAGGAATAGGGAAGCGTGTAGGAAGTTATTTCCTCTGTAGCCATAAGGGGTAAAATGTGTTCTTCAAAAGAGGCAGTATTGTGTGTCTGTGTTAGGTATTTGGCATGGAAACTGCACAAGTGGATCTCAGGCCAATGGTTAGGTTCTTCTCAACAGTCAACATGAAATGACAGTGAGGTTTTGTGTGTGCAGGTGAAGATGCAGAAATGTTGCCTAGCTTTTTTCTCCCTTTAAATGGTGGTCTAAAATGCTGGTTTTAAAATTTCATATGTGGCAGATACAAATGCTTTTTAAGGCCTGTCATATAAAGAACTGAGGTGCTTACCACACCAACTCCAGATATTAAACTTGCTGAAAGTATGTGAGTTGAACTTACCTGTTCTAGCTTACAACGCCACAGATAGCTGACGTCACGCTTGTCTCATCTTCCAGCACTTGCTGGATTTAGCTAGGAAAGGAGGCCCTGATATGACCCTAAGGAGAAAGCATTTCTCACCGACATATGATACAGAAGAGCGAGACAGACGGACACATCGGCGCTACTTGAAGATTCTGCGGGAAGTGAAGGAGGAATGTGGAGATACCACCTTGTCTTCTGACGAAGAAGGTAATGCCCTGGACTGAGCTAAACCAACTTGAGGTGCGAATGGAGAAAGACAAATTTTTGATGTGAGGATAGCGTCTTTGGTAGAAGAATGGAAACTGGGCTCCAGTGTTGTTAGCTGTGATCTAATGAACGTGGAGCGGCGGATCAAATTATATAGATTGGTGCTAGGTTCTGTGGAAATAAATTTATTTCTTTATTTTAGATCTAAGCTCCTGGCCTCCAAGTTCTCCGGCACGTTGTCCAAGTCCACCAGTTCCCCTGAGAGTGATCCCCACATTGTCAACCTTGGACATGAAAACAGCAGGTGAGAACCAATCTAGGGGTCAAAACAGATTGAGGGGTGAGAATTCCTTTGAGATCCTGCAAGAAATCAGTTTGAAAATCTGTTGTTTCATGGGAAATTTTGTAATGCTTCCTTTTTGCAGGCTCCAAAACAGTTGACTCTTTTCCCAGTTTATTAAATCTTTTTCTCCTTGGAAGGCTAGTATTTTAGCACAAGGGTCTGCAGTTTGTGCAATACTGCTGATTTCTCATATTTTGTAATGGTTGAAGAATTAGCATAGTCTAGTTCAAAATATTTTGGTGCGTGTACCAAGGGAATCCCTCCTAAGGTTACTGTAATCCAGTCTGCAAACCCTTCGTGCAGCACAGCTGGTTCTCGCTCCTTTTCACTTCTGTCCTTGCATCAACAATGAAATCTGATGATGCAAGGAAGAAAGGATTGAAATAAATTGATTGGTTGAAAGAATGAAATTCAAATAAGGAAAATTTAGTTACTGAAGTTTGGAGATCACGGGAATGGATAGAAATGGTACTCTAAGGAGTCTGTAAAGTAACAATAACGGGAAACTGTGCGAATAATCTCTGAATGTTTTTCGGTTGCAGACAAGATAGAACTTGGGGAAAGTGATTTGAAGATGATGTTGAAGAAGCACCATGAGAAACGAAAACGTCAACCTGTAAGATGTCAAGACATCTGGGGAGTGGGACTGGATTTGATCTATTAGTCTTTCATCTGTTAGCTGTAAAGTGTAGGCTACTTCTGAGTGACAAAATGATTGCTACTTTTTTGTGTGTGGCCACCCTTCAACCCTTTATTGTAACCTGTATTTGATTGTCAGCATATATATGCAGCTCCTGTTCATACTTCTCTGTTTAGAAGGATTTTGTCATTTTAGTGGTGTGTTTTGGAGAGACAAAATTTTGGATTTTGGGATTGGAAGACTTCTCTACTTCTATTGCAGTAAATAACTATAAGCTGATCGTGGATAAGTTTGGGGCCTTTCAGTATTTGGTCATCTTCTGTACCCTTGTTGCTATCTTAATTCTTCATCCTTTCCCAATTTTAATTTCTATCCCATTGTCCTGTGTAGGATCACCCTGACCTAGTGACAACAGACCTGACTCTTGAGGACATCATGACTCGAGTAAATGCTGGCAGGAAAGGTTCCTTAGCAGGTCAGTGGCTCAGAGAACGGTACTTGTGCCCTGCATGAATCCAGAGTATCCCATGTGTGGAAAAGCTAAGGAGGAAGGTGGTCTCAATAGATTGTTGTATCCTTTCGCTCCTCATAGAGCTTGCTAACCCCTCTGGGGTTGTGAGTTGCTCGCAGACAACTCCAGTTTCCACTGAAGATGCTTCCAGTTAATTGATGAAAGTTAATTTGTATCTCTCCTCTAAGCAGTTACCTTTGCCCTTTCTAAGTTCCTGTGCGTTGGTTTAAAAATGAGAGGTTTTCTATTAAAATAGAATGCCTTGAGGGAGAAAATAAAGAATCATGGAAATGACTAGGAGGATGGAATGAACTGGTGAATGTGTGCATGCTATCCACATTTCTGAATATGTGTTTCAATATATAGTTAGTTTGTGATTCTCAGTGAAATATGGTAAGAAGTTTTTCTCATTCTTCTTACCTTTTATCATACCTAAAGCCTTATTTGACCTTGCAACCCTCAAGAAAAAGGTAAAGGAGAAGGAAGATAAGAAGAAAAAAAGGCTGAAGATTATTAAATCCGAGGTGGAAGATTTGGCTGACTCTCTTAGCAACGCAGATGGAATCCCATCGCTGTCTCAGGATCCTTCCCCCATCCCTCTGTCATCTGTCAAAGAGGAGTAAGTGCTTGAAAGGACCCTGGATGCCTTGCGTGGATGGAGAGAGCAAGAGATATTGCAGCTCGGGTTTTTGTGTGACTTTTGCAGGCTTTGGGTTTGTGCGGCTTGGGATGTGTGAAATGTGTGGTGTTCGTTTTTGTATGTGAAGGCGAATATTTACTCAGGGAAACTTACTCTGCTTGTGTTCTCTTTTATCTGAAGGCCTCTTGAAGAGATGAAGCCATGCCTTGGAATAAATGAAATATCTTCCAGCTTCTTTTTCCTTCTTTTGGAGATACTGTTTCTGGAAGGACCTGCTACTCTTTCTGTGGTGAGGAACCACTCACTTATCTAGGAATCTTTGCAGAAAGCAAAACAAGGGGATAGACGAGTTTATAGTAGTAGTAGTGATTTATGTAGTAGTGATTTTTCTCCAGAGTTGTCCTGCTGTAAATTATATTAATATGTAGATTACATATTAAAGAAATTAATCCCTTTGGGAGTCCATACCACAGTCTGTTTTTAACATGTTTCATAAATTTAGCCAGTTGAATCTGTAAGCCTTTCCGTACCCGTTCTTTAGAGCACGGTTAGATATATCCTATATATTAAGGGCAGAGATGTTGGGGAAGTTTTTTCCCCTTTTTGGTGTCTATTGTCTGAAATACCATGTTACGGTTACTTGAAAAAGTCAGGTGATCTTTCTTTTATATATATAAAAATCATTTTGTCCCCTGGATATGTTTAGCTGGTTTGTTTCTATTAAAACATGTTTTGAAGTGTGAGGTCTTTAATAGAATATTTCTTTTTCCTCTTCAGCTTGAAGATAAAGTTCTAGATTGGCAATCTTCTCCTGCCAGCGCACTAAATAACTGGTTCTCCTTTGCCCCTAACTGGTCTGAACTGGTTTTACCCGCCTTGCAGTACTTGACAGGTGACAGCAGAGGTAAGACTGGCTCTTAAAAATACTAATGATGCTCAAACCTCAGTTCTAATCAGTGCTGGTTTATATGGTACCTCAAATCAACTTCTAATTCATCACTACAATAAATCATGACAGAGTATCTGTGATAGGCTTTATGGCTTATTGTTGCCTGATTGTGGTAGACTTGTTTTGCATGTGGATAATAGATAAGACCCAGCTTGATTCCCGAATATGTGAAAATGTGTGTGAAATTGCCTCTAGACAGGCAGTTTCTCCTGTTGAGATCACACGCTGCAGACAGGATGTTTGAAGCAGGAAGAAATTAGTCCCTTCTTGGTGCAAAGATGTTGTGGTTGTCTTCGGAGATAATAAATAAGATGGATGCCCTGACCATTCCACTGGACACATGAAGTTGGCCGAGCTTTGACCTGGGGCTTCTGACCTAAGCTTCAGGCGTGTTCCTTTCAGACTAAATTATTCTGTGGTTCTCATTTGCTAGTGGGAAGCTTTAAAGGGAGAGACAGTGTAGATTGTAGTGGCCTTTGCAATGTTTAAAGTTCTCCGTAATGCTGGTGAGTGCTGCAAATCCCTAGTTGGCTTCTCCTGAGCCCCGGAACAATCACTGTACAGTAAGAGTTCCTGGTGCCTCCCAGCACGAGCAGGATCTCATCTGACAGCCTGAGGATGAGAGACTCCTGCCCTGCTCTTTTCTTGTGTTTGCACTGTTACTCTGAGATGCTTACCTTCCCTTTGGGCAAATTTAGAGATGCACTTACATAATCACGTAAAACACTTTATCTGTCATCATCAGTCTAACTCAACAGCAGGATTTTGGGGGTTGGACGATCGTGTGATATCTCTGACGTGCACATTTTTCATTGTAGGTGTTCCTTCCAGCTTCTCACCTTTTGTTGAATTCAAAGAAAAAACTCAGCAGTGGAAATTGCTCGGTGAGTATCTTGTGCTCTTCTGTGATTTCTACTCTAGTAAAGGTGGGTTGTTTTCTCCAGGACTTGACTTGTGGGTTTGCTGCAGCCCAGAGAGAAAGACAAGCAGAGCTGTGAATCTCAAACAGTATCTTGCCTGCTGTGCTGGAGTTGAAGCACCGTCCTTCATACCGACATAGGGGACTAACTAGTTTTTAGCACTTTTCTAAACCTGGATGTGTTCAAGTATTGAAATTGGAGCAGCGGTGAAGTGTGGAAGATGCCTCATGACTCGTGATGCATAGAGGGGGGAAGGGAGTAGGAGATGACTGTGAAGTACAAGCAGCCGGCTTCATAACAAGTAAAGGACTTCTCTTTCTTATTTTTCCCGATTTCTTGGACTAGGTTCTTGCCAAGATCATGAGAAGGAATTGGCAGCACTGTTTCAGCTCTGGTTGGAGACCAAAGACCAGACCTTTTTCAAAGTGAGTCAGAAAAAAATCCCCTTCTAGCAGCACAAAACCTGACTGAGTTATGTCCAACATTGACATTTCTCTGTTTTTTGATAGGAAAACGAAGACAGCTCAGATGCCACAACACCGGTTCCTAGAGTGTAAGTATACAGTACTGCTTGAAAGCTTTTGCAGTGCGTGCTAAAGCTAGGAAGTTTGGTCCTTGCGCCTCTGGATCTGAATGGCTGGTTGCTTAAAATAAAAAGATTTTACGTGATGGGGCAGGAGGGAACTTGATAGTCTGCTTTTACACAAAGTCAATTGATTTTTCCCCAAGTTATGTCCTGATAACTAGATTATTTATAGTCCTTGCTAACCTTCAGGTAGTGCATAGAGCATATTTTAAGATCTCTGCAGGATTTATTTATATTATTAAGTGCTTTTGGAATTTGTTCAGAAGAATTTGCAGAAGGGGTGAGGTGACTGAGCCTTTGGGTTGTTCTTTGGGACTGTTGCGGGCTGCCTGTTGCTCAGAACCGATGGTGGCCTTTGTTTCAGAAGGACTGACTACGTAGTCCGACCTAGCACTGGGGAGGAGAAACGCGTGTTTCAGGAGCAGGTAAGAAGAGAATCATCTTAAATTTAAACACACGTGTTAAAACGATTGGCTGCTAAAACAAGAGAATGTTGTATACTCTCCACAAACTTTGTTAATGTAAAGAACTAACATGTTTCTTCTGCCTTGAAGTAGTTATCTTGGCCTTAAATAAAATAATATTACTAACAATATGGCCTAGCTGATTACTTCAAAACCACTTGTATTTCCGTTGGACATTGGGCGATATTAACTGGTTATTAACTCAAACACAGCAGTATTTGAGCCTTTAAATTAAAAAAAACCATTCTCTAGAGAATGAAAATAACTTAGATTATAATTTAAACGTAGCACAAGCTTTAAAACTTTCCTCTATATAACTTTTCCTGCTAAGTTCAGTCCTCTTGTTTCCAAATACAGGAACGTTACCGTTACAGCCAGCCCCACAAAGCTTTCACTTTCCGTATGCATGGCTTTGAGTCAGTTGTTGGTCCTGTGAAGGGGGTTTTCGACAAAGAAACCTCATTAAACAAAGCCCGAGAGCATTCTCTCCTGCGCTCAGACAGACCAGCGTATGTCACCATCTTGTCCCTCGGTAAGGCGATGGCCAAAAGAATTGCTTTTAAAAAAGAAAAAGGCTCCCATGATCCCCTCCCAAGTAATGACTTTAGGAATCTACATTATAAAGGGAAGAGGTGGGTAGGCTGGGATGATGTAAATATGTATTTATATATTTATGTATATAAATTTTATGAAATAAAGGCAATGAAATGCTGGGAGCAGGAATAACTAGAAAAGAAGGCGTCTATGGGTAGATTTCAGTGAGCAAGCAGGCACTAGAACGAGGATGAACGAGCAATACTGAAATATGTCTGCTGAAGTACTTGAATACAGCTACCTAGTAGTGGCTGGAAGTTTAAGCTCTGATTTTGCATTTCAGTTCGTGATGCTGCTGCTCGCCTTCCTAACGGAGAAGGAACTCGTGCTGAAATCTGTGAGCTGCTTAAGGATTCCCAGTTCCTAGCTCCTGATGTCACAAGTGCTCAAGTAAGTTGGATGTCATGTGTGGCCTCAGACAGATTCTCCTACAAATACACTGTGCAGACCCGGGCAGTATTAGGTGGCTAAGGCCCAATAATTTTTATGCTGCTTTAATTAGCAAAAAGCAGCTACGTAGTACTCTGTTGTAAATCTGCTCCAAACTCTGGATGATGAAAAAACAACTACAAATGGCACAGAATTAACACTGTGTCATATAGCTGCTCACATTTTAGATTCAAAACTTTCAGCTTTGGTGGAAGTGCTATTTAATCCAAGGTGGCAAACAGCATCCCGTGCTGCAATGTCTGCTCTCAGTCAGTTCTTACTCAGATGAAGATTGCTAGCAGCTTACTTGGGTTTTATGCAAAATAGGATTACTTTTCTCTACATGACCTTTGGTTAGCCAAGCCAGGGACATCTTGTAATTCCATGAATTCTGAACTTTCAGGTTAATACTGTTGTTAGTGGTGCTTTGGATCGATTACACTATGAGAAAGATCCCTGTGTGAAGTATGATATTGGATGCAAATTGTGGATCTACCTGCACCGGGACAGGAGTGAGGAAGAGTTTGGTAAGCCTCTCTTGGTGATATCTTAAGATCTCTTTATAAATCTCTTTATAAATCTCTTGAGCTTTTTCAGTTCAGCTGGATAGTGAATGTTAATTTGTCAGTCTAGCTTTTTTCTCTAGTCATTTTGCTAATGTTAGCCCATGAACACTTAAATCCAAGTCTTGCAGAGCGTGTCAGTGTGAAGTATTCATTTGAAAAATAACATCCCATGTATAAGAACTGTAGATCTATGTACCTTCACAACTTCTTACGTGTCTTATTTTCAGCCTTTTTGACTAATTGTACTTGATCTTTTTCTTTGCACTATTACATAACAATGTGTGTTTGATAATCTTGTCTGAAGATGAACTTACAGTTTTGAATTGGCCTCTTCTGTTCAATCAGTTTGCTTGTGTTCAAGAGCTCTAACTATTGATTTGTATTTGCAGAACGGATCCACCAGGCTCAAGCCGCTGCAGCAAAGGCCAAGAAAGCTCTTCAGCAGAAGCCAAAACCTCCGGCTAAAATGGTAAATTTCTTTGCACAGATGCTTTTGGGATGGGGAAGGAGGTATGGACTTAATCCATAAATTCTGCATCCATAGTGGCTGATGAAAATTACCACCTGTTTGAGTTATCAGTTCAGGGAAAGAGGGAACTTTTGCTCCTCCCAGCTTCCACTGTTATCCTTGTGGATCTCAGCGGAAAGGTCAATGGAATTCTTTTGTGCTCCCTATCTTAGGGATGGTCTTTCAGATCCAGTTTTGAGGTTAGTCTGTAGCAGAGTGTGTAGAACACATTTTTTACTACCACCCCCCCCCTTCCCCCCCGTGCTGAAGCCGTCGGGGGTTGGCTGTCTCTTTTTTTTTTTTTTTAACTGCTATTGATATTAACTATCTCTAAAGTAGTTGCTGTTGGCAAATAAATCAAGGTGGAAATCTGCACGTTATCACAGCTTCTCCCTGAGAACAGGAGCAGCCAAACGCAGCAGCCTACTTGCGACTGCACTTGAGGAAAGCAGTCAGTCATCTGTGATTTCAGGATTTAGCACTGGAGCATCATTCAAAACCATGCAGAACTCAGCTTAAAGTGCTCAGCCCACTCTAGAGCGCAGCAATCAAAACCAGTTTTTGTAAAGACCTTCATGCTTGACGTGGTTTCTTTGCAGAAGTCTAGTAGCAAGGAGAGTTCTGTGAAAGCACTCCCCAGCAGCACGTCGGAGCCCGGTCAGCTGAGCCTTAGTGACTCCAGCATGCCACCAACTCCCGTGACTCCTGTGACACCAACTGCACCAGCATTACCAGCAACGCCTATTTCACCCCCACCAGTGTCTGTGGTTAGCAAGAGTGTGTCTAGTGCTGGATCAGAGCCAGCAAAACCCAGCCAAAGGTACTTCTGTCTCAGAAGTGAGTTAATGGTTCTTTCTCAGTTATTTCCTACATCTTTGCTGACCTACTGGCTTTTATCTTTTCCGTAGTGTTCTTCTGGTATCATCCCCCACCATGCCACAGCTCGGGACGTTACTTTCCACAGCCCAGAGTTCACAGACTCAGCCGGGGCCGCAACCACCTCCCACACGGGTGGTAAACCATACCACCTCCTCAGGACTGCCGCAGGTCCGGGTGGTCACTGCCCAGTCCAGCCTCCCAGCTGTGTCTCAGCAAGCCCCGGTGGTAACTCAGCAGCAGCAACCTACGTCAGTGCCTCAAATCCGCGTTCCAGCTACAGCCACACAAACCAAAGTGCTCCCTCAGGTGAGTTTGGCTGCGTGGAAATGGTGGAGTAGCTCTGACTTCTAATCCGATGACTTCTAGTATTTTGGTGCAGTGCACAGGGATTATTTGCTGGCTTGGAGCATGCAGTAACTGCAGAGAAAGCACGGAAACAGTTTTGCGTAAACAGTCCTGTTCAGTGCTCCTTTTTTCACCCTATTCCTTATTTATGTAGCACCCTGAAATTGTGCATTACAGTAAAAAGTCTGTAAAACTTGAGAGCTAAGGCACAATACAAAGAATAATGTTAGTCTGCTCATGGGTTGCCTTTGTGTCTTGCTGCAGGCTGTGATGACTCTGCCAGTAAAAGCTCAAACCAGCCCAGTGCAGGTGCAAAGACCAGGAAGCTCCGTGGCAGGACAGACGGGCATCACTGTGACGGGACTGTCTGCAGCGCCCAGTCCTGCTGTAAAGCCCGTAACCAGCTCTCCAGGCAGTTCTGCTACAAGCACCTCCTCTACCACTGTCATCCAGAATGTAGCTGGCCAGAATATCATCAAACAGGTGAGAGAGAGACGAGGAACTGGGCTCCACAACTCAGTCGTTTCCTGCTTGTTATGACAGATGTGAAAAGATAGTGAAAACAGTAGTGAGCCATAGTGCTGGATGAGTTGCTGACCACATGGATTTAGGCAGTTGCTGGTGTGCTGTATTTTGAGCCCCATTTTCACATATGGGTAAAAGATGTGTTAGTGTGGGTTCTTTAATTAACCGTCTTCGGATATTGATCTCATTTTCATTCATCGTGTTTGACAAAGAAAGCAGCTCCACAGTTTCGTATTTTACATGGGTTTAGGAATGTCATCTGATACGCAACCAAAACTATTTTTGGTAGCTTACTGAGTGCTTGGTATCATGCTGCTTGAATTCTGATGGGAACAAACATCCCATCCTGTTGGGAAGTTTTACTTTGTGCCTTGGACTGTGTCCTGGTTTGATACAGCCATTTCTCTGATCTCTTCTAGGTGGCTATTACAGGACAACTTGGCATGAAGACCCAGCCTGGAAGTGGCATCCCGCTCACAGCGACCAATTTTCGGATCCAGGGAAAGGATGTGTTGCGCCTACCCCCATCCTCTATCACCACAGACGCGAAGGGACAGACTGTGCTGCGTATCACTCCGGACATGATGGCCACCCTGGCCAAATCTCAAGTCACTACTGTCAAACTGACTCAGGACCTCTTCACGGCAGCTGCGGGAAGCAGTGCTAGTGGGAAAGGCATCTCTGCAACTTTGCACGTGACATCCAATCCTGTCCAGACTGCTGATTCTCCAGCCAAGACTAGCACCGCCACTTCTGCTTCTTCCAGCCCAGCTGGAAGCACAGTGGTTAAAGTGACTCCTGACTTAAAGACTGCAGAGCCAACAAGCTCCGCTTTCCGACTGATGCCCGCTCTGGGCATGACTGTGGCGGATCAGAAGAGCAAAGCCATAACTACGGTGGCATCCACTGAGGCCAAGCCGGCTGCTACTATCAGAATTGTGCAGGGGCTGGGGGTGATGCCGCCCAAAGCCGGGCAGACCATTACAGTAGCTACTCATGCTAAGCAAGTGCCCTCTTCCTCAGCAGCGAGCGTGCCCGGCACGGTCCATACCTCGGCTGTCTCATTACCGACCATGAGTGCCACCGTGTCGAAAGCGGTTGCCGTGGCCTCGGGAGCTGCTGGGACTCCCATAACTATAGGCGCAGGAGCCACTGCTGTGCGGCAGGTACCCGTCAGCACCACAGTAGTATCTACATCCCAGACAGTAAGTAATGCTAAACTTTTTCTGGAGGTGGGTGAGAAAGGGCAATGCTGACGTGTACTGGTGCTTTATGTCTGAAAACTCTACATCCACAAAGGCTCGAATTAAGTACTGTAGAACGTGGCTCTGCTATTTGTTTGAAATTGTAGCTAAATGCTGGATAACCAGAAAACAGTCAGATATGTCCTCCCTTACCTCCCGTTGTGAGTGAATGAAATAAACTTTGCTTATCTAAAGTCTTACTTTGTGCAGCTCAGCGTCTTGCCCCACGCCTCTGAAATAATTTACGTACTAACTTTTTTACCGAGTTCCCCATTTAATGCCATTTTAACGGCCAAAGCTGAAGGCACTGTAAACTGTACTGTGAAAGTTGAATAGGCTAATGACATTACCAGAGCTTTCTAAGGGTAAAAATCACGGACAGATGCAACGATCCTTCCTGGAGAAATACTGTGGTGCAAAGATGATGGGGGTTTTCAGGGCAGAGGCAGCTGTGAAGTGAATGAGATGGAGGTGAATTTTAACGAGCCTGAAATGGAGCACAGATTTCGTTAGCAAAGCTGCTGTTGGTGTCTACTCCCAGGACTCTTAAAAAAGCACGCTGAGTGGTAATTGCATGTTGTCAAGCAGTTTCACTGCCGAACTCCCTGTGGCTCCTGATGTGTTCTTCAACTCCTCTAGGGTAAACTACCAGCACGAATAACAGTGCCCCTGTCGGTGATCAGCCAGCCAGTGAAAGGCAAGAGCGTGGTGACTGCCCCCATCATCAAGGGCAACCTCGGGGCCAAGTGAGTACTTTGCATCTGGTGGTTTTGCTTTAGAAATAGGCGAAGGAGGGGCTATGTTCAGTAGGTTCCTGGGGAGCAGGCAAGCAGAGGGTGGAAGAGGCTTGCAGGCCGTTAATAGGTCCATTAGCTGCAAGAAACTGAATGAATGTGGTGTCTGGCAATGAGAATATAGTCTTTGTTTAGGTGCCCTGAGAGGTAGGTTCTAACAAATACCCTGAAGAAAAAATGGTCTATGCCTTGAAACCAGCTTTTAGATTAATTCTGTGTGTTTGAGCAAGAATTAACCTGCTGACATACCTAAAAATGGTGTCATCTGAGGCCATCTCTCCGTTAAAGAAACTAGGGAACTGCCTCAGTGCGAATTCCTCTGGTATTCAGATATTGAAGTCTTTTTGTTTATTCTTGCATGAATTCTGCTGGTGTCTCCCCTAGTTAATCTTTCAGGGCAGAACACTGTGTGCTGGACTGTTTTCTGTGTTCCTTGAGAAGTGTTCCGGTCTGATCAGACTAACCCAGTGATGTGCACAGTCCAGAATTAGAGGTTTTAGTTTGTGCCGTAATGTAATTCTCTATCATAGTGGTAAATGTTGACATAAACTTGTCACTTGTGTATTTGCCAGTTTCGGGGGGGGACGGGGGGACAGACCGCTGCTTAAAATCATTAGCAAATTAGATAAATAACTTTAATTTCTTAGCAACTGAAGAACAATTTGTGAAAGACCTAGCCTGCTGTGCTGCGTACTAACCTTCCAACAATTCTCTTTCCTCAGCATCAGTGGATTAGGTAGAAATATCATCCTGACTACGATGCCAGCAGGGACAAAACTGATAGCAGGGAACAAGCCAGTGAGTTTTCTGACTGCACAGCAACTACAGCAGCTGCAGCAGCAAGGCCAGGCCACGCAGGTAACGGCACCTAGAATAATGCGATTATTTGCTTTTTGATGACTTAACGTTTCCACCAAGACTTTATACTTG
Source organism: Aramus guarauna (assembly GCA_013400195.1). Classification (NCBI taxonomy): domain Eukaryota; kingdom Metazoa; phylum Chordata; class Aves; order Gruiformes; family Aramidae; genus Aramus; species Aramus guarauna. The sequence continues at coordinate 330,428 of VXBL01007667.1, read as the reverse complement.
ATACATGGCTTTCCATAAAAATACAGGTATGCAGCTTGGCTGTAGTATCTGCATTAGGCACATGCAGTGCATCATCTCCTTTACCTTCCCTCCTTCCAGATACAGTTTTTAAATGTTTTTGAAGCCCTGATAGTATAATGAATGTAAACCCAAAAATCCTGTCAGGAAATGTTCCCAACTGCTGGAAGGATTGTTTCTAGACACTTGGCTTTTTATTTATTTATTTATTTATTTTATTTAGTGCTTTGTACTTTGGCCTCTGCAGATCATTTTTTCTTGAAGAAGTCACATCACTTCTTTGCATATCCATCTTACTGTCTGGAAACTTAGTGTTCTGTAATTCCAAGGAATTAATCTGCATTGAGAGCTGCTAGTAACAATTCTGTAGAAGTGAAGTATCCAGTGGATCTATGTCCTTCTTCTGAAAGCTTGTAAAAGCAGCTGACATAGTTTTTTATTCAAACTAGTTTTTACTTCTTCCTCTCTAATCTGGAGATTTCTTGCCACCATCCCATGTGAACAGTGGATGGAGTGATCTTCTGTTCTTGATGTGTCTTGGTGCTTGGTCTTGTTCATAGAACTGCATTTTTGTTGGCAGCAGAAACAGAAAATTTACCAGCGCTTCAGTGTGTAATGCAAGTGCAGTGTGTCACCAGGTTGTTCCTCACATGAGTTGAGGTTTTTTTTTCCTTTTCATTTCAAATAGGTGCGAATTCAAACAGTACCTGCCTCCCATCTCCAGCAAGGAACAGTCTCCGGCTCTACTAAAGCAGTTTCCACTGTGGTTGTGACAACAGCTCCATCTCCAAAGCAGACCCAAGATCAGCTATGAACACTGGTTTGAAAACAGATCGCTTTCCAAGAACTTCCCTGAGTCCGTGGTCATCCTCCATCCAACCACCCAAGACTACCTAACCGCAGTCACGCTAGGGATTGGACTGGATTCTGGAGTCAGCATTGTGATGTCTAGGTAGAAACTCCACAGTGAAAGACACTGTACCTACAAAACAAAATGGTTCGGTCCAGATATGTAAAGCCAAGTTCTGTGGTGTTGATCATTTAAGAGATGTCTTCCTTTTCTTTGTTCTCTTCCCATCCAAAGGGCTTTTTGCGAATATCATTTCTGTGCATTCTGGGTTGTAGACAAAGCAGTTGATCTTGGCTCTCCATTAGCCAGGGAAACTTGCTTGGAAGGGGTAATTCAGTGGCTTTTCAGAGTCATGAAGAAGATGCCTCCTTTTGCTGGAGTCTAGCTGTCACTACTTTTATATAGATGACTTAGGATGGTGGCTTGGACACCAGAGTGTTTGTAACATAGCCTGGAAGTAGATCCCTAACAGGTTCAGTGTACTATTTATAGACTTTTTAAATACCTCTCCCCCATCTCTGAGCTCAGACTTCTTTTGAACAGATACCACTTCCATGTCAGACTTCTGTCAAAGGCAGGACGAGAGTCAAGACGGTTTTTGCTGTAAAAAAGCTAGTAACCATGGGGAAGAGTGACAAGTGGAGGCAATACAGAAAGTCATTGTGTGAACAAGTCCATCAGCAAATAGGAATATAGCGGAAAGGCAAAAAGAAAGTGTTCACCAGAAGGGTCCTCCTTTAGTTTTCCTCAACAAATAAACCTTTTTATCAGTCAAAAAGGCTGTAGCTTGTTTTAAAATTTCAAAATATGTTTTCAGATATACCCAAACTGTAGCCTCTTGGACTCAGAAGAAATATTTTAACCCATGATCCTGACCATTAGTTTTATTTTAGCATTGCAATTTTATCCCTCTATGTACATTTGTTTGAATTTTGCACATACTGGAGATGAATTCGTGGCTGTTCAGACATGACCTTGAAGTTTTCAGAAGACATGTTGGAGACCAGGAGAAGAATAAAAGGGCAGAAAGCCTTAGAAATCTCTCTGCCATCTCCTTTTGGTTTTGTACAGCTTGTTGTTTTGTGTACAATGGTTGTCTAGCTTGCCAAGGGCTAATAGATTGTCCATCTTCTTTGTAAGATGGTTCTTTTTAATCTGGTTTCTCTTGTAGTCTTTTTTTTTAAAAAAAAAACAAACTTGGTTTTCTCCGAGTTTTGCGTTATTGAATATAAACTATTTAAAGAACCAAGTTGTTCAGTTTGGTTGGTGATGTCCAGCTCTGGCTGAATCGCATGGCTGGAGCCGTGTGTGTTGCTGTTCAGAGCCACCGCACCCGAGCGGAGCAGGCAGTTTTGCTGGACTTCTGGTGTGTCGATCTCTCTGTACAAAAACTACCCTACTTCAGGGGTGCGTTGGAGGACATCAAGGTGTTTCTGTAAAAAAAGAAGTGGGTAGGTGCAAGTAGTGAACGAGCAGGGCACATCAGTACACCATTTTAAAGCTGGCACTTGAATTGTGTGCCTTGGGAACAGAATTTGGAGTGATAAAGGTTTTCTGAGCACCAGTCCTACCTTGTCAATTTTTGTACCTTTTTTGTACATTTAATTACCAACTAAGGAGACAGCAGCAAGGCTGTGGTGTGAGAGGGAGGCGAGGACATTCTTCAGTCCTTTCAATTGTGAAGTTAAAATAAATTAGAGAGACAAGCAACTTCCTGGTATTGCTTACGTGGAAGAGCCTCTAAATTCAAAACATAATCAAGATAATCCTGCTGTGTTGGTTCTGTTCGTAATTAATAAAGTTCTTCAGTGTCAAAAGTACAATCAAGTGCTGAAAGCTGCTTACAGTGTGAAGCTCTTTGCATTTTTGTAAATCCTATTGCAAGTAACTGTGAATTCGTCGCTGGACGTGGGAGGCTTTGACAGTATTAAGAACCAGAAACCTGCATCTAATCCCATGAGTTTAGTGTGGCTCAGATTGTGGCTGCTGAGTTTTTTGAGTCTTGCTGTTCAGGTCACCATCTCCTTCCATAACTGTTGTTGCTAACGTGCGAGCAACCTTTGCATTCCTTGCTGCTTCGCCGAAACCTGTTCTGTTTACTTTTTGAAGTCTGTGGTCTTTGGGGAAAGAGCATCAGTCGCTCTGTGGGCTTCTTATTTCGAAGGGCTGCATGCTGGATTTAATAGTATGCGTTTGCCTCCAACTTTGAAGAACAAAGTACAGCCTGGTTCATGGTTCTGATGAGTTGCTTCCACTCTGGTTGAAAAATAACCCTTTGCTACTACAAGTAAAGAGCCCTTGTTTTTAATAAGTAACTTTTAAGTTCTACACAGGAGGCTGGAGGGGCTCGAGTTATTTTCTCGGTGTATGCTGGGGCTGGATGAGAGTATATTTAAGGCAGGCAGTGTTTCAGGTGGTGTTTGCTCCTGTGTCCTTGCTGTGGGGACTGAAAGCTGTTCGGATGAGTAGCTGCGTAGGGCAGCACACGTGGAGGAAGAAGGCCTCGAGAAAGCTGTATGCTGACATTACCCCTTCTCCGTCTCTGTCCTGCCTGAAACTGAAGGGGCTTTCAGTCTGATGCATCTTTGCCATTACCTTTTTTAATTAAAAAATGGAAGTGCAGCCTGTTCTTGTCACAGTGAGGTGCTCGCTAGAGTTATCCAAGAGCCGGGATTATTTTCTCAAAAATCATGGGATGGATGTTTCTCTCCACCAAGCAAGTATCATGTAATCATTGCTTACAAGAACTGAGCGTGCTACACAAACTGCCACAGGCCATTTAAAGCTTTTCTAACCTTTATTGTAACAACTGCTCTGTTTTATTTAAATCATGGGGGAAATCTCTGGTTTTAGACCTCAGTAGGATGCTCTCATAACCTCATGAACGCACCTCCGGCTACTTCAAGCGTTCCTTTTCAAAACCAAACAGTTAATTGCACATCAACCTGCGTATTGTTAACAGTTGATCTTCCTTTTCCAAATCCCTCAAAGTCACTGGCACAGCTTTTATGTAAATACAGGAATGTCTTTGTTTGTTTTTCACATGGCAAACCCCAACCACAGAAACTAGAACAAAGACAAGATAGGCTCAACTCAACTCTTGTACGTGGTCCTGCCTGACATGAGTTTGGTACGTGGTGCCTGACCTCAGACCCTTCTGGCTGAGTGCTGTGCACATAGCACTGTAGGATGGCAGTCCAAAAATTAAAGAATTTTGCCCTTAAACACAGCAACTTGTTGCAGGCTGGGGAGAGCCATGGGGGAAAGGAGAAAGTGCTGCTGTGTCCTAGGTGGAACTGGCTCAAACAGAAACGTGGTTTAATACCTCGTAGCAACCACCTTAAGATTTATTCTGAGATTTATTCGAATCATAATTACGTGGGTAGATCAAATGTGTTGTACATCAAAGGGGATCCTTAGTGCTACACCGGACCATTTAACAGTAGCCTAATATTAATTTGATAAAAGTATCAGGGTAGCATTGCTGTAGCTGGTGAAGCTTCTTGAATCCAAGCTGAGCATTGTCATTTCACGGGAGTTTTGTGAATGCGTTTTGAAACACAGGATCATTTTCACAGACCACGGATACCATTTCTCGTACCCTGACTCTCACTGTCCAACCCCGCGACGTACCAGTAAGTGATGGGAGAGTTGAGGATAACAAGGAGTAGAATAACCGTATAGTTTGCAAAAAGGAAATTACGGACTCATCTTTCTTAACTTGTGCATTGAATTTCTAGATAGAGAAATCTGAATTAGTCACCCTAGGCGGCGTTTGCAGCCACTGATACCTCCGGAAGGCAATTCATCTGACCTCCCTCAGGTTCTTGTAGGATGAATCACTCCGGATATAACCATTTCTTTCTGTGGACTATCAAAAAAATTCTGGATGAGTAGCTTAAAATTGGGCTTTTAATGATTTAATTTAGGGGTGACACATCTTATGTAAAGTGACCCATTCGACGCGGATTAATCCATTTGAGCATGGATTAATCTTGTATATGGCATCCTGTGCTGAGGCCTACAGTCTGCTAACTCAGAGGTAAATATTTTTAGAACCAATTTGTTTCCTTCTGTCTAGAATTAATCACCAAACCAATTTGGTAAGCCTTACATCCCTATCTGGTAACATTACATTTTCTCCCTGTCCCACAGTTCGCAAGACCTGGAGCAAAATAATTCACCTGCCAGAACCAAGATCCTTGAAGCAGAAACGTGCTGGTCTTTCAGAGCTCCAGGATCAAGCAGTTTCACAACAACGCTTAAAAAAAAATAAAATCAGAAGGCGCCAACCAAATACAGGAGGGAGCATCAATACATGGATATGCTGACCCAGAGCAAGGCCGTCACTGCCCAGAAAACAGAAGAGCAATCCTGCTGAAGGTCACACTGCTTCACCTGTCGTGCTAATGCTGCGTGAGGAGTTAATGAGGACCTGGAAGCGAGGACCCGCAAAGATGCTGGCATTATTTGAAACTCGGTGAGTGACCGTAATGTGTTGAATGTGTCATTCTGAATGAATTTTTGGCAATGGGAAATTTTTTTTCAGTTTGTGCTCAAGGAAACAATGGTTACTTGGTATTTATGAGACGTACCTATGAAAATATGCTTCTGTACAATGAAAAAATATGCTTGATTACTCAAAAAAAGTATGTGCACTGAGGACTTTTCAACCGCTTAAGCCTGTTGCTTGCAAGTCAGCCTGTGGTGAGAATTGTTCCTGTGTTCTCAGTTATACGGTGAAATTATGGGTACGGGCAGTCAAAAGCCCTTGAGTCACTGCAGCTTTATGCATTACTGATCTCCCTTTGCAGTGCTTTGCTCGTGTAAGGAAATAAGTTCTGTTTTGTAGCTGGGGTGGCCTGAGTAGCTGAAATGACAAGCATTAACTTGGCAAGCTGTTGTTATCAAGGATTGCTTTTAACAGTGGTCCTGTACTGAAAGTGCACTTCCAACTTGGGTTGGAATGGCTACGAAGGGTTGTTAAAGCTGGCACAAAGCAGAGAGGGAGGCTGTTACCTTGTTTTAACAACGTTTTATTGTCGTAGTGTGGTATGTGGGAAGCTGGTAGCTTACCAGAAATCATAAACTTAACTGGGTGGTTGTTCCAAACACGAAGACCGGAAGGTGTTAATGTGCAAAGCTGAGGATTTCCCCAGAAGCCTGAAGTGCTTCAAAGTGACAAAAATAGCACCCTATCCATTTGAAAGGCAACGTGAAATCTTAGTCTGTCTTTTTAAATAGCTGTGACCAAGAGAGAGAGCCCCCAGTCAGAGGGATGAGTCCTTTGTAATTAGAAAGCTGAATTTGTGTCTGGTTGATAGGATTTATTCTGGTTTTATTTTTCAACTTGAGTTGTGGACGTGAATCGAAGCGATGTGGGGAGGCTGAAAGAGTTCAGAGGTAGCACACCCAGGAGCTCCTTCCAGCAGGAAAGAAAGCTTTCATTGACTATGTCCACGCGCCTGGATTTTAACAATTTTGGCAAGAAGAATCAGAGTTTGCATTGGGCCTGGATTTAATCCCTGCTTGTGTTTTTCCTGCCTTTCAAATGATCTAAGTCCAGCATCACAGAAAGCAACAACTAATTGGCTGGCAACTGCTGTTCCCAGCTCCTTGATTCTTCAAGAGAAGTGCTCTCTTCTCTCGGGAGGTGAGGTGGGTTGCAAAGTGAGGCAGGTTTCCCAACATCTCCCTGCCATCTCATGGAAGCAGTCTGAGGGCTCTGTTTCAGCCTCTGGACAGCCTTTTCCTGATAACTACTTGTGAGCCAGCATCAAATGTCTGAGCTTCAGAGAACTAGTAGAAGAGCCATGGGAAAGTCAGAGCTTACCAATTTTTCACGTGGTGAGGGAGATCTAGGTTGGATGTTATGAAAAATCACAGAAGGGAAGGACACCTTAATGCTAGAACAGATTGTCTCGGGAGGAGGGGAGTTTCCAGACAAACATTATACGTAGTGATCCTACTTTAGGGGTGGAGAATGGGCTAGAGCAGGTCTGCAAGCCTGATGGAGTCAGCAGGGTGTTTCATCCAGCCTGCCGCCTCATCCCAGCGAGCACTAGCATCATCTAGGAGAGCACGTATTGCTTCTCACCTCTGACAGACTGAACTCTGCGCATGAGTTTGCAGCCAGTTTTCCTGCTGTAGGGTGGGCATGTCAACAGCATGTGCAGTCTCACCATACCCCACTGGAGGGATAGCTGGAAGAACATCGGGCAGTGTGTTGTCTGAAGGACAGCAGGAGCTGGACCGTAAAACAGGAAACAAAACCCACTACACATGACCTGCACCAACAAAGTGAGGGCAATAAGAGGAATAAGTGAAAAGTCAAAGCTGTGTGCTTTTTTTTTTTTCGGTTGAGGTAACACCAACACCAAGTCCAAACTTTGATTTTCTGTGGAAAATAAGGTGTCAAGGCAGGTGAGTGTGGGTCAGCTCTACTTGTTTGTAATAAACTAAAGAGAAATGGGCAATTCCAACAGCATTGTCTGCATCTCTCTCCCCAGCTAGGTCACGGCCTCAGCTTACACATTTGCAGTGTGTTAGGCAGACAGGACCTTAACTGGCTTTGAATCTTGGGCGTGCCTGAGTGTGCAGCCGGGTTTCAAAATACGCAGTGCCAGAAACCAGGCAGTCAAGCCTGTCCACTCTGCTGCGCTTACAGTTTGGCTGGCAAACACTGCTGTGGCTGATTCAGAGCTCACAAAAGAGCTTCTGCTTTCACGAGCCACAGAAGAGCTGAAGAAAGAGACCCAGCTAATGGTATACTCCCAGGAGCAAACTTGCATCCTGTGGTGTTAGTTCCTAGTGCTTTGGATTCTCTTTGGAGTCCGTTGGCACCAAGAGCAACAGAGGTGTGAGAAACCGTCCCCCTTAATTTGGAAAGCGCGTCTCAGAGCTGTCTGGGAAGCGTTGGAGGGCTGAGGGTGGGCTTTCTCATTGCAAACCTGTTGCACACCGTCACCTCCTTTGCTTGCTGCTCATGCCTGTATCTTCCACAGGATGGAGCTGGGCACTAGTGACCTTTGTTCTGGCCAGCTTTCATGAGCTCAGGGACGGCAAAGCTACTCGTGATCCCTGCCAAAGTCACGGTGTGGAAGCAGGACTCTCACTCTGGAGCTCTTGAGAGAAGCATTTCAGATCAAAGGATAAGTTCCCATCCAAATGACGCAGTAATCCTTGAGCAGCTTTCTGAAAAGTAGCACCGCCGCTCGGCTCTGCCTCGCAGCAGCATGTGGCCAATTGAGGGCGACTCGCTGCACTTTTACAGGTCCCATTCTCCAAAGTCAGTAATTAATCTCCTTGCATTACAGATGGAGAGGCTGAATCATCCCAAGACACCCTGCCTCGGGCCCGAATGCAGGAAGAGCTGTCCCTGTGCAGATCGTCAGTCGAGCGGTACCCAGAGTTCACCTTTGCTTTCCGGGGGCTGCCGGTTCAGCTGGAAACCACAGGGCTTCTGCATGACGTTTTCCTCTCCTCCCACTGAATCAGCCTTTTATTTACTCTTTGGAATGCAAAGTAACAGGACACCCTGTGAGTTTTATCTCTCTCCCAATCTTTTGCTGTTGAAGTTGCCCAACCGGATTGAAGGTTTTAGCTGCAGACATAGATGGGGGTGGTTTCAGGGTTGTCTGGCAGGAATTTGGGTGGGAGGGCACTGTCGGTGAAATTTGAATTTAGGAGTCACACTGAGAACAGAATCCTTGAGACACACGGCAGGGAGGAAAAGCCTTTGTCACCGACTGTTTGAACCCGGCCCTTCACTGGTTGTGGCAGCGAGGATGGATGGTGCTCTTTTGCGGGGCTAGAATTACTTGGAACTGCCTCCACCAGAAGACTTTTCCCCTGCAGGCAGCCTGCCTTCATTCCTTATGTAAGCAGCTGCTTTTTCCCTTCTTTCACATGGATGGCATTCCCAGGGCTGGGAGCTGATGCGGAAGTACCCGTCTCCTCTGGGACTCTCCTGGGGCTCAGGGCGGTTTAGCTCTTGCAACTTGCCTACGGTTCCGACAAAGACGGACTTGATTCTCAGATTTCAGCGGTGTCTAAAGCGAGTGCTCTCCTTCCTCCTAAAGGTGTGTTAAACCTCGACTTGCTGCTCTCATAATGCTGCTGTGGCCACACTGATACAAAGAGACAACGTTAGGAGCACGAGGAGGCCACAGCTTTTATTGAAGGAACTGATATAAGTGGGAAAAAACAGAGACTTTGTCACTGACTCCTGCCGTTGCACGTGGGTAAGTGGCTTGAACTTTATGCTTCAGTTACACCTTCCTTCATAGTGGCCTGGCTGGGCTCAGCATCCTTCAGTCAGGCTAGAGAGACGCGTGGAAGTGTCTCACCACAAAAGCACGTGGCAGGCTGTTTATTGGGAACTGCTGCTTTGATGCTTTGGGACTGGACAGGGCCCAGGAAAAGGGGGCCCTCATCCACCGTGGTGGCTTAGCCACAAATCACTGCAGCAAAGAAACGGGAATCTGATCACTTAGGGCTCTAAACCAGCTGCCTCCCAGCTATATAATATTTTAGACTTAGCGTGTGTATTGCTTTCTTTTTTTCCCCACGGTGATTGCATCCCTTTGTTCAAAGAGCCAGTCGGGCTAATGAATTAGTTTGTGAAATGCCAGTGGCATGGACGACAGGAAACGCCGGGCGTCCGCAGCCCTGTGCGAAACCAGGAGTTGTGAATCTTTGCAAGAGAGGCCTCAAAAAGTGAATCTGCTGCTTTGTACCTAAAATATGCTGTTTCACGGAGGTATTAAGTCAGGCTGGAGCACCTGCAGTCAGCCAGGTAGGGAGTGGCTGTAAAACTAGAGCTCTGGGCAGGGTTGGGCATCAGCGGGAGAGCTGAGAGCAGCTCCTGACATCAGCCAGCTGGGTAGTTTCAGCAGGCTGACTAACAAAGCCACCTTTTGAAGGGGAATACCTTAAATCCAGAGATACTTCCTGCTGTGCGGTGCTCAGGGAGTGGGTGGGATTCTGGTAGCTGCTGAGGGAGCAGGGAGGGCGGTGGCAGAAGTATTTCTGATAAGAGCACAGAAGTTGTGTTATTTTTTTTCACCTAAAGAGAAAACAGCAGCATCAGAGACCTGACACGGTCTCTTTTTTCCCCTGGAGATAAATACCTGCAAAAGGGACAAAAAACTTGCGCTCTGCAGGAGGCATTTTAGAGCAAGGGGAAACAAAGGTAACCCCTGCGAGGTGTGAATCAGGGGGCGACTCCTGTTACACCAAACCCAGCTTTCTGGGAAATATTTAAATGTGGAAAAAAAATCAGTTTCAGGGCTGGATGCAATTGGTGTAGAGGGATTCAGATCAGCAGTGGCACGGTTAGTTCAGCCTTCAGATAGATTGAGGGGCATATCCCATCTTGGTATAGACTGTCATATGTAAGACAGAGAAAGGAAGATTCTTTCCAAGAAATATGATGTTGGTCCAGCTATCTTTAATCTTGACTTAGTCTTGAATGTGAGAAATCTAAATATTGGAGGGGGGACATTCATCTTTCTGAGAAGGAGAAAAGGAAGGAGTAAGAGTGTGTCAGGAATGCAGATTTCAGTGTTAAAAGCCCTCTTTCCACCTGCGTTAGAGCATTCTCAGAACCTGGGGCTTTGCTGCCCGTCCCTCCGTTTCTTCTCTGGGGCACTGTTGAATATCAGACCGTACAGTCCCCGGGAGCTGTTGCACTCTGAGTGCCCAATTTTGATACACGTGCAATTTCTGCTGTACTGCTGTGTGGCTCGTCATTTTGCATCCGGTCTCCTCTGTTTGTTGAGAGATGGCTCGTTCCTAAAGTGCCGTAGCCTGGCTGCGAGCAGGTTTCAGGCTGGGATAAAGGGAGAGTTTTGCTTTGCTCAGTGTACCAGAATTTTTGGGGACCAGCAGGCTTGTCGCAGGGGCTAAAGTGCCGGACAGTGCCCTCTGTGCAGCGGGGTTTCGTAGCATGATGGTTGTTGTCACCTGAGAGGGGATAAGACCTTGAGTACATAAAGCTTTGCCCTAGAAACTGTTGTGTACATGAGTGCTAGCAAGCCTTCCTGCTGGCGGCGGAGCAGCTTGGGTTGGTAAAGGACAGATTTTTCTGGTTTCACTTACTAAAGCAAAGCACGTGGCGAAAGGCTCTCTTCGGATGATGCAGAGCTTACACAGGGCTTTTGGCCATGACGTTTTCCTTAATTTTCCCACGAACGCTTGTAAAGCGGGAGAGGCGGGAGCCGCATTCGGACACGGGAGCGTTGGGGGATCCGTGGGGTGTTTCCGGCTTCCCGCACCTGCCAGGAGCGCGGAGAGGAGGGGCCAGGCACCGTGCCGAGCCGAGCCGTGCCGAGGTGAGGAGCGACCGCGCCATGGCGGCCTGAGCCGGCGCGGTAGCCGCCCTCGCCATGGAGCAGGGCCCCGTGGCCGCCGGTGCCGGCATGAGGTACAGCGCCCAACTGCAGGTAAGAGCGGCACCCGGTGCCGGGGGGGATCGGCGGGGCTCTCCCAAAAGCTGTCAGCCTTGTGCTGAGCTGCCTCATCCTCCGCTTGCTCCGGTTCTTTTGAGCCTCACGGGTCAGGACCGACCGAGGCGGCTCAGGATCCCTCAGGAAGCAGGGGAGCTCCCGCTCCCCCTCCGCTGTCGGCTGAGGTCAAGGAGAAGTCATTTGGGGGATGTCGCCAAGCCCAGCGGAGCAGGAAAAGAAAAAACAGCTTTGGGAAAGTGGAAATCCCCACCTGTCGTGGTGCAGCGGTCTGTGCCGGTGTGAGATCTCCTCGATGTCAGTGCTAATATCGCTCTGACGGTTTTGATTTTGGCTTAAGCTCGGGGCTGGCGATGTGAATACAAGGTGAAATGTTTGCAGCCTGTGGGTCTGGGTTGTTTAGCAACAGATCTAACTAAACCTGTTCAAGCCGACAGAAGGTCTGGCTTTAACCGAGGGCTTTGGGGCTTCGTTAATTAACCGATGTGTTATCAGTGTGCTTTGAAACTCAAGTGAGCTTAAGCCATGGTCTTGGCTCTTTGTACGGGTTTTCCTGGCTAAGGATCGGGCAGGGACTGGTGGTTTTGGGTTGCACCTCCAGATCCTGTTCTGCGCCACAGAGCTCTTTCAAAACTGGGTTTTTAGGTTAAAGCACAAGAGCAGCGCTTTCCAGCTCACCTGCGGCTGTCTGCTGTCGGTCTGTGAGACATGGCTTTAGCGGTTGTTATCCGGCAGGGGCAAAGGAGCCAGCAGTCCTAGCAGCGATCAGAAAGCTGGCCTACAGCAAGGAAGAGTTTCCCTTGCCTCCAGCCCCGCTGTCCTGCGTGTGTCCGGGCCATGGTGACTGCCAGGAGCAGGGAAGAGATGCTCTCGCTGATACCGCTCAGCTCGAGCTCCTTGTTCCCTGGCCGGGTCGGGGTGACACTGTTGCGTGCAGCGTAATCTTCCCTGCCTGGCTTAATCTCCTGGCAAAAGGTAGGTTTGTGCGCTGGTGTGTCTTTACAGCAGGGCTCGGTGCTCGAGCGGGTCCCTTCGCACCGGGGCAGCGGTGTGCCAGGTCCTTTCCCCTGGTTCTGGGTCAGTTTTCCCCCTGCATCAGTTCAAGAGTTGCTGATGTGATTCAGGAGGACCTCCCCAAAGATGGTACCTGCCTTCCTCGCGGCAAACGGCCTGAGGAATTTGTCCCTCATGGACCAGCTGTTGTTGGACTTGGCTCCCTATAAATACCATGGCAGAGCAAATGTGAGTTGTTTTGCAATGACTGCATCTCCTCCCGTGGCGGCGAAGGAGCTGCGATAGGTCTTGGATAGTGAGGAGAAGCTACTCCTTTTCCTTGGGAAGGTGCAGAGCTTTTCTCTCGGGTAGTGGCTGGTGGGTGAGCTCCTGCCCAGGCTAGTTTTGCTGCTGTTGGTGCCAAAGGCAAACGGGGATAAGGAAGGCACGACCAGAAAAAGGCTGAGGCTGATCAAGAGCGTGTCAGACCTTTGCTCAGCAAACAAAAGATCACTTTGTAAAACCATTGAGGGAAGCAGCGAGAGCCTTTTTTGAGGGCCTGGCTGTGGGGAAGGTATCAGACCAAAGGTCCCAGGGTAGAATATGCCGTTTCCATCCAAAGGCCATGGGGCTACCCTTGCAAATAAGGCACTGCGATACCCAGGCCATAGGCTGGGGCGGAGGAGGGAGCAGTAATAGCAACGGGATTGCCGGACAAAGGCTTTTGTCAGAGATGCTGGTGCTTCCCCTGCTGCTGGCTCAAATCTCGTGGGCCAGATCCACCTCAAAACTATCAGAGTGGGTCAAGAGCGTGGGCGACATGTAATGATGAGCGCGGCGTGTTTCATCGAGGTCTGGAGCGCAGCTGTTTTTATTGAGCTGCTGGAGGGTGTTTTTGTTGCTCAGACAGTACTTTCTGTACCAGGAAAGATGTAAGAGTGTTTTAAATAAGCTATTTGCATCTCTGGCATGTTTCTTTTCTGGTCTTGGGACATAAGCGTGTCTTAGGGAGGAATTTCATGGCTCATAGCTACGTCTGTCTGGCCGGTAAGGTAGCTTTATTTCCCGCTTCCCCCCCAGGAATTGTAAGTCCTACATGTAAAAGTCTCTGCTACAGGAGAAACACGAATTAGAAGCGTGGTCGCGTTTTCTGAGCTGCTGTGTTGCATGACACAGCTGCGCTGATAAGCCATTGCGGGGCAGCAAGCCAAGCCTGTGCTGTCCTGTGCAAACATTAACTTTAGTTTCTTCTGTAATAAACCTAAAGGAATTTGGTTTCTCATATGACTCAGGATGGTCACAAGACGATTGGATGCTGTAGAGGATTGAGCTCGAAATTGGTGTGTGAAATAGGGGTGTGTGAGTTGTATCTTTCACTATTGCACTTGCCCTCTGTGCCTGGAAGGTAGCCGGTCTGGAGGACTCTGTGTTCTTTATTTCCTGCTCCATATTCCCTCGTTAGTTCAGATGCCATCATTTTATAGTCTCATTGCCCTTAATAAGGAACTGAAGACGAAAAATAATAGGCTGGCACAGTTTCCTCACTGCTTTACTGCCCATGTTGGGGCAACAGAACATGAATATGCCTTACGGAAGTTTAGCTCTTATGCATGCTGTTTTCATGTATTTCTTATCAAGAATAAGAAGTGAAGTGAGAAGATAATTCTTATCAGATTTCTTCCTGGAGGAGTATTGGGGTTTGCAGCAAGAGTCAGCGCAGGAGTGTCGTACTGGAGCTACTTGGGTGAAGCAACATCACGTGTCAGCAGCTTTTATATCTTTTGGGGTTTTTTTCCTTACAGGAAACAGGCTGTTTCCCTGTGTGCCAGCACCGCAAAGCTGGTGTTAGCTTTTGGTATGATCTGGGAAACCCCAGGTTTTGAAAATACAACTTTCTTGGCTATATCTGCACTGCACAAGCCCACCCCATGGATCTCCAAACTGGGGTGTCCCAAGCTCTGAGCCTGGGGTGTCCTGAGCTGGTTGGTAAATGAACGGGTTTCATTCCTCTCGTTTCTCATGTGATACTTGTTTTATTGAACACCACCTGAGGCAGGTGCGGCTGGGAAAGGGGAGGTGGGAATTGCCTCTTGGATACACAAGCTGGGATCTGCAGGGTGTAATTACCCGTCTAACTGCGTAGTCTGATGACTGCTTCATCTGAGACCCCTCCCAGGCTACCTCCATGTTTGTATTTTACGGGTTCCTTTTCTTGGCTGTGTACGGTAGTGCCAGGCAGCGGGTCTTTTGCAGTGAGACTGCCTCGGTTGCACACCTACTCTTCCCTTCTGCCATCTGTGCAGCTCTGGCCCTGAGCGGGTCCTGTGGCAGAGCAGCTGGGGCTGGAATGTGTTGAAGGTCAAGGGAAGCAGCTGCATCTCGTAGCTGCCTTGTGCTGGACAAACAAATTAACTGCCGGTGATAAGGGACAGGTCTAACGGCCAGGAGCCCTGTCCTTCGGTGGGTCAGGGTCTGGTGAACCAGAGGCAGACACGGAGTGAGAGATGGAGCACGTATTTTGGAGGAGAGGGGAGCAAGTGGGGGCCTTTGGTGCCTGGGGCACATCAAGGTGTCTTGCTGGAACTGCCAAACAAGCCAGAAACCATCCCCTGTGGGAGACGCCCATCGCAGATGGACCCATGATTTGTATGCATCCCAGATATCTTCCTTCCGGAGAGCTGTGTCCTAGCCTTTCTGCCCTCCCCCTTTGCAGGAGGATATCTCTGCTTGCTGGTAAGCGTCTCCAGTCCAGCGTTGACTGTGGCAGTTCCCACCGTCCCCGTGTGCCTGCTGAATTTCCTGCTGACAGAATTAGTCACTTCTTCATCTGGTTTGTCCAGTCCGGCAGAGCGCGGTTGCTGTCTAAAAATACATCGTGCAGCTGGCCCACGGAGGGAAGTGGGAAGGTTTGTTTACGCACAGGACTTCTCTTTGGGCTCTCTGCACGGAGGGGTTGCGTGCAGGAGACCTCCAAGCGCTGTATAAATCTATCTGTGCGCGCTCCTTTTCCAAGATTCCTCGTGGAGAGTGTACTCCAGGGGAATCCGAGGTGTGGAAGAAATGGAGCAACATCTTTCTGACCCTTTCGCTTGATTGGCACGTGGCTTTCCTGCCAGGGCACTGCGTGGCCGGGCTGACACCGTGACCAAAACCCTTCAATCCTGCCGTGGGGAGCCCCGTGGTGATGGTGACAGTGATGGCTCAGCGAGCAGGAGCAAGAGGAAGTAACTGAACCTGTGACTAAGGCGGAGAGAGTATCAAGGAAGGTTTTCTGTTCATAATGTTTATTGGAGTAGTTTCCTCGAGAAGGGCGAGAGAGTCAGACCCTGAGTCGGTTTGGGCTAGAGACTCTTTCCCGGGGACTCATGGGCAAGGTGAGAGCAGGACGTGCATTCGGATCCTCGCTGGTTTTCATCGACTCTTGCGATGGACGGTTCGGTACAT
Organism: Aramus guarauna; assembly: GCA_013400195.1. Lineage (NCBI taxonomy): Eukaryota > Metazoa > Chordata > Aves > Gruiformes > Aramidae > Aramus > Aramus guarauna. Next base: position 314,657 of record VXBL01007667.1, on the reverse strand, counting down.
GTGAAGATGTGCAGCAGCTGTTAGCTAAAGGAGATGAAAACTGTAGTTGTCTTTTGCTTGATTTAATTATGATCTTTCGAGCTTGTCTTGCTTTTGATTCCATCTGCTTCCTGCCTGGCTTAGAGGATGGTGACCAGCACGGCTGGAGCGGTGGCAGCAAAGAGGATGTGCAGCATGGTGAGTGAGGCTGAGCCGTGCTGTTTAGGTCTGGGACTAAACTCAAACGGGCGCTTTTCGAGCTGCGTGCGGGCAGGGAAGATTCAGCCTCTTATTCAGGGATCAGGCCTGAAACCTTCCTGGCACGACCCGATTCAGCATTCGTGTAGTGCTCAGGGGATGCTTCAGATCCTTTGCCTTGCGTCGAGAAGAGAGTTTGAAGTAATCACTGTCTCTTACCCAGGCTGTGACATGTGACAGCTCTTCTAAACAGCCTCACGCATGCGTCAGAGTCGGCTGGGGAATGTGATGGTGTACGTAAGGTGTGAGGATGGGGGAAGATGAGATCTGGAACATAAAACAGAGAGCAGGGAGGGAAACCTCTTTGGATCCGGTCTCCTATCTGCCTCTAATCACTGGGTAACTTCTGCGTATAGTAATAACAAAAATAACATCCCTAGGAGTCCCCACGCTCCTTTAATTTCTCTTGGTGCTGTCAGTGAACGCACTGACAAAGCCGTGCTGTAAACTCTGGCAAGTTTAAGATCTTGCATGTTTTTTTTGTTTGATTTTTTTTCCCAAGAAAAGCAGAGAAATTGTCCAAAGACAGTTCAGATGGTGAGTTTTCTTGCCTAACTTCCTTTGGTCACGCTGCAGCCGCAGGAGCGGTGCACGTGTTTGTATGTGTTGGAGGCGGAGGGGAGCTGTGTTTTCCTTCTGATTCGGTCGCACTGATTAGTTGTTTCCCTCTGCGGAGTTTTCTCTCTGCAAAGACACCACCTTTAGCTGGAAGAGGACCTTAAAATGCATCAGCCGCAGTTATGCAGCCTGGCCTTTGTACAGCAGTATCTCCTGCTTGCAGCCGAGCCCCATTTTTTTTCTGGCAGTTTGGTGAAGCTGTGTCGCGGGAATTTTGCAGGAGGGTGTACTATTTGAAAACAGGGTTTTCTTTGCTCTCCCGGTAGCCAGAGGAGACCTTATTTCCTTGTGCCGTTTTGCTGCTGCTATCCCCTGGAATGTTTCACCTCTTGTGCGAGAAATGCACAATCCTTTCAGGAAAGAAATGCCGTCTAGTTGAATTCAGCCTGCCAGGGGAGCGTGTTATTAAGGCCAAGATTTAACAGCTTGTGCCCAAAAATTGTTACTTGGAACACACAGGGATGCTGTCTTCCCCCTGCAAACATGGGGCAGGCGGTTCTTCCTCGCTGACCCCAGGAAGTCTGGGAAAGCTGCTGCTGTGTGAACCGGACTTAAAGCCCCTGAGGTTGTTTTCTTGCCACAGGTTCCACAGATTTTTAAAAGAGAATTAAATATTTTTCTTTCTGTTAACATCAGGAAGTCCTGGGAAGGATTGGTGCTGCAAGCAGCCCGATAGTGGGAGAAGGGAGATGCTTGTGAGATTTGTGGCCGGTTTCTTCTCTTTACCTGGTTTGGGGGCATTTCTTGCGTGATTTGGAAACTGATGGGAGTCCGGCTGTTTCAAAGACAGTGCGTCAAACTCCAGGCAATCTTGACTTTGCTTGAAGAATGTCTCGATTTAGGATGTCCATATGTATTTAAGCTTTATTTTGTGTGTCGCCTGTTTTGAAGTTTCCTTGGGTTACATTTTCAATGTGTTCCTGTATGATCATGGAAGCCCAACAGGGATCAGAGCATCTCCCGCGGGATTGTCCTCTGTGGCCCTGCTGGGTCTTTTGTTTCTTCTGGTGGTGGCTGGATGTTGGTGATGGGAGCAACCTGGGTCTGCACGGGAGCGCGGTGGGCTTGGAGGTCCCTCTGTCAACAGGATGCCCTTTGCTTTTTTATTTTCCTGACTTTTAGGGGCTTTTGTGACATTTGCATCAAATTATCGCGAGTCGTTAGCATATGTTTGTGTCGGCCCTGGGCTGAGAGAGGGCAGGCAGCATCTGACCCCGGGGACCACCTTACCCCTTCCGGAGCGCAGGAATCCATTTGAATGCAGCGAATTTGTGCTAGTCGGCACTTTGTGTTGTGGCATCCTTGCTGTTGTCCGGAGCCCTGTGCCGCTGCCCAGGAAGATGCCAGGTGCCCAGTAAGGCTTGAGAGAGGGGAAAATGGGAAGGTGGAGCCTGGACAAGCGAGGGATCCTCGTGGTTTGGGCAGCTTGCAGCAGGCAGAGAGCCCTCCCTACCTGAGGGAGGCACAACGAGAAAGCAGAAGATGTGGTCTGCTCTGCCAGTGCGTGTTTGCCAGCTCTGGGGAGGAGAGGAAACGCTGGGGTAGCGGCTGTGGATCCGAGCTCCCGACATCTGTCTGTCCCGAGGATGCTCTGGGCTGCGTGGCATCCTCTGAAAACATCTGGATCTGCAGCTGTTCTGATGCCCACCCTGGGCTGGAGGTGCAGGTACGCGAGCAGGGCAGGGATGGAGGACTGGTAAGCCAAAGGTGGGAGAAAGTGAAACCCTGGGGCACGGAGGGTTTCGCAGCTGATGCAGGGCGACAGAGACCTTCCTCTTCATCACCCGGCCCAGTGAGAGCAGAGAGAGCTGTGCGTTACGGCTGTCATTTCTTGTTCCTGGCCAGCTGTGTCTTGTCCTGAGAGTCGGGCTGGTCGTGGGGATGTCATCTTAGTTTTTTGGTTTATTTCTTTGAGTGGGGACTTGTGCCGAATGGGAAATCCCAAGCAGAAATACAAGAGCGCTGCGTTGGCCCAGGAGACGTACCGAGAGTTATGTGAATGTAAAGGGAAGGAAGTAACTCGGTTTCTTCTTTTACAGGAATGCTATTTATAGCGTGCTGTGCCCCACGAGCTGCGGGTGACACGCCTGCCGCACAGCGAGCGCTTTGCAGGGGTGAACTTTTGTCTGCAGCAGCATCTGCCAGCGTGCAGAGATCCTGGAGGTCGTGGGCTTGTGTCCTACCACGGTCATGGCGGGGTGTGCAGATTCACCCCGGAGTTTACTTGAGCTGTGATGACCGTGTATTAGGTCCAAAAAGGAATTCAGGGGTGCGAGGAAAAGCAAAGCAAAAGCCTTCAGGGTCTGTCCTGCCGTGGGGTGGCTGCAGAGCCAAAGTATGCCTTGGGCTGTCAGTGTTGGGAAGCTGCTGCGGACAGGTAGTTCTGCTCGAGACTGCTTCATGGTTGGACCTCTCCAAACCAGGCTTTGGGAACAGCTTTTCCACCGTCCGGCCTTCTCTCCTCTCCCAGGACATGAACAACCTGGAGGAAGGGGTGGAGTTCCTCCCTGCCATGAACTCCAAGAAGATGGAGAAGCGTGGCCCAAAGCGGAGGGTGGTCGTCGCCGTTGTGATTGTGGTTTTCCTGCTCATCTCCCTTGTCACTGGCCTCCTGGTTTGGCACTTCAAATGTGAGTATGACATCTGGTGGGTGGTGGCGTGGAGAGTGATACCCTGGGAGCATATCCACATGGAAAAGCTTCATTATCTGCTGTCGCTCAGATGTGCCCTCTCTGGGAAGTCTCCAGGAAGTGGGGGGACACCATTTCCACCCCCACCCCTCTTGCTGTCCCTGGGTCCTGCTGTGCCGCAGTCCCAGCCCTGACTGCCCTTTCTGACTCTACCTTTGCTTTCCAGACAGGAACGCGACCGTCCAGAAGGTTTTCAACGGCCACTTGCGGGTTCTGAACTGGGATTTCCTTGATGCTTACGAGAACTCCAGCTCCCCGGAGTTCATCATGTTGGCCAAGAAGGTGAAGAACACGGTAAGAGGTTCCTTGCATCCCTCCTTTTTTTCCTTTTGCCCCGTGGCCATGGGCATCTTGCATGTAAGTCTGCTTGGAGCTTTCTCGCTCCTCTCAGCTCTCCGCGCTCGCTGTGACACGCTGGGCTGGGTGCAGGGAACCTGCCTTTAAGCTGGGTCTTGGCATCGCAGCTCCAGCCCGCTGCCACGGCGTCTCCCCGCCTCTGCAACCCAGCGTGTGCCGTAGGAGGCTGCCTGGGCAAATCCCAGGGTCGGTGCATGAGTCGGGGCTGGGAGCTGAGGCTGGAGGGTGTCTGCCCTCCGTGCTGAAGCCGCGGCTGGTCTTGCCTTTCCCCTTAGACTCGGGTATTCGTTGTGCTTCCCCCGGGGAAGAGCGGGGCGAGGTGAGGCAGAGCAGGCTGTGGTGTGCAGGTCTGGGCACTTCTGGGACTCTCAGCTCTCCCTCTTCCTCTCTCTGGCCCCTGCAGATTCCTGCAGCCAGGGATGCCGGGTACGTGCTCTGATTTTCCATAGTGGGCTTGAAGCTCTGTCTGTCTTTAGCCTTTCCCCGCTCCTCACTTCTAGGCTTGCTGAACTTTCTGTAAACCTTTCAGGTTGAGGAGATCTACAGGAATCATGCAGATATCGGCCCTTATCACAAAGAGACAGTGATAACTGCGTTCAGGTGAGTGTTAGGTGCTATCTGAGCCCCATCTGGGGGTGGAGGAGGGTGACACTGGGATGTCGAGTAGCCTGGCCTCTTCTTCTACTGACACCTGAGCTCCCCCATCTCTGTCCTTGTTCTCACCCCATAATCGCCCTTCCCCTGCAGTGAAGGCAGCGTCATTGCCTACTATTGGTCCGAGTTCCTGGTCCCCAAGTACCGGGAGCAGAGTCTGGACAGGGCGATGGCGGACAAGCAGAGCCTAGTCCAGAGATTGAACCCCCGCCTGCGAAACCCCGCGCTGAAAGTGGAGTCGGTCGTCGCTTTCCGTGAGTGCTGGCTCCGCCGTCCCTGGGCCTCTGCTTGGGACTCAGGGTGGGGGGGACATTTCTCTGGAGGGGTAAGCTGCCGGTCACAGCCTTCCCTTGGGTGCCTTCGGCAGCGGGGACCGCTCTAAGGCTGAGTTTAAGGACCCGGCTTTCACAGCGCTGCTGTCGTGGGGGAGGTTGTGTGGACCCCTCCCCTTCGCTCGAACGCTCCGTGTTCTCCTCTGAGCCCATCTGGAGAGGGACAGGGATGAATCCTCCCTCCTGCGGAGGAAAAGCTTGATCACTCAGCTCCCTAGGAGCAGCTTGCCCCTGCCCAAAGCGCTGCGGGTCCCAGGGACCAGTTCAGCTTTGCACAGCCCGAAGGATGCCAACACCTTTGTTTTCTCCTGCAGCTGCCGACCCCAGCATAGCTCACTCCGCTCGGGACAGTAAGTGCAGTTCTTTTTAGTCTCATAACAGCCTCTGTGCATCCCCAGACCTCTTTGGGGCGGAGGTTTCCCTCGCGGGGTGGGGAAGGGCCTGAATAGGGGTGCTCTGCCTGCGAGGCAGACGTCTGTGCGCTGCCTGGAGCTGGTCTGGGGTCGGCCGGACTGCGGCACAGTGCTGCGTGGTCCTGGCCGCCCTTCCCCAGTGCCTTGCTTTGGAGGTGGAGGTGGGAAGCAAGGGTGCTCCCTGCAAGAGGCTTCTGCCTCGAGACAGCCTGCGGGCAGGGGAGGAATTACCAGTGCTGCACGCTGCATCTGGGGGAAATGCAGGGCAGAACCGCCTCGTTTGCCTTGTTAACTCTTCCCTGCGCTCCCGGGCAGATAGCTGCATGTTTGCCCTCCACGCCAAGGAAGGAGAGATCACCAGTTTCACCACGCCGGGCTTTCCCAACAGCCCGTACCCCAACAACGCGCTCTGCTACTGGACGCTGAGGGCGGACGCCAAGTCCATCATCAGCCTGACCTTCAGGACGCTGGAACTGGAGCAGTGCACGGATACCAGTGACTACATCAAGGTGTACAACTCTCTGAGCCCCGTGGAGCCGCACGCTTTGGTCAGGTGAGTGTCCCCGTTGGGTTCCTGTATGTCACCAAGTCCTGGCATGAGGTGACACTGAGAAGTCCTGCTGGTAACTGAGCTCCTGTCCCTGCTCAGAGGTGATCTGTGCTGCTTGAGGCTCTCTACGCAGTTGTCTCTAACGGATTTTGTCCTTTACTTCGTAGGCTCTGTGGGAATTACGCCCCTTCCTACAACCTGACCTTCCTGTCCTCCCAGAACGTCATGCTGGTCACGTTGGTCACCAACAAGGAGGGGAGATTCCCTGGCTTTAAGGCTGAGTTCTTCCAGCTCCCAAAGAAGAAAGGTGAGCAGAGGTCTTGGCCCAGTTCCCCCCGTCACCTCTCCTTGCCACAGGCAATCCAAGAGGCTGTGGCTGCGGTCAGTTTGCTGGGGATGTCTCCAGGGCCAGGAGATCTGGGAGCAGGTCACGTCTCAGAGCTCGCCTTGCCTATTGCTGCTCTTGGCTGCTGTAATGGTGTCCACTGAGATGGGCAAAGTAAGAATGATGTTGGCTGAGACGTGCAGACTGATGGATGCAGGAAGCACCTAATTGATCTCCTGGGTTCTCTCCAAGCTTTGGAGCAGAGCCGCTCTCTCCAGAGATCAACTTAACCTTGTTAGAGACTGTTGCATCTGCCTCCCTTCCTGCCTCGGGCGATAGCTAGCTGAGGCTTGGCAAAACCACGTCTCTCTGAATCTCTAACCCGTTTTCATCTTCCTGCTTATCTCCTAGCCTGTGGTGGGATTCTGAAAGGAGAGAGCGGCACCTTCACGACCCCCTATTACCCGGCACACTACCCCCCAGCCACGGACTGTGTCTGGAACATAGAGGTAAGATGGGAGTCCTCTCTTTGCCTTAACTAGTCCGGCAAATGAACTTGCTTGCGCAGGATGCCGTGCAAGCGAGCTCACAGCAGATGCTGCCTAGAGGCTGCTCAGAGCCTGGCACGGCTGGAGGGAGGCTTTAGGAGCTGGTGCCGAAGGCAGGAGAGGCGGCGAGGGGCCCGAACCCTGCGTGACACTTACCATAGCCCCCAACGACTGTAGCTTTACACAAAAGGCACTAGAGCGTGTGGGCTTTGGGACAGGCCGGTCACTTGCTGGGAGAACTGGTTGGGAGAAACCTTCTGCCCTGGGAGAGCAGGCTCTGCTGGCAGAGGTCTGGCTTCGACCCCCCCTCTGCGTGCTTGTTTGATCTGGGATCCTGGGGTCAGGAAGCCAAGCGACTGTCTAAATGGCAGCGTGAGCCATAGTGGCTTTTCAGGAAGGTGTTTCTTTTTCTACTGGATTTCTTTCCTTTCTCAGTTCTCTTCTGTCCTCCTCCCCAAGCCCTTTCCCCATGAAACTTAATCCCATTTTCTCTGCTCCAGAAAACAACATACCACTGACTCCGCTTCCTTTTGCAGGTTCCCTCTAAAAAGAACGTGAAGGTGCGTTTCAACGTGTTCTTCGTGCTGGAGCCCGGGATCCCGGTCAGCTCCTGCACCAAGGACTACGTGCAGATCAACAGCACGAAGTAGGTGTCGGGCGTTCTCCGACGCGCGGCTTTGGCCCTTTGAGAGGAGGGTCTGTGTTTAATCATATGGCACCTCGTGTTTCCCTCAAACTTGCTGTGGGAACACGTGTGCTGGTGCTCTTTGGGATGAGACAGGGCAGGAGGGAGCTCAGGCCTGACCTGCTCTCGTAGCTCAATGCCCCGTGGTCAGAGGGGAGCTGTGCCTTTGGTTCTGGGGATTAGACCCTGGGTTTGCCCCACGCTGCAGCCGAGTTCCCTCCAAACACTGTGGAGCATCATGTCATATGCGTCGCTTGCAGAGAGGCAGAAACAGCTGGCCTGGTTTTGCTTGAAAGAGCAAATCCCCATTGTTGGGGTAATTGCATCGTGTTCCGTGATGCATTTGCTGTTGGATTTACTGTTTGCTATTACACGACCTAGGGTAAGCTGGGCCAAAAAGACAACTTGGTACTGCGTAGGGGAAGTGAGCGGTGTTGTTTCACAACATTTTGGGCAAGGGAGCTGACCCTTCCTCAAAGAGAGAGGGTTTCAAAGTCAGGACCTGCATCTGTAGCCCTGGCTGGTTGCTGCAGCGGTGCCTGCGCCAGCGATTCCTGCCAGGCTGCGGTGGGATGGGATCCTGCACAACTCCAGAGACACGTGGGTCTGAGCTCAGACACATCGCTCTGTCAGGCAGGGATTTGGATGATCTCGCTCCCGAGCATTTCCAAGGTCACAGCTTGGTGTTTGAAACACTAAGGCAGCAAAGTTCATCTCCTGTGTGCAGACCTTGAGGTCGGGCTGGAATCGGACCTGCCGTCCCTTCTCGTGCCCCCGGAGCTCCGGGTGTGCGAGGTGACCCGTTGTGCCGGTGGGGAGGTCGGGGATGGACGGAGGGCTGCCCAGTGCTGATCTGCAGCGTTTCGTTCATCTTTGCTCTCTGTCCCCTCAGGTACTGTGGGGAGCGTTCCCAGTTTGTGGTGGCCAGTACCACCAACAAAATAGAGGTCCAGTTCCACTCAGACCAGTCCTACACAGACACTGGCTTCTCTGCTGAGTATCTGTCCTACGATTCCAGCGATCGTGAGTTGAAAACCTGAGGCTGTGGCGGGGCGGGAGGGAACTGATTTGCCTGAGGCTGCCGCGTAAATTGGGAAGTGCGCTTTCCCAGGGGCGTAGGAGCACGTCTTTCCTGCAAACCTCCTTGTATTCCTGCTGGGTCCTGAGGAAAAAAGCAGTTTTAATGCTGGATGCTGTAAGCAGGCACAGGGAACGTTGTGTGCTTTGGGGAAGAGACGTAGAGGGGACAGCTGGGAGGCTCACGTGTTATTTTGTCCCTTTCCCCCCTCTCAGCCTGCCCTGGCCAGTTTACCTGCAACACTGGCCGCTGCATCGACAGGAGCATGCGCTGCGACGGGTGGCTGGACTGCGTCGACGGCAGCGACGAGAAATCCTGCAGTGAGTCTGGCCTTTTGTTTCTTTTAGCTTGTGCCGCCCCGGGGTGGCTGCGGGCGTTTGCTCTGGGCTCGTTCTGGGTAACCCAGCCTCAGCGCTCGGGTTCGCAGTTCAGCTGCCGGTCTCCCTGCTGCCTTACTCCCCCAGGCTGGAGCGAGAGCCGCTCGGTGCAGGGATCGATTTCGGATCCTTCCCCAGCCTAGGAGCCACGGATTCCTGCTGATCTAGCCCTCTCCCAGTGGGCTCTCCCTCCCTTTCCAGTCCCTCCCAGCTGGGAATGTGTTTTTCCATCTAATCCTCGAGGCTGTCGTGGGTTGGGATGAGCAGGGCGGTACAAAGTCACGTATTTAGTTACCGAACCGAGCAGCTCTTGCAGAGCACACCTGGAAAACCTGGGTGATACACGGGGCGTGTTTCTTTGTGCCACAGGTTTTGGATTAGCAGAGCAATCTCATAGATAGTGTTATTGTGCAGTTAATTAGAGAGCAGGGGATCCCCTGCGTTGGGATCTCGTTGGCAGGTACGGGGCTGTATTCCGAGGATGAGTGTGCTGCCGGCCTGGCTGCCAGCACTGTGATCCGGGTGTCCCGAGGGCTTTCCCGCTTTGATCGAGTTGTTGCTTCTGACTGTCCTGCTGCTGGCATAGTGTGAGCTTCAGCCTTCGCTGCCTGAGACATTACGGCTCTCCAGATAGTTTTGCTCCCCAGAGCAGCAGAAATACCGTGCCGTATCAGTGCGTTATGTATTTACATACGTGTGCGTGGCCCCAAGCTGTCGTGGTGTTTTCTGATGTGCTTGTTCCCGTGTGCTTGCTCACCTGCCGGGAGAGCTGCCCAGGTTTTCCCGTGGTGCTGCGGTAGATGCGGCGGCTCCACGGGTGCCTTTGCGGGTCTGTCCCCTGATTTCTCGCTCTCCCTTTTCAGCCTGTACCGAGCAGCAGTTCAAGTGCCAGAACGGCTGGTGCAAGCCCAAGTTCTGGGTCTGCGACAACGTGAACGACTGCGGCGACAACAGCGACGAGCTGCAGTGCAGTAAGTAACTCACTCCCTGGGCAGGAAGGAAGGCAAGAAACCCAAAATGCCGGCCGGGCGCAGGGCACGGCGAGCCCTCGCCTGGTACGGCTTCCCTGAGCCCACGCCGGAGCCCTGAGTGAGAGCTCGGAGGACAGAAACGAGGATGAGCAGAGGTGTAGGAAACGTGGGGTTTTCAGAAAGAAAGGGCTGCACAAATGGGTGTTGGTGTGCGGTTTAGAGAAGAAAAGAGCAGGGACGCAGGAAATAGGCATTGGTACGTTGTAGCTGCAGTGGCTTCCCTTGTCTCGGGGGGAAGGGAGATGGACGCAGCCACGTGTTGGCCGTACTGTGGGATTTGTGCCCTGCCCTCTCTCAGGAGCCGCTCTTTCCCCAGGCTGCGCAGCTGACAGCTTCAAGTGCAGCAGCGGGAAGTGCATCCCCGACGCACAGAAGTGTGACGGCAAGGATGACTGCGGAGACGGGAGCGACGAGGGCAGCTGCAGCAGTGGTGAGGACGGGCCTCTTATGGATTTTTGTCCTGGCCGCGCACCCTGGCGTGGAATATTTTCATGGGGTGGCCACGTCCTGGGGATGAACGACTTCCCCAGAAGCGTGGCTAACCCTTCTCCCTTCGTCCCGCCCGCAGCGATCCACACCACAGTCCCCTGCAAGGAATACACGTACAAATGCCGCAGCGGGAGCTGCATCAGCAAGCAGAACCCGGAGTGTGATGGGGAGCAGGACTGTGAAGACAATTCTGACGAGGACAACTGCAGTGAGTGGGGAAGGGGGGACACGGGTTGCTGGGCCGGGCCTCTTAGAGGAACACCGAAGTGTGGTGGAGAGAGGCCCTGGGCTTTTCTGTGCGGTAGCTTGAGCTGAAAATAGCCAAGCTAAGTAGTGTGCGGAGCGTCTGTGGTGTTTAACGTGTTTAGAGAGGGCTGGCACAGATGATACAGGAGTTTGTCTGCGCTTTTACTGACTTGGCCGGGAAATATTTTAGCAACTTTAGCTGTTGAGCTGATGGCACCAGCCGTCCCTGACGTGGTACCGGGGCACTTGTGCCGTAGATGTCCCAGAGGAAGAAGGGGGAAGCGTTGAGTAGGAACAGGAATAACTGAGTGCCTCTTCTCCTGCCCTACCACAGACTGCGGGATCCGCTCCTACACGAGGAAGTCACGGATCGTCGGCGGGCAGAGCTCGGAGGTGGGAGAATGGCCGTGGCAGGTCAGCCTCCACGTCAAGAGCCAGGGCCACATCTGCGGGGCCTCGCTGATCTCGGACACCTGGCTGGTGTCGGCAGCGCACTGCTTCCTGCAGCTGCAGGGCATCAGGTAGGTGCGAGCCGCGTCGGGGACCACTGCTGCGGGCAGGACACCCCGCTGGCTGCGCTTCCATTTGCAGGACCCCCCCGCCTCACCCCTGCGCAGTTTTTAGAGGCACTTGTAGGCAACTGTTTAAGGTAGTGAGCTAGGGCCTCATCCTGCCCGGTGCTTCGCGACTCGTGCAGGTACTTGGACCCCAGCCTGTGGACAGCTTACCTGGGCCTGACCGACCAAAGCAACCGCAGCGGCGCCAACGTGCAAACACGGAAAATCAAGCGCATCATCTCCCACCCCTTCTTCAACGACTACACCTTCGACTACGACATTGCCGTGATGGAGCTGCAGAGCCCTGTCAAGTTCTCCTCCGTCGTCCAGCCCATCTGCCTGCCCGATATCACCCACAACTTCCCCGTGGGCAAGGACCTCTGGGTGACCGGATGGGGAGCGACCGTGGAAGGAGGTGAGCGTGCGCGTTGCCTTTTGCGAATTTGGGGCCGTGTTTTCACATCTGGCTTTAGGGAGCAAGGCTGGACACAATTTAGATGTATTAGTTTGCCTTGAGACGGGAATTAAATGCGATTCTCTCAGGAGCGCACAAAGTTTACGTCTCGGTCCTATAATGGAAAAGTCATGTTGTTGCAATGGGGATTCAGAGCCCGAAGGAAGCGAAACGCCGCCAAAAAAATGCCGCGCGCTTTTCCTCACGCCGCCCTTCCCACCTCGCAGGCAGCGGAGCCTCCATCTTGCAGAAAGCGGAAATCCGGCTCATCAACCAGACGGTGTGCAACCAGCTGCTGACGGACCAGCTGACGCCGCGCATGATGTGCGTGGGGATCCTGACGGGCGGAGTGGACGCCTGCCAGGTAAGGCAGCGGCAGCACTCGGGTTTATTGCAGTTAGGATGACACGCCATTTGCTACTCTGGCTCTTCTGCTTGTATTCCCACACTTAATAATCAACAAATCTATGTGGATCCTCCTTGCTTTGGACAAATTGGGATGGACGTGAGCAGCAAATTGTGTCAATGCATGACTTATTCTCAAAAACTGCACCCCACCAACGCATGCCTTAGACTCGAAAGGAGAACCATGCAACTGCACTCAGGGTTGGTGCTGAGACTCCTATTGCCACACATAAATTTTTGTTGTAGCTATACATACACTTTTTTTTTTTTCCCTTGATTCAGGAAATTGTACAGACAGCCGACTTGGTTTTGAGACTAATTCTTTGAATGGAGTTAGTGATTATAGGATTTTATTTTTTGGGGGTGATTTACTTTGCATTAGGACAATGTGCCGGGTTGGTGCTTATGCTACTGTTTGCATCTGTGCAGGGAGACTCCGGAGGGCCGCTGGTCAGCGTGGAGCCCAGCAATCGGATGTTCCTGGCCGGCGTGGTGAGCTGGGGCGATGGCTGCGCGCAGAGGAACAAGCCTGGAGTGTACAGCCGGGTCACCAGCCTGCGGCACTGGATCAAAGAGCAGACGGGCCTTTAGGGACGCGGACACCTCTTGTACACTACTGGCTGGAGCCCGACCCGGGGATATTTGGTATTGTCACCTCCTCCAGCAGCACACAGCCTCTACTGTGAACTCAAACCCTCCCTCTACCTCGAACTCCACGTGTGTGCCGAACAGCCGGAGCTGAGGGGTTGGTTTAGCCCTTAGTAACTTCACGTCTCAACTCCGAACATTGATTATGAGGTGCAAGAGATTTCCCCTGGTGGGTAAGCTAGCACAGCTCCCACCAACAACTTGAATGATCAGTCATTCAAGATGGATAGATCTAAGTTAAATTTAATCAATAAATAAAAAAAAAAATTAAAAAAAAAAAAAGAAAAAAGGCAAACACTTGGTGTGTTTAGAGGCAAACTTTATTGGGACAGTCTATATTCTGAAAGCTTGTTTTTGAACCTATCTCTGTTTGTTTTCAAACTGCCATCCACACCCCTTTCTCTGGTCTTCAGTCGTGAGGGGGGGAAGGGAGTTCTTACCATGGTTTGGGGGATCCCCCTTGGGAATCCCCCCTTCCCCAGGCCCCAGTCCTGCTCCCCAGTGCCCTCCTTCCATCCCGTCTCACCTTCTGGCCAGGCTGTGGGCCTGCAAGAGAGGAGTTGGGCATTACCACACTCTGCCTTCACACTACGCTGCGGTCGAGCTGACACGTCCTCTTCTGAGCTCCAGCTGCTTGGAGTTGTGCTGCACTCAGCACCTTCCTCTTCCTCACCGCAAGGAGCAGAAGGGGCTTGAGAAATGCCGCCTTGGAGCTTCTCCCCTGCAAGGACAACACAGGTTAACTGTGCTCACCAGCCTCAGACCTTTCTTACTTTTGTAAAGAAAAACGCAACAGAGTGACTTGTGAATGTGCCCATTTGATTCCCTTTTTCCTGGGTATCCTGTTCCTTGCCCTGAGAAGGACACACTCCACGGGAGTTCAGTCAGCCCCTCCTTGCCTGTAAATACATTGTGTTTTGTAAAACTCTATGAAGTGGAGACACTCTAATAAACTGGGATATTTTCTAATACTCAGCCTGTGCAGTTCTTCATGAGCATCTGTGCAAGTGTCCCTGACCCTGGAAACCTGCGTTTTCAGCACCCAGGGTGCTCCCGGACTGATGCTGAGCAGGGTGGGTTGTGCAGCGCACGGCTGCTCTGTTCTGCCACCCTCTTTCTGCTGGAAACAGGAGCATTTCAATTGCTTTGCAATCTCACCATTCAGCTTCAGAAGCAGCGATGGCTGACGTATATTCCAGGGCGCAGCAGAAGCCGGGCTGCAACGGCTCGCAGGAAGGTAGCGTCCCTGTAGAGAGAGCCAAGGCATAAACAGAGTTAAGGAATATTTTTGTTATCTGTGCTTGCACAATGCTACAGCAACATCAAGAGAAGTGTTTACTGCGGTCGCTCGCTGACCTCCGATCTCTGACACGAGTGCTGGCACGTGGGTGGACGCGGAGCAGCTGCCAGGGCGTCCCTGCGGCCACAGCTCTGGCAGAGTTCTCGGCCCCACGTTGGGGAGAGAAATGCTTGTTCCGGTACAGATTTGGCACCAAATCTGCTCTCCAAACCCGAGGACTGGGCACTGCAGGAAGACACCTCAGGCTAAGGCCCATTGCCATGTTTCTCCCCTGAAGCTGGCCAGACTTGGTGCTTCTGTTTTCCCCAACAGAAGCAAGAAAGTTGCCACAGGCACAACTTGCAGCTCTGAAGCAGTCGGCTGCTTCTGTGTCCAAATCACCCTCTGCTAAAAGACCCCACTGCCTGGGGCTCCTCCCTCCCCATTTCCGCAGCTTTTCCTACCTCTGTCCAGCCCCTCGCTGCCATCTCATTGCTGGGTGGGCTCCAGGCATGACTGCAGGTGACGATTCCCTCGCTGGCTGCTCCTTGTGTGGAGAAGAGCTGTCTGCCCTCCACAACCCAGTCCAGGCCGATGGCAGCACTAAAACAGCAATGGGGAAAGAGAAAAGTCAGCCAAACCCCAGAACTGCTGCTCCCCACCTCTCAGTCCAGCTCATGAGACCACAAACCCAGCCTGGGGGGTACAGCTGCCATCCCTGGGCTGGGACACTGGAGGGTTTCCAGCTACACAGTGCTGGAGCAGGAATACTCCACTCCAGGCACCACAGCCCTAAATCACAGACGCTGGAGACGCTGCCACACCAGCCACCCCATCTTGTGGCAGATTTAGGAACACCACTTCTCCCTGTAGGACTCCAGGACCAGTACACCCCACCCAGTACGGCACTGCTAGCTAAATACATCACAGCCAACCCACTTCCTGGGGATACAAGGTCCTCCCCAAGGCACTGCACAGGGCAGCTGACCCATTTTCTCCTCACTTGCAAAGGTCCCAGCAGCACCCTCACCCCAAGGTTTCTAGCCTCCAATACACCCAGCCGTGCCTGCGCCCCGCTGCGCCCTGGGGTGTGCCATCAAATCCGTTACAGACCGGTCCTGCCTGGACTGGATGCAAGAGAAGAGGAGCAAAGCAGCTCACCTGAAGGCATCAAAGCCTGGCAGTTGGCACCCACAGGAACTGCGGTGGGATGGTTTGTCGCCTGCTGAACATGAGATGTAATGGGTCCGCGCCCTCTGTTGCACCCACACATGCGGCTCTGGAGCTGCCCGGGCTGGGCCAGGAGAGTGCAGGAGATGCTTTTTCCAGACAGAGGCACAAAGCCTGTGAAAGCAAAAACACAAAGTGTGTTCAGACAGGTTTTGTTTTACCGAGCAAAGCATCACCTACCATGGCAAGGTATGACACAGTGCCTCTTTTCTTCCCCAAAGGCCCTGATGATGGGCTAAGCATGTGTGTGACATCATCAGATGGGTGAGGGAGGCAAGCAGAGACAAAAATCCCACGTTCGCTCTTGGCATTGCTTTGGACACGTGTTTCCTGTGCCTGCAACTCCAGAGAAGTCTTGTTTGGCTTGTAGTCTTGAGGGCTCCAGTTTGGCAAAGGGGCTATCCAAGAAGCGGCTGGGAAAAGAGCTGAGAACATTAATGGCTGGCTCCGCTATGGCTCCAGTGTCACCTTCCCCTTGTCACAGAAAGGCCAGCGCCCCTAAATCCACCTCGAGGGTTCAATAACCTGCTGTGGAGTATTTCTATTGTACAGAGGACAGAGCGAGTGCAATTCACCCTGGAAGAGGGAGGAAACTGCCATTACAATGCCCACCCTACCCCAAAGCTGTGCGAGGGCTCCCGGCTTTAGAGGGGTGCGATAACTGTTTTGGTTCCCTCCACGTCCAGCTTTCATGCTCACCATCTCCAAGTGCCAAGAGAAGGATTTCAGGAAAAGGCAAACCATCAAGTTAAAGATTAGCCCTGCCTTGGGCAAGTTGGGAGACACACGGGGGGGCTCTCGGCAACCTGGGTGCATCCAAACGAAGAGGTCCTTTTGCTACCACACAGCCATTCCGCAGGCATGTTCCTCTCTGCAAAGGCAGAGTGCCTTGTCACGACACAAGATAAGGACAGAAAACACCTCCTCGTTGGAGGAGAGGCACCTCCAGAGAGCATCAGGGGAACCAGAGTCCCAACCAAGATTCACACAGCACCAGGCGAGAAACGCCCAGTGACCTGGGGTCCCCGAAGCAATCGGTACAGCAGGACTACTCCAAAACCTCAGCTCCTGCAGGAACCAGCTCTTGGTAAGGATTATGAATCAATAAAAATGCAAGGCATATTAATAAAAAAGCAAGCCAGGTCCCCGAAGTCAGACCCCACTAGATGTCTCTCTCGGCCAAGGCACAAGGGCTCCTGAGGCATCACCAGGAAGGAGGTCCAGGGACGTGAAGGGGCAGGTCTGCAAGCCCCAGAGCCCTCTCCCAAAGGCCAAAGGAGGGAGCCAAGAGGAGAAAGAAAGAAAGAGTGGGCAAGGAAGGGAAACAAGTGTGGGCAGCGCTGGATGGAGAACTGAGCCAGGCAGCTCACAGCAGCTGGCCTTGCCTACAAGGTGCTTAAATGAGGTACTTTGGGGGAAAAGCAGCTCTGAATCAGCCTGGAAAGTCCCATCCCTCACGTTAAAGATCCAAGTCTAAGAGTTCGCTGATGGTCAGCAGCCCACTTGATTATTTTTCCCACCAGCAGTTCCCAAGCTATTCCACCTCTGCCTCAGAGGCATCAGAAAAAACAACCCTCCACTTGTTCCATGTTAAAAGAAACCAGTTGTCAGACCCCAAATACGGCATTCCTCTTTGATGCGGTGCGTTTCTGCTACCATGGGATTTAGGCAACGTACACCCAGCCCTAAGTTTGTGCTCAAGAGCTGGAAAGGGTGAATGAAACACCACTGAACCGGGGATGGGAACTGTGAACAGTCACACCGAGAAGCGGCAGCACGAGGGGTTTGTATAATCCGGCAGCAGCTTGGAGGTGGAGCAGAGTCAGACTCGTCCCCAGGCACACAAAATATAAGAGGGTCTGACATTTGTGTCTTGTTGCAGCGGTCGTCTTAGAAACTGTGAGAAAAGTAAAGAGATCGGGGGACCCAATGCAATCACTGGGGGCAACCTCTCACCCCAGGAAGCCGACACAAACAACGGGGTCAGGGAACAGGGAGCTGAGAGGATTTAATGCTGCTTGGAGCTGTTGGGATACCTACGGGGTAGGGGGGAAGGAAAGGCTGCATCCCCTGGAAGTGGAGCCGGGCAAGGCTGCCTGGAGGTCAGCACCCCGAGCGGCCCGTCCCGAATGGGAACGGATGACTTGCAGGAGGCAAACCACCAGGAAAGCATGCCAGGTCTTTGGGAGGAATTACTGCTGATGAATCAAAGGAAAACATCCCACACAATTGCTTGGAAAGCCTTCTTCTTACTCAGTCTTGCTGGGACAGCCTGGCTGCTCCCATGGACGTGTGCAGCAAAAGGACCAGGCCAGGGGGCTGCCTCTGCACCCTGAGCTACATGGACCATCCCGCTCCACATCCCTTCCCTTTGGGATGCCACACACTACTCCAGGCAGTTTCACACCCGCAGCAGCCTTGGGTACTTAAAAACTCCCCTTGGTGTTAAAGAAGATTAGACCTGGGCCACAAGAAGCACCTTCTCCCTCCCGGCCCCTGCGCCAGCTCTCCTTCCGCTTGGCCGATCCCCACTCCCCTGCCTCCCGTCCTTCTGCTCGGCTGGCCCCAGGCGTCCACGCACGCCACGAGGCCCCGGCTCCCCTTCTCGCTCTTGGCTGGCCCTTCTGCCAGCAGATCTCCTCTGTGCTCAAAGGCCCACCCCACTACGCATACCTCACCACACAGGATTACATCCTTCTTTACATCCGTTACAGCAAGTGGTCGCTCACTCCTGCAGCTGAGCACGGCAAGGTTTAGGGGAGACCTCGCTTCTTTCTCATCCAGCATGTGCACAGCAAACCCAGCGGGGATGGAGAGCCTGCATGTTGCCCAAATAGAGCTGAAGGGTGGGAGAAAAAAAAATAAATACAAACATCTATAGACATTTTAGGGCTTGTCTTAACAGCCTTTCACACAAACACGTATGCCTGCCCATTGGTAAAGCATCAGTTCACATTACCACACGCTGTAACGCTAGCCTATCCTCACTACTTACGAGCTCTGGAGCAAGCAATTAGATAAAAAAGCAGCTGTGTAGCATCCCACATCCCTCACAAACTAGCAGGTTCAGGTTCTTACCTCCTTCCTTCAAAATGTTTTTAGGGATTGCAAGCAAAAGAGCAGCAAGTTATCTTTGGGCTTCAAATCACTACTGGTATTATTGCTTTGCAATCACCTCTGTGCCAGCAGGGAGAATCACTTCACATGCCACTGGCTGCTGATTTGTTTCCTACACGTATTCCCCAGCTTGCTGATGGGGGGATGAGCAGGGGAAAAAAAGAAAAAATTAAATCCAGCACAGCAGCCAAGAGCATAAGTGGATTGTCTCCATAACATCCTTCAACAACAGTGATCTCAATCCACTGGGCAGACTTTCTACCCCGCAGTTACTCAAACTCTTATCTTATCACGGCTGAAGGCTCACTGTAAGTGCCGAATGCCGCGGCCTCGCCTGATTTCTCTGCCCGGCGACTCCAGTCTAGATTGCAGTGCTGACCTGGGGGTCCGCAGCCTGGAAGGGCAGGTTCCCCCCTCCGTCCCTCCCCAGAGCCAGATCCTGGGTGCACTGAGTGAACCAGCTCACAGCTCCTGTCTTCAAGCATTGCAGCATCACCTCCATAGCGAGAGGGAAATACCTTTTCTCCCCTCCACCCCTTGGGAAACGTCAAGTGACACTATTTACAGGCATGGCAGCCGCCGCAGAGTTCCTGGAAAGCGCCTGACTGAACACACGCCTGCATCCCGGCCGCCTGGCGCAGCTGGCAGACATCTCGGGAGAAACCCAGGGCTGAGAGAGCAAAGCGGGGACTGAGGTGTGCTGTTTGGGAGCACAGACTTTGACAGAAAGGCAGTAAGGAAAGCTCCAGGGGAGCGGGTTCCCCGCAGCTGCCACTCGACACAGAGCAGACAAGCAAGCCGCCTGCACAGCAAACCAGAGCTTGCACCTAAATCCAGCACTTTCCCTCCCAGGGCTCACGGTGGCGGACAAGAATGACAGCAGCTTTTATAATTCAGGAGCACGCTGTCACCCACAGGGAATACAAGATACTTTGGCTAAGCCAGCTCTTACCATCACCTCATTTAAAGTCCAGCTACTCTGAGACAGTGGCTTTGGCTTTCTCCAGTGAGACAGGAGTCCCTGGCTACACACCGATGACCCTAAGATCAGGAAAGTACATTAAACATACGTTAAATGCCCATTTTTAGGAAGATGACACTGGACAGAGTCCTCTGGTCTCAGGTCCATATACAATCTCACAGGGAGGTTCTTTTGCACAGAGAGTACATGAGTTTTTCCCCTACCTTGCTCACCCCAACAAAGCACAATCCCCTCAGTGAGAAGAAAACACCAGACCTTGAGGTCTGTACTATCGATAAATGAACCTGAAAAGGAAACATAAAAGCAGCCTCTCGGCAAGCTGTGGGAGACAGACATTTTGTGACACAGCGAGCGGACTTTCAGCATTGCTCCTTAGAGCAACAACGTCCTGGTCTAGAGTTCATTGGCACAGGTAAAATCTTTCACATCTGCTGCACTTACAGTAAGAAGGATGACAGCTTCTTTACGAATAGGCAGAGCTTCCAAAGAAGAACAGCATGGAGGGTTGCCTTGGAGACTGCAGTAAGCAGCGTGCTGCCAGATGACTGGGTCTCATACCACTTGCCAGAAGGGTGATCTCAGCGGTGTGCGCTGCATTATCAAACATTTCTGGAGGAAAGACTGAATCTGTGCAAGGATGGGGTGAATCAGGCCACACGGAAGGGGGTTCTTTATGTTACCATTAGTCATGTTCTTTGGCTTTGCCCCCCTCAGCATGGCCACAGTGCTCATCAGAGGAACCAGGGTAGATCCCACTCTGCTCATTTGGGATAAACCATGAAACATCTCCCCAAGCAATCCACACAAAACCCCACACCCCACAAAGCTTCCCCTCGCATGATATTTTACACTATCACAGACCTCTTGACCACTACGAGCTTTCCACCCCACCCTAAATATTTCTGGAATTATCTTCATGGTGGACCATTAGACTTGCTTCTAGTTCCGTCCCTTGCACAGCCATGCTTTAAAAACTTATTTCCCCCTTCTTGTGCGGGCTCCCATTTGACAGCTTATCCAAGGTCTGATCCCACTCATCTTTCATGGAAAATGGCTTTATCCCGTCATGACCAATCTATTTAGCAGACGATATTTTAAGAATTACTTCAGCATTACAGTCAAGCTACTGGTTACACAGCATTGGCAGTACAGACAGGATAAGCAAAGAAAGTGATCCATGGGAAAATCTTCAGCTTGTTAAGAAAAAAAATAAAATCAAGCTTCTTGACTAAGCGCTAAAATAAAAACAGCAGTTGCCACATGTTTGGCTTGCCATGTAGTTCAATATTTCAGGGGTGATCTTCCCAGTTTCCACCAGTTGCAGGTATGCTTATATTCTATAGAAAAAACCATCATCCACAAATCTCTAATTCCTGTAAAGGACCACAGCTCTTGGTACTAATGCTACCTGCACTATCAGTGCTTGTCAGTCTACAAGTAATACCATAACATTCTCCTTTCAAAGGTCTTTTCATTCGGGACACCCAAAGTCACCCAGAAAGAGTTAACTAGTACTCAAGTAATATGGTGAGTATTAACCCACTGTAGCTTTGTGCTGGCCACTCTTCCAGCATGGGGCTGGAACCAAGGGAAGGAAACAAATCAGGTGGAGGGTTCGGAAAACATCTCTCATGGCGAGAAATCTGCCAGGCTCCCAAGGGAAACGATGAGAACCCTGCTGTTTGAGTCACTTAAAACTGGACCCAGTACAGGAAAATCTAGCATAGGGAACAAACCTTCCCCCATAGGGGGGAAAATGGAGAAGCTGGATGACCTCAGATCTTTCCCATCTCCAGTTTTTTGTGGTTCCAGAAATTTGCAGAGGCGATAGCTGACACAGCACTGAACAGGTAAGTCTGATGATTAATGTTTGCTACCAAACCTGCCAGAATGAGTCAATCCAATCAACGCAGCTTGTACAGCAGCATTTGGCCCTGGACTGCTAGGACTGCATGCAGCTTGAGGTGAAGAGCTGCTTCTAACACAAGAAGAAACTCCAGCATCCACAGGAAAACCCCAGCCTACGCAACAGGATGGCAAAAGACAGTGAGTTTACAAAAGCCGCTTTGGTGGCTTTTAGTCTCAACTAGTCAAATCTCCAGGCTCAAACATTTAGGACTGAAGTTATTGAACAAGGAGTTTACACTTTGCGTAGTGGAAGTGTGATGTTCACGTGTTTTCAGACAAATTCTTCTACCTACTCACTGGAAGATAACTTAATGGTCAAGGAACCAATCCCAGTAATACTGAACAGGATACTGCTGGGTTTGTTGTTGTTTAAGAGCCACACGCTTCAGAAACATTACTATTACTAGCTGGGGTGAGGAAGAAAATGCCACTAGGAAAAGTTTTTTCCTTGATTAATATCAGCCTCTCATGCTTTCTTTTGCACACAACTGCTGCTAACACCTGGAAGATACTGGACTAGACAGATCATTAGTTTCTTAGCAAATCCCAGTGAGCACAAGATAACTTGAACGCACGGTTCATCCATCAGAGACCTGCACTGCCCGCTGCATTCTCCAATATACCCACAAAGAAAAATCAACCCTCTGAGCCTGCCTGGACCTCTGGAAGGCAGCAATTGCCCATGCAAGGACACTTGTCCTCGACAGAGAGTTGGCAGAGCAGCTAGGAGGTCTATTACTACTGTCATTCTAGCAGAGAGCCAGCCTTGCCTCTTAAAACAGGGTATTTGCAGGGTGATGAATTCTTATTTCAAGATAATTTATAGCCTTAGTAAATAAACAGGCTTACGGCTGTTTAAACAGTCATGTACAATAGCCCTGGGCAAGCACACTGAAGAACAGAAGAGTTGTCTGAGCTGGGAATGGATAGCAGAGGAAAGCAAGCAAAACCTCAAAACACTTCCCATCAGAAATGAAGTTCTTCCCCTCTCAAAACCACTACCTAACCCCACTCCCTCAGCTGTAGTTCTCACTCTTCTACCCACATCTCTGCACCAGAAATCCAAGACACCTTTATTGTATCAGGGTATCGTGTCACCTTTCACCACGTGCCTTTTACACCGCTCGAGCCACCTGGCAGCACACGAGTTCACACCGATTCCACCCCACCTCTTTGGGCAACTGTATACAGTAAAAATTGTAGTTATAACTTTCGCTATTGCTAAGCTTCTGCACTTTTTTTTTGGTGTGCTTTGGTTGTTTTGGTGGTGGTGGTGTGGTTTTGTTTTTTTTTTTTAATGGGATTGATAGCACTGGAAATCCTGCAGACTAGTTTAAGACACCAAATTAAGGCACCTTTGAAATCAAGGTCGTGGGGATCCACTTGATTTTTGTTCTATTACCAGAGGTGTTTTAGAGGGGCTGCATGTTCCACAGCACAACTACAGCCACAGTCACTGGGGCTGGGGCAGAGGCACGGAAGGAGCAAAGAAGTTCTTTGCTTCATTTTAGATCCGTTCCTGCAGGCAAGATGCAATAACCTCCTATTCCAAGAACAAGAGAAATAATTAAGGGCTGGAGGCACCAACCTGGGAGAAAGCAGCTAAAAAGTGCAAGAAAGGAAACACCCAGCCTACAGATACCGAAACACGCTAATCTTCTGGCCAGAGGAATTATTCTGGACAATGCAAAGGACTGGATATTCCCTAGCAGTCATGGGATGAGAGGAAAAGGAAAATTTCAGCTGCCTACCAAGGACTGCTCCCAGGAGGAAGGTTCAGATGAATCTCTTCTTCCAGGGAGGGGACAGAGCGTTCTCCCTGCAACCAGCTTATCGCTCCACTGCGGCATGTGGGGGAATATAGGAACAGCTCTGATGCGGCCAAGAGCACGGAGGAGATGAACTCATTCCCTCCCCCATGTGCTTGTTCCTATAGATCAAGCCACTCGGAATATTTATCCCATGTCTCGGTCATGCCTATGGGCCCGCTTGGCTTGCTGGCCTCAAGAGATTACAAGCAAGGAAAGGGAAATTGCTAGCCACCAGTGGCAAGGTCTCTGGCCCCACACAGCAGCTAGGATGTGTTCAGCTAAATTCCCACCTTAGCTAAGCTGTTGCAGGCTCAGAGCAGTATGCCATGAAATCTGCATCTGGGCTTGCTGACACCGAGGCCAGGGACATGGTCAGGAAAGCAAGGAGAGCTCAGCAAGCTGGAAAGCTCTTTCAACTATACCTTACACCATACTGAAGGAAAGCATGAATTAGACACAACGGGAGCCGGGAATAGCCGCGATTTGAATAGCCTCTCTTGGACAAGAGACAGCTTCTATGCCAGCCTGCCACTGCCTCGTCAAATAGCCTCAGGCAATCCTCTCAGCCCCTCTGCTTCCCTCTCCAAGGCAGGGCAATACTTCAGAACCCCCTATGCAGTGAGAAAATACACTAAGATACTGCTATTACAGCAGATGACCTCATACAGACGTGCAGAAGGTTTCACCCCAGCAAGCATGTTTCACAGACATGATGCTTCCTCACCTGAGGAAACAGTGCAGAGCTGGGAATCGCTCCCAGGAGCCTCTCTAATTACTGCATTTCACTCAAAACAAAGACAGCTCACATGGTAAAGGCTGCCAGGGCTGCCCGTCCCTCCCTCAACCAGCAGGAATGGCTCACGTATAGGTGGAAAGAAAGCTGAGCACATGTCCTGGTCCTGGCCCAGAAGGGTGGCATCAGAGTTCATAAGTTTGGATTTGGAGCTGAATTGCCACAAAACTCAGAGAAGCTCAAGACACAGCCTGCGTCACGCCTGTACATGTGCTATGCCTGTGTCTGAGCCAACTGGAAGTCCTGTGGCTGGATTAACTCAACGCCAAATCAGCACTAAAGGATCCCACCTCTTAACTGAGTTCACCACCGCTACAGGGTGCTAGGTCAGACCTGGTTCACATCCAAACATCTCTGAACACAGGCAAAATGAGCACGCATTTACCTGCAAAATACCGTACAGGAAGAAACAGGCCAGGTTCAGCATGAAGTCAGGCTCTCCTGGGACACCAGCTCAGTCTCCCAGAGGTTAATTCTCCAACACCCTGGCACACCAGTATCCAGAGCAACGAGCCGGTGGCGAGTTACCTAAAGTCATAGGACACACAAGAAAAATTAAACTCAGATTTGCTAAGGCTTCATCTCATGTCTGACCCAGAACACCATCGGAAGAGCTACGTAGTAGTTGATGCCACACGAAATACCCAGAGACACCTCTAACCATTCTACTGTCTCTTCTTTCTCAGAAACTTAGAGAGAGGTTTAGGATATTTCCCAAACCTTCCCACCAGATCTAGTTTCTGCTCACAGGCGTAGGTGTTACTGAGAATTGCTGCTGCTGGGAAGAATTGTTCAGCAAACACACTTTGAACAGGATCCATATAGAAGAGGTTTGTATTTCCTGAATGGAAACGAAACCCCTTTATATAGGCTGGATTGGAGATTCAATGGCCAAACTGTTCCCTTCAGACCTTATTTTCTTTGGACCTTGAGTATACCCCACATGAGACATCTGGCACAGAGCTTACAGGATACAGTTTGCTTTGGCACTGGTTGGGGTTTAGAGCTCACAGTGTTTAAATAGGATTTTATGAATTGAACAGTCTCACTCTCTTCTGTAATGCTTCAAATTAAGGTTTCCACATATGCCTTTAATAGAGATTCACTAAGACACTTATTGCATGTTAAATAAACATCACTCGGTGAAATAGAACACCCTCATTGAGGATTAACAAATACACAATTCAGTCAGGCTGCCGCAGCTGTTAAACCTCAAATACAACTTCAATGTCATAATCAGGCATTTTATTAAGATAATAATTGCCCTATTAATGCTAATTAAATGACTAATGCCTTTACACTCCTGTGACGCTGTTCACCGATAACCCCAAAGCAGATGCAGCAGTCAGCTCCATCCCCATCTTGGCCCAGGTAGCTAACAGCACAGCCAGGAGTTGCTCACTGTCCACTACTCCATATAAACTTCCAGACAGAATTTAGAGAAGTGCAATCTGTTGGGTTTTTTTTTTTTGAGAATGAAGAAGGTGTATGCAGGGGGAAAAAAAAAATTTAACATCTTCCTGAAAAAATATGGGCAGGTTAGTTAATCCAAAGGATGAGACCCCCAAGCTTGGATTTAACTACCTAAGCAGGGAACAGGAACAACTACTGGCCAAGATCACCAGCTACAGAGCTAGCAAAGTAGAAAGGGATCACTGCTCTAACCACAAGGCCACCTCACATGCACACGTCATGCCAAGAACACCTCACCAGGAGCCTGTTCAGAGGGCTGGAGAAGCCCAGGCAACCTGCGAGTCCAGCACTCAGCCCTGAGGCTCTCAAGCCACCCTGGAGCCCGAAGGGGAATAGAGGATGCCGATTTGCCGCCTGTGCCTCCCGGCACAACCTCACAAGCCAAGCTCTTTCCCCAGGGGCATCTCGAGCAACGCAGGCTCCCAGCTCTGTCCGAGTACACCAGACGCAGCTGTTCAGCCCCCACAGTCTAGGCACTCGTGCAGTAGTCGGGACCAGACTCCGTTGCCCGGCTGTTCAGGCTGACCTTCCATCATGAGATGGACCAGATGTTCCAGCACGGACTATGAAGGGGCTTAGCAGCAGCCTCGGTGCCTGAAGCCAAAGCTGTGTTGTAACACTTGGCTTGCTACGCAGAGAGATTCCCCGGCCCCTCATTCCCAGATTTTTGGTAGTGATTATTACTTTAAAAGTTTAAAATAAAGAAAGCAAAAGTGGATTCCTTGCATCCTCGTCATTTTAATTGGAAGAATATCTTCCATAAATGGTAAACGTAATTGACTTCATCTCAAAAGAGCCAGGGAGGAGCAAGTTATCACTTGCCATGTGATAGTAACCTTTATTGTAGCTCAGGGATTCAGCCTATTAGCACAGGCAGGCTCCCATTTGTTAGACTATAAAATAACACATTGCCAAGCCCTATAATGGACTGCAGACTTAGATATTGATTAATTGTTAAAATATCTCTGAAATGTACTAAGTTAAAAGGGAAATGACCTCATGTTTCCTTTGAGACTCTTCACCTTCCTCCTGCTCCAAGAATTTCTACAGCATGGCTTGCTGTGATCCCTGCCATCCCCTTGCTACATGGGACTCCAGCACGACTCGCACGAGCCCTTTGTCAGAGCTCAGTTCACTCTCCAAAGCAATGGCAAACAAACCCGGCTCAAAAAAACATCCAAATCAGTCCAAACAGACTCCTCCTTAACCTGTTCACCCCTCACTTGAGCTTCCTCTACTGGCATTGAAGGAAAAAAGGAGGGAGAGAAAAAGTCAGATTCAAGCCAAAAGGTTTATGAAGACTGACCTCCATGGTTCAGGTCACTTCATAACTAGACATGCTGTGGTTTGAACCTGGAAAATGAGAATAAGAGAGAAGATTGAGCTCTGCTGATCCCTTGAAGGTTTTCCACTGCCTGTACTGAGCCCCTGAATTAATACGGGGAACTGAGACCCCGCAGACACCTACACCTCTGCCCAGCTTGCAAACACAGGGCTGCATCTTTACACCCATCGGCGATTTTTTTTATTTCATTCCCTTCTTTCCTGTTCTTAAACATCGGTAAGACAACACGAGCACAAAGGCTCACGGGATACACAAGCACATGTAAACGTCACACCAGCCTGCTGAAGTAGGCACGCTTGAAATTCAAGGTGCTTGGCTCAGAGTGCGATCTCAACAGGAGAGAGACATTGAATCCTGCTCCAAGCCCAAGGCTCCAGAGAAGACATTTGGCAAGACCAGGAAGGGGAGGCCGGTAACCATGACAACCACTCATTTCTTAGTATCAGACAACAAAAAATGACTCCTGAAGATGCAGGCCCCATGCCCACCGCCTCCATCTCCCCTGTCCCAGGAGGGGTCTCCATTAGTCATGCCACCCACAGACCTACACCCAGGAATGTAACACAGGCTCCCCCTTAGTTCAGAGACACCCCCCACCCCATAAACATACCTCCTCTCAGCACACTCAAAGGCAGCTGCCGAATTTTTTACTTCTGGGTCACAATCTTCCCCATTTCACAACTAACACAGACAGATGCTGGGCAGTCACCTCTGAGCATTTAGTTTCCAAAGGCTGAGAAAAACAAATGGGAAAGTCATAGGAAAATTAACAACATGGGTACGAAGGAACGGACAATGCTTCAGGAAATCCACCATTTCGTGGCAGAGCTTCATCCATCTAGAACAGCAGAAGCTATTCTGAAACACGTAACTTAATTCTCATTCTTATTCACCGTACACGTCAGGTAAGCAGCTTTCGTCTCCGCTGGGCAACCACGTGACTGATTTTTATGATCTGTGCACAGCGCATAAAATTAGGAATAAAATTAAAACTATTCAGATCTCAGCACTAACATGATTGCGGCGCAGGCAAAAGGCACTGAACAAAGCAGCACCTTCACCCTCCCAGCCCACCTCCCAGGCATCTTAAACCAGCTCACACAGAAGCAAGTTCTTCCCCACACCTTTCACTGCCTTCACATCAGCTGCATTTTCCCAGCACGTAGGGCACCTTTTGATCACGTCATCCTCCCAGCACGTTCATCCTGCTACAAAACAGAGAGCTGCTCCAATAAAAGCTTCAGTTCTTCAAGACACCTGCGTGTCGTTGTTATCTGCCCCTGCTTCAGGGAGAAGAAAACGGCTTCTAGATCCCCAGCCACCTGAGAAAGGGCTCTAGTCAAGCTAGAAATGGAAACTAAGGAGTTGGGAGAAACCCTGTATTACTTTTACAAGCTTCTTAGATCTTGGACTCAATTCAGGCTTTTTCTAGATGACCTTTGCTTTCTCAAAGCAAGGGGATTTTTTTCAAGAAGGAAAACGCATACCCCCTTGCCTCCCTTCCTAGCAGCATTCCCTAGCTCCCTACTCCCCAGAGTAGTGATTAGACAGAAAGGCAGTCACTGCACAGCTCTACCTGCCCCCCACCCCAATTCCAATAGGATTTATACTTCAGCATTATGCTGTACTACTCACTTTCCACCTTGGTTTTCCTCCTGTTGCCAACCCAAGTATCCCAAAAGCAGCACAGTTTCATCTCCTGGATCTGATGTAGAGGAGTTTCAGCCAGAGTCTCGTGATCTCCTGCACACAAAACCATATTCCTGTTTGAGCTCCTCTCCTTCAAGCTTCCAGCACCCCAGGAAGGGCCCCAGAAGCTCTCCAAGCAGCAGGCAAGGCTAACCAGCCCTCCTCCCCAACAAGCAGCACTTAAGCCCAGCCAGGTGCTCATGTTTAGCCTAAGTGGCAGAGTTGGGTCAAGTTCTACTGGCACCAAACCAAGCCTGGCCTGAAGTGAACTCACCTTGTCCCCACTACACACCCCAACGTCTGCCCAATCTAGCCAGCTGCTTCCTCTGTGCCAAACAGAACTGCCCCACAGACTGGCTCCCAGATGACCAGTTAGCTAGTCGAACTGGGGGTTCAGGCTCCCAGCATTTAGCTCCCACCTCTGTGCAAGTCACACCATTTCCCAGTGCTAAAGGTCCAAGGCCAGGATTAGATATTTGCTCTGCGGGGAGCACCTTTGGGTGGCGATGGACCAGGACGCGCACCCGTTCCCATGCTAGCTCACAAAGCTGATGCCGGGCAGCTTCTCAGCCGCTGGCAAGCTCCTGCCTTCCCACGCAGCCCTGTCTCAGAGGGCAGTGGTCCCCTATTCAGATGGGAAGACTGGCCAACAAGCAACGAGCCCAAGAGCCTGTATTTTCCTAGCTAAGGATTCATCGTCCTTGAGCACCTGCTTTCCTGGCCTGCATCCATTGCAAGGCGCTCCGTGCAATCCACATAGCTCAAAGAGGAACTCTGTGCCATAAAGAGAGCCAGGACTGTTTCAGATGTCAGTGTCTACAGCTGCTGTGTTGATTTTGAGGGAACAAATGTGCCTAGTGAAGCAGAGAGGTTAACATAACCCTGTCACTGCTCAACGCTACAGAAAGCATTAAGGTTCAAGGAGTGAGTACAGAGATCTGCTGTGAGCACACAAAAACCTTATTTGGCAATGTACTGATTTAAACACACAAAAGAATAAGAATGGAAACAAATTGCACAGAATTTCAAAACTGACATCAAATGAGCTCTGCAGAGTCAGCTTTTAATTAAAACTGTATTAAGGGTCCCTTTTTCAGAAAAAGGGACAAGGGCTTAAAGCCGTTGTCTTCTTTGAAATACGTTGTAAAATAGTTCTTCTCATGAGGAGACAACAGTTGCCGGGGGACTGAGTTTTGAGTCGGGGAAGACAGGTACCACCCTGCTTTTCCCCAGAGCAGCAGAAAGGAGAGGAAGAAGACGCTTATGGCCTCTGACATTGTCTGGCTGATCCTCTTGAACCTCTTTCTTTTACGCCTAAGCGCAGACCACTTGAACAGCAGCGATCAGGGGAGCACTCGGGAGCGTTGTGGAGGAGTCAAAAAAAGCAGACAACTGGTTTGCTGGGGTCCTGCAGGGGCTTTCTATCTGGAGGGTAGATGGGCACACGTAGGATGGGAAATGGGAAGGGAGAAGATATGGCAGGGACAGGAAAGGGGAAAGGCAATAAGGGTCTACAACTGTGTCGTATTTTGAGCCTGGGGCTGCAAGCTTCCCTTCCTTTACCTCCAAAAGTCTTCTTGCCCAGCTTTGCCAGGTGCTTTGCAACAGGGAAGAAAGTGCTACGTGAACACAAGGTCTTAATTTTGCCTGGGAGCCTTCCGCTTGTGAAAAAAAAAAATGCAGAAAATAAAATCTGAAAGGATCCCACAAACAAAAACACCCACAAAACAAGGAGGAAAAACTCTGCTGGACTACATAAGGAAACGAATTCCCCTAATTACCACAAGATGCTCCCCAAGTCTGACAGTATCTCTTGGAGCAGATGTGTTCAAGTAATATTTCCTCAGCCTCCAGCCTGCGTGGGCAGATTCCAGCACCAGCCACTAATGTTAAAAAGTACCTAATGAGCATCGACATTTAAGAAACTGCCTTGGCTTTTGGTGTCTGCATTTTTCCCCTCCTCCAGGCGAAGCTGCAAATGTTTTGTTGGTATTGTTCACATCAGAAAGTACTTGATTTAAAAAAAAACCCCAACAAACCACTAAAATCTGGATCCATGAAAGCCATTGCTAGAAAGGAAGGACTAGAGTCCTTGAAGTTCTTTAGACAGAGTAAGTGCAAAGGGGCAGGTCTGAGCTTTTTCTAGCAGCGACAGCAAACTCTGCCTGCCTTGCCCAGAAGCCCCTGCAGATGTTATTTAGGGATGAAGAATTATACACACTCACACATACATCCCAAGCAGCCTTCTCTCACTAATTTCCCATGTGATTAGCTATATCTGAAATGCTGCACAGTGACGGAGGTTCCTGGAGCGATATCTTTGCCGATCAGCAGGCAAGTCTGCAGCTACAGAAATGCAGCACACAACATTATGTCAAGTTTTTCTCCACTGTCCTTCCTTTGCTGCTTGGGAAGGGACTGTCCAAAGATGTCAGAGATTTTGAAGCAGACCCAAGAACAAATGTTCCAAATTTTGCCACCTGTTGCCTTCCCTCTACTGCCGGTGTTATACAGGTGCTCTATAAATGTTTAAGTGGAGGTAATTGTTAACTGCTTGTAAAGAACGACTTCACAAGAATCTCTTTTTCCACTCCATTCCTCTGTTCAGAGCAAGCTCTCTTTCCTTCTCTCCTCACTAATCCGCGTATATGCTCAGAAAACAACTGCTTTAATTAGATAATGATTGCTTTAAACAGAAAAAAAGTGTACTGAAATGAGGGGGCTCTGGGAAAATTTGCCACCTGACTTCTTATCAGAGCAATGCTGTGCATGGCCCTTGCAGGGCTGCGTGAAGACAGAGATGGGATAGCTTCTTGGAAGAGCTGGAAATTAAGATCTTGTCCTCCTCAGGGCCCCCCTCTCTACCCCCACTCTCCATCCTCATTTCTGAACGAGCTCCAAGGTTGATTTCCTGCGTGTTTGAATAGGACCAGCTTGACACAGCCTGCCTTGGGATGAAATCACCAACTTGGCTTGCCTTCTGTCTGAAAAACAAATCCTTCTGCAGGGCTTTCATCTAGAAAAAGGACAAGGATTCTGAAATGCAGGCAGGCCTCTGCCAAGTTCCTATGAACTGCTGCCTGAGTAAAGCTTGTTTGCTGTGTATTTAACTTAGCTTTAATAAAGCTTACCTAGCTGAGATTTTACGCTAAAAATAATCAATGAACCTCCTCCTGTTTGCTCCCCTAGTAGCTGAAAATAAGGAACTAGAAACACAGGTAAGTGTGACATGGAGTGCTCGCAGGGACTAGCTGTTTTCAAAGAGGAATGGGGAACCATGCATGGGGAAATCTTGCACATGGTGTGAGCAAAGGCCAGGGCGAGCTTGGAGGCACAGAAACTAAGGCACCAGCCTCAAAGCGACCCAATCTTCCAAAGTTGTGATGGGAATAACATCTTCTGGGATATCTGGGCTTTGGCTTTGCTATTAGTCTGCAGAAAATGGCGATGATGACGGTAACTTATGGGGAGCCGAGAGCTCTGCATGCATGGTATGCAAGCAGTATCGTGCAATGGTATGCTGGTATGATGCTGCTGCACGCTGTGGCTTCTGCACTGATTTTGGGACAGCGTTGCTTCTATGACAGTCCTCAAATTTGACAAGCAATTGATGGGCTGTTCTAGCTGGCAATGGTAGTATTTGCATCCTAAATGAGCGAGATGCCAAAATTATAATGCACCTATTGTACTCAGTTTGCCCTTAAACCTTGAAACTAGCCCAAGGCTCGTCTCTGCCTTTCCCCAACCCCTCTAATTTCCTTTCCCAGAACAGAAAATACAGTTTCTGTGCTCACACGGAAAGGAGTGGAGATGAGCAGTACGCTTCCCTCTCCCCAGCAAAGCGCTGGAGCAGAGAAGTGCAATAGAAGCTGCGGGCTCAGTGACAAGAGTTCGTTACACGAGGGTTCCTGCACACCAGGAGTTTCTCAACCAAGCTCATCAGCTCAACTCTCCTCAGCTTAGGTGAAGCTGAACCACAAACCAAGATACTACAGCTACAGTAGGTTGTGAAGGTATTTGCCGGGCACACGCAAGTAGCTAGAGGCAAGGCTGGCTTACATATCTACTCTGCAGGAGCTTGCACTGATTCTTGCTAACGCTTCTCCTCGTTGGAGAGCTGGGGTCTGAAAGCCACCATATGGTTATCATTGGTACCGGAGAAGCATGTGGCCAGGACGTGTGTAACTCACATTTTCCTCTGGACCACACTCAGCCTGCACTTGTTTATTGTGGGGGAGGGACTGGAAAAATCATTGACTCACCGTCAGGAACAAAACATTCAAAATCTTGAATTGAAAACGACTCTTTTTTAACAAAGCTTTTCTACTCGTTCAGAGGAAAGGGAACAAGTATTGAGTGGGAAAGTTTGGGAGCTGCACAGTGTTTTCCTTCAGTGGACAGAAGTGGGAGGGATATATTGAAGGGACAACTCTTTCTGGCAGTGCTCTAGCTGATGTCAGGTTTATACTCCGGCCCTGCTCTAGTCTGTACCTGGTTGAACCCATACAGAAAAATAAAGAGCCACACTACCTCTGTTTCTCAAGTCATGTCTGTTTTAGGCTTCGTTGCACTTCGAAACATCTCCATCAGAAATGAAACTCAGGTGGGAACACTGTATCTCAAACTCCCCACCCATCACCTAGGATCTAATGATGTGGACAGACCAAAATGGCACTCTGCAAATAGCCCGTGCACTGCTAAAATGCAACGTGCCGAGACTGGAGGGATTAAAGATTGAACGGGGAATTCTGTGCATTTCAGGTACAATACACAGCTCTGCTGAACATTAACAGGCAACTTTGTGCATGTTGTTTTGCAGAATATTGCATTTTGCATATTAACGGATCAAAGCTTGCCATGCAGGTGTAGTTCTAACTGTCTTGTAAGATCCACAGTAGAAAAATCAACCACATAAAATGGCTGTGGGCAAAAAGGCCTCAAATTTGGGGAACGCTACCCTCTACCCTGTTCCACAGCTGAATTCAACCGCTGCACTTAAGTCTGGTTCAGAGAGGCTGGCTGAAAAGTGTTCATCTACTCACAAAGCTCCTGCAGATCTAAGGAGGCTCTGCTGGGTCTAAGATCTGAGCCAAGCTTAAGCCTGGATTCTGTTGCATCCAGCTCCATTTGCCACGACGCACTCTGCCAAGCTCGCCTGAGCACGGGAAAGGCTTCCAGTTCTAATTCTCAGCTCTGCTCTCGTTTCTTTCTGTTCTTCCTCTCTCGTTCTGCTGCCGGAAAACACACGAACAATGGACATCAGCCAGAGCTCAAAGGTCCTTCAAGTATTTTCCAAAAAGGACAAAACCTCTGTCTCTATTCCTTGCTGGCATCGCACAGAGCCAATTCTCCCCCTACCCCACACACTCTCCTGGACATCTGAGAACAGTGAGTGCCTCACATAACTGAAGGGGGTTCCTGTCCTCAAATCTAACAAACAATAAGATGACTGAACATCTGGAAGGAACAGATGCTTCTTACATCCCTGGATGGCGTGTTTCAGTGTGTACTTTATGCCACCCGGAGCTGTCTACCCACAAAGAGAGGGAATATGGGCTCCTTGGCAGCGCGGCGCCCATCAGCCATGAGTCAGAGAACTGTTGGTTCACCAACACGTAGATGTGCAGTTGGTGTCTCACTGCAAAGAACAGATTGAACAGCACTGTTCACCTGATGATCTCAAAACACGCAGCAAAGATAGGGAGGTGTTCACAGCACGTGCGGGTAGGATAGATTGGGAATAATTAGGGGTAAGCTCCTGGCTGAAGAGTGTGCAGATGGGAACATGCAAATTCAGCAGGCTAGGCCTAGCTGCCCCATGGCCCTGCTCTTTAGAAAACCTTATTTCTCGACTGCAAAAGAGTGAGCTCTTTTTGCAGCTGAAACCAGTAGCGGAGCAGGAGCCTCTCATGTCCTGTTGCAGGCCAAGAGCAGACAGGAACAAAATACACCTGTCCTTTAGCCATGACATCTGAGCGCCCTGCTGAGAAGTCCCACCTACCGGCACCAGGAAAAGGAGAAGAGGACATTGCAAGTGCCACAGCTCTAGTCTGTACTCAGCTAAGCTGAGCTCCCAAACTCCAAACTCGTGCAAGTTTATAGTTCAAATCCACAAGGTATTAATCTAGTTCAGCTACTTCCAGCACAGTCACTAAGCTGCCAAGCAGCAGCATTGGGAGTTACATAGAAATAATCCCAGCCTGAGCTTCTTGTGGCATCATAAATTGCCTGTGTCGTCAGTCAGCAGAAACCTGAGATGAAATTCCTTCCTTTGCAGTTAATTATTTCCAAGCCTTTGCAGCCTTAGCAGATCTGGTGAAAGGTACCAAACTGACAGCCCTGGAGAAACAGGCTTTCCATTTGTCCACAGAGATGTCTGGGCAGAAGTGAGCTGGTAGCAAGAACTTCAACCTGCTCTGCCAATGTGCTGCAAAGCTTGTGCTCGAGTTGGGCTACTCTTCTTTCCTAACAGTCCACGCTAAGCAGCTCTGCTTGCTTAAAAATAACACAACCTCGGACTTCAGTAGCTTATTGGCAGGGCCAAACCCAAAGTGAACGTTAGCCCGTGTGTCTGGCAGCCCTCTAAGGGCGAAGCAGCCTCCTCCAGACCCATTGCTGACGTTTATCGTGGCCAGGTGCAAATCTTCTTGCACTGGCCTAGCGCCATGAGGCCAGCATGTTTTTAAGAATTTCACCCTCCTACCAGACAGTATTTTTCAATATTTTGCATTAAATCTTCTGCTGTATTTGATTAGCCTGCAGCAGCTGTTTTCCACTCTCACAACAAATCATAAATCTATAAGCTTATGTGTGAGAGACTGTCTGTGCCTAAGAATGCTTGTGTCTGAGAAACCGCATGGCTGCACAGCTGTGTATGAGCCTATACCTGAACACAGGCTTCAGTGAGATAGAGTAAATCAATAAACCCTCATACAAAATCAGGTTTGAATCTACCTTGGAGGCCTATGATTACGCAGCGCGGTTTATATATGTTTGTGTATGCATGCGTGTAAGATTTCCTGCTTGGATATGCAGACAGATTTGTCTAATTCCTTAAATCAGTGTTCCACACTGAGAACACGAGAATCAATGTTAATAAACGCTTGATTGCACTAGTGTGAGCTCATGTACGTCCACATACTTCTACGAAGGAAGGTGAGTTTTAGCACAAGCGTGTACAACACACAGGCATGGGAATATCAGAGCACAGGTAAGAAAGCGTTATGAAGCCAGTTCCCATGCACAAAACCACAAGTCCACGTGCAATCGGGTTTGTGACTGTGTGCGTAGTCAGTCAAGAACTGTTTGTTGTGAAGCCAAGATCTCCTGTCCCACAGCCAATTCAGATAAGGAGAGTAAATGGCTGAAAGGGAAGGGAGGGGAAACTGCTACATACATTTAAAAAAAAAAAAAAAAAAAAAGGAGCAAGTTGCTGCCAGGTCTTGGCACGTGTGCTTTTACTTGTATAAATCAGTCACTCTAGACCTATGGTAGTTCTTGCTGACAAGCTGTCAAGCTCCTTGGCTGGGGGAATAGGGCATGTGCATTACATGCACTTACAGAATAGTAAACTGTTATTAAAAGTGGGAAAAAAACCCAGTCTGATTTACTTGTGGTTTCGCCTGCTCGGCTCGATTATCACAGAACAAATTCACTCGTGTGCGGAGTCGTCTGGATGCATGGAAAACTACAGGCTAACCTCCCTGTGGAAGCACTTGACCTCTTAAGGGGATAGGCAGAAACAAAACGTCTCCAAGAACAGAGAACATTAAATGAAGAAATTGGCTAAAGCCACAGAACTGCTGTGCACACTTCAACCAGCCCAAAGCACCGAGGGATGACCGGACAGACACCTGCGAAGCCCTCAGCCTGGTTCAGGAGATGGGGAAAGCACCTCTAGGCAGGCTTAGATCAGGGTTGGGATTGGACCCACTGCTACGTAAAACCCAAGCTGGGCCTAGAGTGGAGAAACCGCCTAAGCTCAGTTTAGCAGCCACCAGTCCTGAGCTGCCCGGGGGTGTGGTGAAAGGAGGAGAAGGCTGCGGTTTTCAATGACGAGGGAAGCGGGAAGGCGTGCGCTTTGCCCGAAGGCTGCTAGGACCACTGGCAAGAATGGGCTTTAGGTTCAGAATTAAGAGCAGAAAAGCCAAACAAGGATTTAGAGAGATGTTATACAAAGACAATAAAATAGATAATTGTCTGAGGAAAACCTGACCAGACTAGTTCTCTCTGTATTGACTTTGCAGTTAAGTACAGCCTTCCCACGTTACAGGGCATTCATCCTGCTTTACCACTCAGCGAGCTGCACAAATGCACGCACGTGTATAAACACAGGCACGCACCAGTCTGGACGATCTGCCCGTGTTACCCCACCAAAACACCACGTCAGCATTCATCCCGGCTCCCATCCAGAACCTGCCAGATGCTTGTTCTTCCAGTCTATCCCACATAACACACTAACTCATTTTGGGCAGTAAGTCGGCACCCCCGGTGTCAATCCACGCACCAGGTTTTTAGGAAACATGCTTGCCAGGCTATTCAGACTTAGAGGAATAAAACATGAAACCCAACAAAGAAAAGAAACTTCGCAGTGTCGTTCGTAGCAATGCTTCCAAAACTAGCTTTGCCTGGAATGCAGAGACTTGGATCATGCTGATCCAAGACCCACAAAATGCACAGAGCATCCTTGTTGGAAGAGAATGAGTTTTTCTAGATGCCTTTTACTGTATTCCTGAGTGTATGGGGTGTAACCCCATACCTCTGCTGCAACCTCTTCTGATCAGTGCCCAGGGCTGCTTTGTCCTTGACAGCACATTTGTCCCACTTACCCTGAGTTTTACCACTTATTTGTTGTAGTCAGGTTTGGAGGAAAATGCTTCTAGGACAAAAGCAGAACTATTTTAAAAAGTAACTGTCTGCTAACAAAACAAACCCAACAACTGCTGCAGCCTAAATCTCAACCCAGATTGAGAGCTTATTTGAGCACACAAGCAGACAAAATTCCAGTAATAATCCCACCACTAATTCACAGGGAGTACAAGTTCTTCAGGACATGGGCTGTGGATACAATGGAAAAAAAAAATTGAGAAAATGAGATGTTTGTGCGGATTTGCAAAGCAAGGCTGTAGCCAAATCAAGCACTCGGGGTTTCCAAATCACAGCTCCTGGCCTCAGCTGATGGACTGGCTGCCTTGCTAGTAAGACTTCAAGACACGACCGGAACGGCGTGTAGGATGCTTTGAAATGGCTTGTGCTGCTGAGGTCTCAGGGTGGATCGTGAGGAGAAGGTCAGACTTGTGCAAGACTTGTATGTTAAAGTAGGTCACCGATCCAACCCATCCATTTAGGTTTATACGCCTTACTGATGACTTCAGCATCTAACCGTCTTGACAACACCAGCGAGGAAGCACTGCTGCCAAAACATTAATGGATCTAGGGCAAAACTCAGCCCCGAGCAGGAAGCCAGTGTAACACCCAGGCACCTTAACCACCTTCAAAACAATGCTCAACCAGGACCTGAAGTTCTTATAGGCAAACCGAATCGTTAGCAAGCACGCTTGCAACAGTGGTTATGTCCCTGGGTGGTCTCTGCAGTTACACGGAGGTAACTTTTATGCATTCAACAACTTTTCTATATGTTGCTGACGATTGCTGCTGGTCTTTGACCGATGCGGACAGCGAGACACTTGCCCAAACGCTGGGTTGTGCAACAGCAAACTGTCACTGGACACCATCACAAAACCCACAGTTTTTGAACAATAACAGCCTACACCCAAGCCCGACCGAACCAAAAAATCAAGTACCAACACCTCAGTTGTTAAGCACATAGTTATCTCAGGTAGTATACTTCGATCTTCTTTTAAAAGGTGTGGCTGTGAACAAGTCATGAGGCATGGGAGATTAAAGGAAGGGGGAGTAAGAGGTTAATTGGATTCTATCTGGAGAGGGATTTAGGTTGGCTGAGTTTTTTCAGTCAGCAGCACATAGTGGAACATGTCACTTGTAATTGAGCTAATGAAACACCTCTGGAGATAAAAAAAACACAAGCTACATTCAGACTTGGCTTAGAGACTTGAAGTTCATTCACCACAAGGTTACGCAGAGATGTAACTGCTTTGTTTAAGGACACTGGGCTGGAAAGGTAACAGCGGAACTGGTTTTACTTTGCAAAATCTGTTTTTTCTCACTCAAGGCTGGACCTAGGGGTAATTAAGCAGATTGCTTTGTTATGGACACTATTCCAGGACAGGAACATAAACTCTGCCAACATGCTAATACAATTTACCAAGTCGAGCCTCTCTCCTGCTCTAATGATACTATATTTGTTTTCTATAAATAGAATAGGGAGGGCAAGCATTTTGCTCCATGGTTATGGCAATGGAACTACACATGGCTTAGTTGAAAGAGGACCGCAAATACCTGCCTTTCTTGATGCACTTTTATGGTGGGCTGCTCCCTTCCTGCGCAATTCCTTTTGGTTTTCACAAGGGGAATTAAGGGTTTGTTTTCTAGTCTTCAAATCCATGACAAAACCCCCTCTGCCCTAAAGCCAAACTACCAACATGACTTGAATGCAAGTGAGGGAGTGCTGGCTTCTAAAAGGCTAAGCCAGAGTCCTGCAGGGAACTGTGTCCTCTTTGGAAAAATGTTAATGATCTGAAACTACCTTGTCTTCCAAGTCAGGAAGAAAACCTTTCATAGCAAGGTATATCATGGGAAAAAAATCAGAAACATTTTCAGGAGGCAATTTCAAAAACATAGAGGTATTTCATTAAAAAAAAAAAAAGTCTGTCATTTCAAAATGAACCATCAACTCAGAATGAAAGTTACTTTCTAAATTTAAAAGTTGCAGTGAAAATTAGTTTCCAGTTTTGCTGGTTTTATATTCTTGCTTTGGGGATAATTACAATAATCCAGTAATTTTCTTTCCAAGACACTTTTAGAAAACCAAAACTCCACTTCTTCATTCCCCCTTTCTCCCTTCAGGAGTTTAAGAATAAAGTTAGCTTTAATGAGAAAAGAGGACATATTTGACACCCCTGATAAAAAAAAAATAAAATACAGTAATGAATTTTATGCAGTTGTATAAAAAAATATAACAGGCATGAAGACCTCAGTCTCTGAGTGCACTAGAACACTTCCGTGCCAATCTCCCAACACAAGAAACCCTGAAATGACATGACTGCACCCTGTGTAAGAGAAAGCCGTAACAGTATTACATAAACCACTAAGTTTCTGCGTGAGGAGATGTAGTGTAGACTTACGCCCATAGCTCCTGCACAGATTGAGATGGCAAGGAGATCCAGGGGGGTGGGTTTCTTTTATATCTTGATAAGAGGAATTGCCTGTCTCTCTCTCATTCCTCCTGCTGTGGTTTAATTCTTTCCTCTTCCTGCTGAGGTTTGATTCCTCCTCCTCTTTAGATAAGTAGCTGCCTGGTCTACTAGCAGATGCCTAGAAAATGGAATGTCTCAGGTTAATTAAGGGATCAAAATAGCCAAGGTGCTGAAGGAGAGGAAAACGTGCCCTGGTATGTCAAGCGAGTTCCATTCTCTGCTGTCAGCTTCTTTGTCTCTCCCAACATCCAGCTCAGAGTCTCTGTGTTGGACAGCAAACAAAAGAAAGGCTTTTTTAGAACATGGGTCCTGCAAAGCCACTTTGAGATGGGAATTCAGGCTGCAGGCTTCCTGGCATCATCACTAGCAATAAAGACAAAAACAGATCGTGCCCAGTTACAGCTCTGCAGCTGATTCAGTGAATTTGCACAAATGGCAACTGATGGGGAAAAGGCACCGTTGCCACCAGAGTTCAGCTGCCAGTTCTCCAAAGAAAAGAATCCAGTTCCCTCCCCCAAAAGCTGCATTGTTCCTATAGCGCTGAGACAGAGGGGCAAAACCAGTAGCAAAAAAACTACTTCAGGCATCACAGCGAAAAGGATCATCTCCATTGAACAGCTTTATTGTACTGAGGGCTACCTAGCCACCTTTTTGATGAGAGCCATACTTTAAAGGCAGTTTATAATCCTGGATTATAAACTGTATAATATTCGAGGAGCCAAGAGCTTGCTATTTCACATTAAGTGCTATTAATTGTTCTGGTTATCATATTGTGCAGTTTGACCTAACCTACCGATTTCCCCCCACTGCTGCTGCAAAACATCCATCACTTTTTAAAGGGTTACATAAAGCTACAGGGAAAAGTTCTGGTTTCTGTTAGCTTGATTGCTATAGACTTTAATAAAGCACCCATCACAGCTGCCTTAGCCACACTATAGATCAAGCTCCTATAATTCTTTTCATGTCTCCAGAGGGGAAGGCTAAACAAAACATAAAATTTAACCTTCCAATGCTTTATTTTTGGCTTGGAGAGATGTCAAAGGCCACGCAAGCTTTCACTTTTTCCTTGCTCCCCTAGAATCCGCAGCAGCAGAAGGAAGGAAGCAAGCAGGAAAGGCAAGCAAGGACAAGAGGATAGCTGCACAGACCGCACTCTTCACATCACCTAACAGCACGCCATGGGTAATATGCAACGTGGAGTTACTGGCCCCAGAAAGACAAAGGTAAACAAGTGGCCTTTGGAAACTCCACAGCTAAGCTTTGAGATCAGCTTTTATCCTCAACAAAGCTACCGGGGATGAAGGCACTTGCCCAATGCCTACTTGTGGCAAACCTGGCAGGGAATCCAGCACAAAGGCTCATTGCAGCTGAGCACGCACGTACGAATAGTGAGCCTACTACATTCTGTGGGTTTTCTCGACACTTTTCTCACTGAACCTGTTGCATACAGGGTAGTAAATTCCCTGGATGATTCACACTAGCACACATGTCAGTGGGATGTGTAACAAACCCATCTCGTGTAGGAGCCTCCAAAATCTGCTTCTCTCTCTCCTACTGGAAGCAACAAGCTGGAGGCTCCTCTGCTTCCTACCACTCAGGGCGGAAAAGGTGAGGAGGAGCAAAGAAACAACAGGTTTCATTCCTGCCCCGCATCTCTTCCTGGATGCGTTATTCCCTGAATCAACAGGAGAAATCCTGGAGAAACAGAAAAGCCACAGGATTTCTTTGATAAGACATCCACCCTGGCATTGTTTTATACACCTACCTCACAACGGCAAATTAATTCCAGGAGGTTAGCTCAAGTCAGCACAAAACCATTAACAGTACCGAACAGTAATTGCGTCCTGTATCAGATCACAAAAATGAGTTGGGCACAACTCCTGTGCAATACAAGTAGGACTCAGGCTTTGCCAGTACTGCCAGCTAAACTAAGAATTTCCCTGTGTTTTCTTTATGTGAATTCAAACACTACCAAAGGATACGCACTCTAAGGAAGCATTCCTCTCAGATACCAGACGTTGCCCGTGCAATGTGCGGCAGCCACATTGCCTTCGGTTCCACTCAAAAACATGCGAACGCCTGCCAGCTGGCGAGTGGAGGAAATAACATGTACACACACCCGCGTACGTGGGCCTTCTCCTCAGATGGCGTGAATCGGTGACACTGGAATCACAATATCCAGTGCTACGACGTGTTAAACAGTTTTCAGAAGAGAGTTGTAAAGTAGAAGGAACTTGAGCAAAATTAAAATATTGAATTACCTCACTGTCAGATTAAAAAAAAAAAAAGGAGCTGTAAGCCTTAGAAGATAAACAAAATTCTGCCTCTAACGCAAGTAGAATTTTTAAAAGCGATTCACTTTGCCTGTTCTTCAAGGAGATTTTTTCACCCTGAGCTTGCGCTCACTTTTGGGAAAAAAAAAAAACCTGAGCGGTATTTTTATTTATTTAAAACATAACAAGTCAACCCAAAGCCATTTCTTTTCGTTTGGCTCTTTCTTTCTCTGTATTAATTTCAATTCAATCAAGGAGGCAGTTGCATAACTGTTGTTTATAATTGCTGTCACGTCAACCCTGAAACCGATCACTGCAACACTGAAGTTATATAAAAGGTTTTGTTAGGATTTTTTGTTATTTTTCTTGTTTAAATTGTGGGAAGATGAAGTCCTACCCTGGAGAGATGTTTGGCTTTTCTGAGCTCTGTTGCCTATTAGTCCTGTGCTTTGGTGTCTTTTCTCTCCAGTTTTGTTTTACACAGTGCAAGGGTCTGTTTATCCACATACTCTCTGAAAACAGCTCTGTGCACCCCATTAATACACAGGCTATAAAAGACACTGTGCTGAGTCAGAGAAGCAACTGGCAAAAGTAAAGTTCACAAAATGTGTAAACTCTTAAGGAGTGATTTAAACACATTTCTGGAAAGGCAGACTATTAAAATGCTTAAATGGACTGGGATTGTAATTTACCTTGCCCTTCTGAAGCCAGTGGACTGTTACCCTTCAGCAACAGAGCATCAAACTCAGAGGGATCATTTCTCTTTGTGTGTGTGTGTCACCAATGTTTTCCTCACTCTCACACACAAAAATGACCCTGGAATTGAGAGTCACCTCCTCCACCAGACCACAAACACATCCTGGTTGCCTTGCTCCTCTCCCGACACTTCTGGTTATTCCCCTTTGACTTGGAGGTGTACTCACCTGGGCGACTTCTCCGCTGCCTCCAAAGAATTCAGATGATCCATTCCGCCATTAGTGTTCTGTATATTTAGAGGCGTGAATGCCAGGGGCATACTCACAGCTATCTTGGGCCCAAGGTAGTCTGAAAGGTGTATTGTACTGCAGACATAAATGCCTTAAGCCAACAAGTAATTAAGGACTGCCCTTTGTTTCGGTGTAAATGAATACTGCCTGTACTTATTCGATGCTATTTCATACTTAACAGCAATCTGTTTGTAGCTGACATTGTTTTTTCTTAGAAATAGCCTGGAAAATGTCAGAATGCACATAGAGAAAAAAATAAAGAGAAAAATAAGCTGAAGCACCATCAACGGTCATCCTGCAAGACCCTTCTCAGGACCACAAAATATATCTGCTTCCTTATAATCAATATCTTGTCCATACGTCCTGCCTCTCTGTGGGGAAACTTGTTTAGAGATGAGCACAGGATCGCAGGAAACCATGCCTCTCCTTTTCCCTCCAAACTCCAGAGGAGTTTGTCAGGGCTAAGAGAGAAGGGAAGCAAGGTCCTTGCTGGAGGTTTAAGCTAGTAACTCGCTTAATCCGATGAGAATTAACCAAGAAAAAGACAGTGATACCAGCTGTTTCGGAGGGAAGCAGCAAGGAAAGAGTTGGTCAATCGATGTTTTTGTACAGTCGTTGTTCAAAATTCCTTCTGAATGAGCACATACAGATTGTGCATGTGCGCGTGCGTGCACAGGGGAACAAGCAGTACTTTGTGAGAAAAAACTGTTATCTTATAAATGATGGGAGTGTTACAAAACACAGCGCCTGAGCATCTAGTTTTATGCAGGCATATGGAAGACTGGGAATGCAGTTTAGCCAGATGCCGTGGATGTATTCTCAAAGATACTCCCACATAAATCCCATCAGTTGTATTCGAAATGGGGGGGGGGGTGTCTCAGAGTCAGTGATAGTGGCACAGCCACACAAATTAACATACAGTTGAGCAAAGCATCAAGGTCATCAACTTCCAAATTTGGATAGAAGTTCAAATTTCGGCAATCAGAGGTAAAGGTTCAAGTGAGATAAATAGATGCCCCAGGAGTTGCTCTCTAATTTTCACAGGGAGACCTTGTGACAGAGACAAAGGCAACTCATGATCAAAGGGAATTAAGTCAAGCCTTTAGAGCGGTTTTCAAACTCGTGCTTTTCACTCTGGGTGTCTGAGGCCTATTTCTAAAGGATTTGTGAAAGGCAACTAAGAAAATCAGGGCTACTATCGGTAAGTTTAAGTCTGCTATTCAAGTGCACTCTGAAAAATGCATTAACGGATCCCCAAACCGAGAATGACTGAAAACCACACGTCTCTGAGCTGAAAACTGAGGCTCTAACGTACACACTTACCCCTGCTCTGCTTGCTCATGGTCTCACAGCCATCTCTGCTCTAAGGATGGTGACGACAGAATTACGCTCAGTGTACTCTGGAGATGCAGCATGCACAAGCAGCTCGTGAAAAGCACTTTATACGTAATCCAAGCCAGGTTTCTCTTAGCAGCTTCATTTTCACCAGGATATCACATACGTAGGAATGATGCAGTAAGCCCTGGGAGAATTCTGTTCCCTGCTCTACTACGTTCTCGGTAGCTACAAGTTCAATCTCATCTCAGCCGCTCTCCTCTGTGCAAAAGAAATAGTACTTCATTACTGTCAGGAATAAAATGCTTAAATGCTATAAGGAAGCCACAGGAAAACTTCAATAGTGTACACTTGCTTTGTTACAGACGTCTAAAAGATGTTTCAACTTAAAACATATGGTTGTGCTTTGGAAAAATCCACTCGAGTCACAAGTCTGAACCTCAATATCCATCAAAGGTATGCATTTTAGCAGTCCTGCCTTAGCTTTATGATAGTATGTTCATATACAGTCATACAGGCTGCAGATTTGTAATGGTCTGCTAAGCATCACTGCGTACTCCTAACTGGGTCTGTCTGTCTTCAAAGTAGCAAAATTCTTGCTTTTGCGGCAGACCAACAGAGTCAAAGCCTTTACATCTCAAACTTTAATTCTCCCCAAAG
This sequence comes from Aramus guarauna, assembly GCA_013400195.1. Lineage (NCBI taxonomy): Eukaryota > Metazoa > Chordata > Aves > Gruiformes > Aramidae > Aramus > Aramus guarauna. Next base: position 269,746 of record VXBL01007667.1, on the reverse strand, counting down.
CCTTACCCGCTACATTCCCTCTTCCAATTATACTTTTGATAAAATACTTCTGTGCCTACGCAAGGTCCTCAGGAAAATGAGAACTCGGAATTTAGAAACTCTCGACCCTCCCTATCCAAGGTTCGCTGTGGCTGCTTACTCCGCACTATGGAATGCTTTTCCATTTTCTTTTTCACTCCTGTGTCAAGATGCTGAGCACAATCTGACTGCTGGTGTATTAACCGTGCTGGCCTGCTCATTATCCATACAGGCTACTGGGCAGAGCTAAAATTGTTTCAGCCAAGCAGTTACAAAACTTCCATTTTCCTACCTGCGCCCTAGCTATGTGTTGATCCAGCCAGCATTCCAGCTCGGTCAGACAGGTGGGTCTGTAGGAGGCAAATTAATTTAATTGCAAGGGTTGCCAGAAACAGCAGAGGCGTACGTTAAGTCCCACAACTCTAGGCTGTTTCATGACTATTCTGAAGCTCACAGCTGCGATCACGATGACTCTGTCTACTGTCCTTTTTAAACATCTTCTGCTTTGACTAATTTGATTAGGCTCAGTCTTGGCTGGCTTTCCATCAATAAAACCCCGTTCAAAAGATGGCCCCACCGCTTTTGCAGAATACAGCCTAAAAGAGAACATTAACAAAAGGAAATGTAATATACAATGGAAAATTAAACAGCAATGTGTACTTTATTCTTAATACTCTCTACTCATTTAACTTCTCCGATCATTTATTAACACTTATTTTGTTTTAAATTACCTTCCTCCCAATGGCACCTTCAGCAACAGGGAGTTCTCCTCACACTCATTTTGAGATGAATTATAAGCAAAAGTTACAAGAGAATGTAGCTCTAGCAACAGTTGTGCCTTCTTACACAAGCTCAAAGCTAGTCTTTTGTACTATAAGACAAACTCTGGCACAGTTAAATAACGACACAAAGCAAAGATATACTCCATAAAACATTAATATTTTAATGAAAAATCTTAGCTTCATGTTTCTATCCAAAGACACTCAAAACTAGTTTTTCTCCCCCCTTAATTTTGACCTATAATGGGACCAGTTTGGAGATTTTTTTTTTTTGCATTTTAGAACATTTTTTTTTAAAGATTAAACAACCAGGCTAGCAAAAAGGTACCCAATACATACTTTTCTTATATCAAACAAGCTAGTATTTCAATACAATGTAACTATACAGAATATATACATTACACATATGATCACAAAGCAAACACTACAGGCTCAGAACAGATTTGAAAAAACATGATATTCACATTGATTACAATAACTCTAAAAATGATTGTAACGTTGAAACGGCACTTAGTTTACAAAAAAGGTCACAAAAATATATATAGCCACCAAGAACTATGGTTCCTGAAAAATACTAATAGCCAGATAGTATTATATAAAATGTGAAGTGTATTTAAACATCGTATACATTAAAAAACAAAACCAAAACCAAAAAACAATTCTGTTAAGTCAGTAAACATGCCAAGTAATCTAGCTGTGGCCAGCATCAACAAGAGAAGCTGTACTGTGGATGAGATGACGACTGGATATACGGCTGGTGACCGGAGACTGGCACAGTTAAGGGGGTTTCACTGTTACTAAAATGCACAAAGAAGCCCAACAATAATTTCATTCACATTTTTTTTTTTTCCTCCAGCTTACTCTTTTCCCTCTTCGGGGTTTCACGATAGGGCAGCACCTAGAGTGAAGGCACTGCAGGAACAGGGCAAAGAAGCTGTCCAAGAACTTTGTGTAGCCAGGGCTATAAGTCAGAATATCAAAAGCATGCATCAGCTAAACGAATGGTTAAACAAAATCACTCCTCTGGGGACTTCAGCAACCCTCAGGAAGACTGTAGGTACAGTTGCCACACAGGCTGGCAGCACCAGAAACTGATTCGACTTTTTATTTAGTGCAACCAGATTTGCAGTTGAGACCTGTGGGACACTGAATTACTGTGATAGCACACATTGAGTTAACAAAAACCCAGAGCAGTAAGTACTGTTGCATTAAAAAAATCCACCTTGGTTTTTTTTATGGTACATTTCCTCAAACACGCTGAACCGATTCTATTTACGGGGGACCTCTGATGTGGCTGAGGCACCGTCCGGCCTTGAACCCTCTTATCTGTCATCAAGATGCTATGGAATTTATTATGTCCCTAATTGGAGATGAGAACCCTCCAAAACTGGGTTTCACACCTTGTAAGCAAAACTCGAATGTAATCGATCTGAATGAAAATTAGCTATTTTCCATATTCTGATGGTATGGAAGTTGCAATGGATGGAGGAGCAACAGGTGCTCCTACATCTGCGTTTTCTCCATCCCTGCAGGGCGCACAAAGCTCCCATTCTATTTGCATATAAAATGCTTCATGGTTCGTCTCAGAGAGAGACCGGCAATAGTCTCAGTGCTCTTACATCCTGGGGCTGGAGGGGAAAGCCAGCAACCAAGAAGCGACTGAAGCCCTCATATAAAAACTTTAAACCATAGCTTAAAAACAATAAAATTTTATCCCGTAAGGGACATATAGGGATCATAGTCTTATAAAATATATTTTACTGCATTGGCAGCTATTACTTTTTTAAAAAGTTTAAATTCACACCTTTTAGACTCAAGATACACGTGAACCCAGAACCACTTTCAATAACCTAGTCTACTAATCTCTCAGTATGAGAGACGTGACCACAGTATCTGCGAGCCTGACAACTGAACTCAAACTGTAGCAAGACAGACAAATCATCAGGAACACACATCTTTTTTTAATGTGGTGTAAGAACAGCGACAAGCAGTTCTGACGGGGAGCTTAATTTGCTGAATGTGTAGGCATCCCCATGGATTTCCAGGGGAGTTGTGCTACGTGTCTGCATCAAAAACCAAAACAAACCCTTACAACTTGGCCAAATCTCCCGCACAGCTACAACATCACTTCTTTTTCTCCTGCTCTTTGCGGGGAAATAGAAAGCTTCTGAATTTTTTCCCCTCTCCCAAAACACCACATTAAGTCAGAAAAAAAGCCTATCCCTTCCTTTCCCATTGTTCCCACCAGACGTACTGCTCTACACAATATGCAAGGAGTAAAGACCCTGCCCGACTCTGAGAATCCGGGTCCCTGGCATACGGCAGAACCTTGCTAGTTCTGTGGTAGTGAAGGCACTCTGCTTGCAAAATAAATGGGTGAGGAAAGGATTTTCCACTGAGTGCAAAGATTGGTGCCACATGAGAGAAGGACATGCAAAAGCAAGACATACAATTACTTTCTGAATTAATTTGGAGACTGCTCATCGATGCAGAAGCTGCTGCAATGGAGCTATTTGGCAGAAATTCTGAACAACCTAGAAGGGCCACGAAGATGATGAAGGGAATAGAGCATCTGCCAGACAGGCCGAGAGAGCTCAGACTGTTTTACCTGGAGAAGAGAAGGCATAGGGGGATCGTATCAATGTGTAAAACTACCAGGTAACAGGGTGTAAAGAAGATTGAGCCAGACTTTTGTCAGTGGGCACAGAGATACAAGAAATCCTATCTAAAACATACTAAAACCTTTTTTACTGTGAGGGTGGTCAAACACTGGAACAGGTTTCCCAGAGAAGTTGGGGAATCTCCACCTTTGCAGATATTCAAAACCTGACTGGACCAAGTGACCTGTTCTCACTGACTCTGCTTTGAGCAGGGGAGTCAGTCTAGATCACCTCCTGAGTCCCTTTCAATCTCACCTCTTCTGTGATCCTCCTCGAGCAGAAATACAAATGTGTATCAAGTAGTGGGGTGGGGTTTTTTGGCCAGAGCCGGGGCAGAAAAAAGAACAACAAACAAGAAAATGCAGTCCAGAGTTCAAAAACCCTCTGCTATCTATTGAAAGAAATATATGCCTTAGGTTTAATTCAAAGTGTAGTTTAAGGCAAGTTTCTTCTAGCTTGCTTAGCTATCTATCTTGCTTAATTTGGAATCTATTAGCAACAGAGATTGTTTTAAGATTTCCTATGTTTTTACATCTCTCCTGTGAAGAACGCTAGCATTTCAAAGAACCGAACACTTCCATCTAGTTAGGGAAGAGAAGCAAAACAGTACTCGTATTTAACCTGTGTTCAATCTATAGAGAATAGAGATATTAACAAGAAACAAACAGGAAAATTAACAAGTAAATCTAACCCTAAAACAAACAAACAAAAAAACTCTGTAAGAACTCTCTTGTGCTTGCAGTTGAATCAGATTGAAAAGTGAGAACTAAATTAAGATGTTACGCAGAGATTACAGGGTTGAAAAGATAATGTGCAACACAGTGCAATGAACAATGCAACCCATGACTTGCCTTGTACCAAGCTGTTAACAGTTAATGATAACTTATTTCTTTTCAAGGAAGAACAGATTAGAACTACAAAGTCTTTTTACTGGTTTTACCCCCTTCTCTTTGGTATTCAGAAAGCAGTTTGCCTTCTGACACAAAATTTTAAGTCTTAAAAATCCAATATCCAGATACGTCCATGCTGTATTTGCACATCTCCTCAACGATAAACTATTTTGCGAAATATCCAATGGGTGAAAATTATCAGATCCTAACAGAAGACTATGCCCACCTATACCTGACCATCTTTCCTTATTACACCTGTACAGTCTGGAAATGTGTTTCTGTGTGAAGTACTTTTTACTACATGAATCACAAAGGATTCTCAAATACCTGCAAAGCAGAGTAACACTTATCAGAAAAAGAGAAACTTACTTGAGTTCAGTGTCATAGCCCTATAATTCAGGATAAAACTCAGCAAAAGGCATTGTCTTGTCTTACTGGCTTCTCAGTTATAGAAATCAGAAGTGGAAGAGAACTGGTCTTTAAATTCAGCCCATCAACAGACACTGGACTAATTCACAGTACAGCATCCCAAAAGAAGAATTTCTCCTTCAAGCCCTTTTAAGAAGACTTACAAAGGTAGACATACAAGACTGAATTGTAGCAGAGAACTTCTTTGCAGCATGTTTCTAGAACACCTTTGGATCTGGTGGAGAAACTTCATTCCAGTAACTTGGAAAGGACTTAAATCCCAACTGTTTTCACTCTATTTAACTAAAATGTGTACTTTTTACCTAAAGCACAGCGGAGAAAAATTGTTAAAGTCACTGAAACCCTTTAATCTCTTTCCAAAGGGCAATCAACTTTTTTTCCTTACAAAAGTTGGCTATTAGTAGAAACAACTCAGACCTACAGAGTATCAGAGCTGCCTAAGCTAACTGAATACAAATGGATCTTGCAATATAATGCGACTTTTGTGTCTTCTGTTTCTTCAGGAGCAACCTCACTCTATTGGTTTCATTTCCTCCTCATGTTCACGTAAAATAAATCCGGACAGAAAGTAACAATTTAAAAAAAAAAAACCAACCCAAGATTCAAAACTAAGGGAGTATATCATGCCTTTGGAATACTAAGATCAAGTAATACCTCCTCGCTCAGCATGTCATCTGTAGGTGATAGGCATTTGGCATCAAACACTGAGTTAACTTCAGAAGCAATAAAAAAAAATAAAAATCACAAACCTCCTAATGTATTTCCTAATTTAGGTTTCAAAGCAGTACTATAGCCCAAACAACCTCGGCAAAACAAGACTCACTGCTCTGAAAATCCCACACCCTAAATTTGCAGCTTTTTCTAAATATGGAAAAATGAAATTGCAAATCTTTCAATTTATTGCTTACTTGAGCTGTGTGTGTAGCTGGAGTAATGGCCTTTAATAAACCGAGTTGGCAAGGATTTAAAATGTTTTGAAACAGGAACAATTCATCATTGCTATATAGGCTTTTTGTAAACAACCCCCTGTTGGGTTAGAAAGTTGGCCTCTAAAGAGAATAATTGCTTGTTTTGTCCAAAACAGACTAATAAAAATCTCAGAAACTATACATGCATATGTATAAACAAAAAAATGTGCCATAGTGCACAAAACAGCTCATTTTTTCCCATCTGTAAACTCCCTCTAGCTAGCTTGTGGAGATTAGTAAAAATACAGTATACATGATAGGGGGAAGCGACCAGAACTACAAACAATCTGGCCAGGATTTAAGATTCTCAGGTTGGGAAAACCTTCATTTTCATGTGTGGTTCCCCTTCTACAGAAAGATACAGTCATGAGATACTTGTCAGGCTTGCATGGAGAGATACTTTTCTATCATCCTCTACTCACTATGTGCCGTTAGACTTTTCCTGACCGTAGTATTCCCACGCCTAACCTTAGATGGGCAAATCTGGACAGGCTATTTGATCAAGCAGTTTCTAAAAGGACTGGAATATAAGAAGTAGGAATACCTGGCATGACATCACTTGGTTTGTCAAAACTGATTCATCTGAGATGAAAAGGGACAATGTGTTTTTAAAAAGCGTGTGGCTGTTAGTTTCAAAAATGCTTACCGTTTCCAAGAAAAGGGTTACAGTAAGCGCTTTGAAAAACAGCAGGCACAGAGATAGGAAGTGTCATTTTTTTTATGCAGAAGATTAAAGCATCCACTCAAAACTAGTCAAAACTGTTCAATAATGATTTCCAATGCATCCTTTTGTTTGTCATTTTAAAGAGGTTTCTTCTGATTTCTTTCCCTTAACCAGAGGGTCTGCAGAAGCAAGAGAAACTTAATGAGCTGCTCTAACTGTGGAAGAAGAAATAGTTAGAAGTGATCTGAATCAGTTGTTCTTCTTTAGAAGTGTATCACAGCTTCCATGATGTTCTGACAAGATCTTTTTGTGCATTCAGTCTTAAATATTTTCACAGAAGTGATCATTCAGTCATGAAAAATAATGTAACATCTGTTGCAGTTTTCCGTTTAAAGCGTAGCTTACAAAGTAAAAAGGGAAAATTTCCCCACTTTTGTTTAAAAAAAAAATTAAATTAAAATGTACAGGACCAAACACAGGCACTTTCCAAAGAACAAAAATGAAACCAAACCATGAATTATTCAATAGTAATAGATGACAGCTCCGGTTTCGGAGGGTCACCTGCGGCTGCCTCAGCAGTGGCGTTAGTCTTTGGCTGCTCTGGCACATCTTCTTCCTTCTCTGCCAACCCACCCAGAGACCCCAAGGGGAAAGTGCTTTCACAATTCTGAGTTGACGACACCTGTGAAATGACAGGCATTTGGACAGAAGAGTTGCTTTCAAAGCCATGCTCCCCTAGCTCATACTGCCCGAGGGTCTCTTCTTGTTCCTGGTTTAAGTAGTCCGGTACTAGGAAGTCACTAGAAAAGGGGCAAAGGACAGAAGAGAAATGTCATTTCTCACACAAACATTAGCGGTATCACTTTCTTTGTATCAGTTACATCACACAAAAGCTACATACCGCATTGCACAGAGAACAAAGAGTCATTTCACATTGCTCCAAGATCATCACAGCAACATACTTCACTAAGCGCTATAACTTGGTTCCCATTTAAACACACACAAAATTTATTCAAAGGCATCTATTTCGCACCGTTGTGCATCTGTATTTCCTACACGGCAACAACTTATTATTTAGATTGTATCACCTTGATGAGAATGAAAGTTAATGTCTGGAACATCATATGGTACTGAAAACCTCATTGGAAAAAAA